>VTGD01000019.1:8382-515416 GCA_013406985.1 Calonectria crousiana | reverse complement strand
CCCCCCCCGAACCAAATCAAGCTGATGACTCGCCCAGTTCCTCTAATAGCCTGGAAAAGAATCACACATTCCACAGAAACGGCGGCTACTGAAGCCGGGTGGACCAGGCTGCCTTTCACGCAATGCCAACTTCCACGGTGGGTGACTCAATATGACGAGGGTTCCAATTTTCCCAAGCCGGGAGGAGCGGGGCATTGCACGACATGCGCAGCGCATCTGCGTCTGATGGTGGGGTCGACTAGAGAAAAAAACCAGAAAACGGTCGCACCGCTGACTTCACTTGATCTGTATTTGACAGCTCCCATCTCCCGCAACTTGGAGAAAAAACAAACCCTTCATTCTTACGCCCAGACGACCAGACGACCAGACGATCTAGCCAGTTGCACGTTATCTGTTTTTATTTGTTTTGCGCCTTCTCTCGCACCTTTTCTTTCTCTTTTCCCGCACGCACACACACTCCCCGCCGCCCATCATGTCCCGCATCAACCAACCCTCCAACCAGATCCGGCTGACCAACGTGTCGCTCGTCCGCCTCAAGAAGGGCAAGAAGCGCTTCGAGCTGGCCTGCTACAAGAACAAGGTGCTCGAGTGGCGCTCCGGAATCGAGACAGACCTCGACAATGTGCTTCAGATCCCAAACGTCTTCCTCAACGTGTCCAAGGGCCAGACGGCGCCCCGCGAGGACCTCGACAAGGCTTTTGGCAAGGGCAAGTCCACCGACGACATCATCCTCGAGATTCTCAAAAAGGGCGAGATGCAGGTCGGAGAAAAAGAGCGCGCGGCGCAGCTGGAACGAGTGCACAACGAAGTGATAAGCATCGTCTCCAGCAAGCTCGTTGACCCGCGAACAAAGCGAGTCTATACATCCGGAATGATCGAGAAAGCCCTCGATATGCTGAGCTCCCAGGCTCACGCCGCCACCGAGAAGGCTGCCGCTGCTGGAAGCGGAACGGGCACGCCTGCCACGGGCGACGATGGCGAGGCCAAGCCTCGTGCCAAGGAGCACATCTGGACTGGCGTCGTCACCACCAAGAGCGCAAAGAGTCAGGCCCTCGATGCCATGAAGGCGCTCATCGCCAACCAGCCTATCCCCGTAGCAAGGGCACGTATGAGGTTGCGAATCGCCTGCACTACAAATGTGCTCAAGCAGGCCGTCAAGGTAGCCAAGGCGGCCAGCAAGGAAGATGAGGGGGAGCAGAAGGCACCTGGTACAGTCAAGGACAAGATTCTGGGCTACGTCGAGCAGGTCGAGAGCCAAGACGTCATGGGCTCCGAGTGGGAAGTGATAGGATTCGTCGAGCCAGGAGCGTTCAAGGCCTTGTCCGATTTTATTGGCAACGAGACAAAAGGCCAAGGACGAGTAGAAGTACTAGACATGGCTGTCACTCACGAAGACTAGAGAGATAAAAAAAACAGATGATACCCCTTCTGCTTGTGAAAGAACTTTTTTTTTCTTGTATCATCAAATGGGGAAGCAAGTCTACCGTCGCCGAGTTTTATCGTTCCTCATAATTTTCACACAGTAATGGGGAAGCCCATCCATTGACCCGATTGAGCAATTGTAGTTGAATGCTTTTGATTCGTGACTCTGACCTAGAGTACAGCCCTAGCTGCAAATGCCGGAAAGCAATCCTCTTGAAATGCTCAGAAAAGGAGAAACCAGCCGTCACGCCTGTCCACCCAATACCAACACCATTGTTAAATTTAACCACCCTTCTTCTTGGAGACACCAACGGTTCGGCCACGGCGACCGGTTGTCTTGGTGTGCTGACCACGGACACGGAGACCCCAGTAGTGTCGGAGACCACGGTGAGCGCGGATCTTCTTGAGACGCTCAAGATCCTCACGGAGCTTGGAGTCGACACCGTTGGCCAGGATGTGTGAGTCCTTGCCGTCGACGATATCGCGCTGTCGGTTGAGGAACCACGAAGGGATCTTGTACTGGGTGGGGTTCTGGATGATGGTGACGATTCGCTCGAGCTCTTCGGAGGTGAGCTCACCAGCGCTGCAGTCGTTGTTAGCCTCCTCTGTCCCTTGATTGTGATGGCTCTGGGGTCTGCATACCGCTTGTTCAGATCGACATCGGCCTTCTTGCAGACCAAGTTGGAGTATCGGCGACCGACACCCTTGATCTTGGTCAAGGCGTACATGACCTTCTGCTTACCGTCGACATTGGTGTTAAGAAGACGGAGAATCTGTCCGCTGTTAGCCTCTTTGCTGTGATTTCTCGCCGTCGAATTTTGCTCGCAATCTCGCGACGCCGCGAGGGTGCAGAACGTGGCTGCGACGGCGGCAGCGATGGCGAGGATGCGAATGCATCAGTAGAGGGCGTCACTTACGAACTGGAAGTTCGACTTCTCTCCCGAGACGAGCGACATGATGGGCAACTTCGATCGGTCGTTGCCGTGTGCTCGATGAGATTCGATGATTCCGACTTGAAGGAAAGTAGACGCAGAATTCGTAGCCCTCGCTTAAGTTTGTGGAGGCAATAGGGCAAGACCGACCTGTCTAATTTTGTGTGGTCACGTGATGACACCAGTTGTCAGCGCTACCGTATTTCTTGCACTGTGAATCTCAAGATGCTGATGGAATCCTGTCGGAATTTCAGCAATTAACGCTCATTGCATACTTTGAAAATGTATTTATCGTTAGAAAATCGAGTTTTTCCCGTCTAAATTCAGGATCATCAGCATTTTGGGAACAGAGAGCTTGACTGTGTTGATCACGTGATGTCAACAGTAGGGTTTCTGGTCCATAAACACTGTTGCTCACTCGGGAAAATCCACTAAAAACACAGTGTGTTGCCTTGCAGATACTCATCTGTCCACTCCTGTCCCCTTAAAATTTTTGTTGATCCGCACACGTCGTCCTTACATGCTGCACATTGCAGCTCACACAGAGCCGCATCGGCCCACGGGTGTATCCTCCAGACTCTTTATCCAGAGTAACGTAATGATCACTTGTTAAGAGGTAGGTTTTTGTTCAGGTGCGACACAACTGTCACAAGCAATCGCGAGTCGTCTTATTCCATCGCTCGGTCAGTCCAGTCGTATCGATTGATCTTGAGCCGGATGCCCGTACATCTGTACAGGTACAAGACAAGAACAAACAACCAACGTTCTTTGAGTACGGGGTCTTTAGTGTTTTCACCAAATGGAGCCTTCCCGTAATTTATCTGTTGTTACATATTGTACGCAATCCTTCGTTGAAGGCTAGCACACCATCTTTCTTTGTATCAAGGCGCGTCCGTACTAAGCAAATACTATGATCGATTCATTCTTAGACCACATTCTATTCCTTTTTCCCTTTGACTCTGAATCGTGATGAGCATGTGTGAGTACCAAATTAAACCCTTACTGGTCGTTCCGCGTACCACGTAGATTCTGTAAACATCGCTTACTCATCGGATGAGGCCTCTTCCTACAATTCATCAGCAATACTGGCATAAGAGTGGTTGCAACAGGCCTCACCTCCTTGCGTAGTTTCAGCTGTGCAGATAGGAGCTCCTGCAGGTTTGCCCTGTCCATCTCAACCGTGAGGTTAGATGTTTTAGATTGTGCGTGATGCACTGTGACCTCTTGCAGACCTCGGAGGGTCAAGAGTTCATCCAGTCCCAAGACATCTGTGATCCGGATATTTCGGAATGTGAGAGGGAAGAAAGCCTTCATCAAGTTACTCCTTTCGCTAAGATGCGCCAAGGTAGATTTGGAGATGCACAGTGCCAGACGCTCCAGCTTGGGACATTCAGCCAGCTTCTTGAAGGCCTGAGCCGAATCGGGACCGCACCAATGAACTGTGACGTGCCGGATGTTGAGAAGTAGTTGGTTGTTATTCTCAAAGTGGTTGCGCATTTCACAGCAGCATCGGAATCGAACGCTCTTTTTACGAAAGAAGAGGCGAAAAAACTCTCGGCTCAGGGTGGGACCAAGCAGCGAGGGCAGTGCCTTCATCTGAGGGGTCTGAAGGAAGAAGTCTCGTTCAATCTTTGGGCAGTTGCAGGTAACCCTATTGTTAGCGGGTTTGATACCCTTGGCTCGAAAGACATTGTCGATCATGAGGTCCATAATAGCATCGCGGATCTCGAGAGGTAGTCTCATGAGCGGGAACCCATCCGTTGGAATAGGACGGTCTGGCACATATTTTCAGCACTCAACCGCACTATGAACATAAGCAGCGACGTACCCGCAATCTCCAAAATCTCAGTGCACATCTCGATGATGTCGAGGCAAGTCTTGAGCTCTTCGGGCTCTTTCTTGATGATGTCGGCACACTTGGCGATTGTGTCGGCAATGGCGGCCCGTCGCTTCGGGCTCAGGCGAACCAGGCGGCCCAGTTCGGTTGCATCAATGGCGCCCCCATGATACTTGTCCAGGGCGTGCAAGAGGGTCTGGATGTTCCTAGAGAGCCCATACCGGACCGGAACCAACTTGGATTTGAGCACGTACCAAGATTTTGAAGACATGGCTGTGATGTCCAGGAGAAAGGGGACGATGACAGTGGTCAGTGTCGTTGCAAGCTTGAGCTTGGTAGATGCAGCTGCGAAGAGACGCTCGACTCGGGCACCTCAGGCCATGGTTTTCTTATGCGTCCCTAATCCATCGGGACTGCTTGCTCTGAATCAGTGTCCCAGTCCATCGTACACGGAAGGTGCAGTTTGCCGTCACAGGCAGTTGGTTGCAGGTGCCGCAGAACAAACACCCGCAAGGAAAGCAAAAACAACCGCCGTAGAAACACACATTACATGCCGGAATAAAGATACAGAGTCCGTGCCCAATATCGTTGCGTGTATTCCACAGTACTGGGTCCATTAACTCAAGAGCGGCAATGCCATGTCTTCTCACACCCACTCAGCGATCACAACACCATGATTCTGTAACCGGCGAGGGGCTTTCTCCGCTTCCCCAAGATCCCAGGCTGCTCATCGGGCACGGACATCAGTTGTTCTTGGAAATAAGAGGAAATGTGATGTGTTAACATGGCTGAAGTCAAACATGACAATGTGCACATTACAAAGCACGTGGCTCAGGCGTGGCTGCGAGCTGAGATGTGATCTCCCACGGATTACATGTTAGCCTGTATCGAATATAACCATGACGACCGCCATGACGCCAGCACCGGGGCGCTCCAGACACCGGTAAATCTAGACCAAATCGTGGCCGTTGTGGCTTCGCACGGATCTGGAGACTATCACGTCGATTCGGAAACTCAAAAGGTTTGATGAGCGGGAAAAAAAAACTCCCGTCGCCCAAGATAAAATCAATTTAACGCCACCTGCTGGGGTGTCTGCCCAGCCTGTAAACCTATGCTATGCTGTTCCAGTGTCTCAAAAGGACAGGATAAAAACTCCCCCTCGAAAATATGTATTGCTTCATGTCCACCATCGTATCAATCCACAAGCAATTAAGATGATTTCCAAACCATTCTACCCCGAAGAAATAATTCGTCGGCCCCGTGTATGAGCGGGACCTTAGTTGTATGTGTCGTAGCCATGAGGCGCGTGAGTGTTTGTATGTACAGTAATTGTCGTCTAAAAATGGTCGTAAAGGCGTAAGGGCGGGATACCAAGAGGCTGTGACCGGATGCTTCATGCCGATGGCGATGCATGGCGTCGCCAAGAGGGTGGCGACGTCAGCGTGGTAGCCATCTGCTCCGGCGGTTGCCGAGATGGCGCAGATCTAGGAAAAGATGCGTTGCATCCAATGGGCGGAGGAGGTTGGGTGACATTGCCCTGTAGGAACGGTCCCGAAGGCGGTACCGAAGGGGCTCTTGGGGAGGGTGGATGAGCGGTTCGTGATTGGTGTGGCGAGGTTGCGTGTGGCGAGCATTGGCGCGTCCTGTCCGGAGATAGCGTTCTAGACTGGCTAGATGGAGCCGACTATCGAGATCGCTGCGTCCGCTCGGATTTTTTAGCGAAGACTTTCCCTGTCGGGGGAATGGCTGGTGCAGCTGAGAGTCTAAGCTGACGAGCCGTCGCTGTCGCCGTTGGGGTCGTAATCGGCAAGACTGGGCGATCTTGTGCAGCACGGGCTGATGCCAATGAAGCTGTCGCTCTCAACCTGATCGGGGCAGGTCGCGCCAAATGTCCAGGTGAATTGGGAGAGCATCTCCTGGTGGCGGAGGTTCTGCTCAGTGAGGGGCCTCTCGCTGGGGTGAACGATGCGTCTCTTGGTCTTGTTCTTGTTCTTGGGCTTGCGTTCCTTGACGGGTTCCTTGTCTTTGTTGCTTGATCCCCAGGTCCAGGTGCGTGTGAGACGGGATCCGGACGACTTGGACGAGATGGAATTCTTGCTCGAGGAGCTCTTTGCGCTGGCAGCGTCGCCTTGGGAAGACATGTCGGACTCTTCGGGCCAGCGAAGGACACGACGGATGGACTCCCGGATAGCCATGGCTGCTGTGAGTTGGGGAAGAGGCAATGTAGAAGTAGCAGAGGAGGGCTCAGTAGACTTTGGTCGAGGCCCGGAGAAGCGAAGTGTAAAGGTGAGGATGGCTGAAAGTCAAGAGTGGAACAGGGGATAGTTTCAATGTATCAGAATTTAAAACTGTCAACCATGTGTGCAGGAGAAGCGGCCTCATCAAGCTTATAAGGAAACGCTGGGGAAAACCCCTCAGGAAGACGTCTCGCAATGGAGAGGCCGTTTCGGCCCAGGACCAGGTCAAAGCAGGAACCGGGGTGCTGTAGCGTGCAGTGGCGACGAAGCAGCCACCTTTCCTGAAGGTGCCATGTGGGTGTGGATGGGGATAGCCTGGGAGCCTAGCCCTGGCCGTGAGCCTTGGAGGGGGCTCCAGGAGACGAGGTGAGTGGCCGCGGTGCGCACAGGACGGGCAAACGAGCCTTGCTATTCACAAAGGCTGACGGGGCGGGGACCCGCTTCGTGAAGCCAGCCATGGACACCAAAACGTGCCAGGGCCATCTGGCGGCGCAAAAGCCCGACTGGAGAAACCCTGTGGGTGTGAGACTGGGGTGGAATGGGGTCCCCTCGGGGGGGCTTTGGGGGGGCTTCCCAAGGGGGAGCACGCTGAGCGCCTACCACTAGGGCGAACCCACGCCACCCATCAGCCCCCTCAGGTCGAAAGGGGCAGGCGAGTGTGTACTAGATTTTGTCCCTTGTTAGCCGCTTGGGCATCCTCGCGCCTCGTGCTCGCTCTCCTCGGTCTTCAATTTTTTTTTTTCTTCTTCTTTCCTCTCTTGACGTAGGAAGCGAAACGCCTGGGCCAGCAGCCGGAGCCGCTGGGTCGGTCACCCACGCTCGCGTGGTGGTGCATGTGGCTAGTTCAGCGTCGCAATGTGCAAAATGACCGACCACCTAGCGCACCACGATGATCGACACAGATGGTGCTTCTGGAAATTTGGCAGTGGGGGGCGCAGAGCACCAACAAAGGCGCCCCATATCTCCTCAGTCCACCGAATCGCGTTGACCAGAGACATGACAGGCACACCCAGGTCTCGATGTTGCTTGCATTGGCAGCGACAGCATGCTCGCTCCCAATGTGTTACACTGCTAGGCGGACAGCCCGTCTACCTGCAACAGACAATCGCCCGCTTTGACGGGTGCTAATCCAAGACAAGACAGGAAAGACATTTTTTTCTTCCATCCGGTTTCCAAAAATGCATCAAACACAGCTGCCGAATGGTCACGAAAAGCAATTATACAACACTGACGCATGCTCCCGTCCTTCTAGTTCCATCTGACATGGAGGACTCTATGTCAGAATCACCTTATGTACTTGCTGATTCCCGAAAAATATCGCGATGCCCCCAAAGCCCTAGTGAATGCCACGATCCGACGCTCCCTTTCCCTTCACCGCGCACGCCCCACCATCTCCCCCTTATCGGGGTCGACGAGTGAGTCCAGCCAGGCCCCGAAGATCCGGATTTTCCCCTCAAAATCCACTAAACGCACTGGTTGGGGATGGACGAAAAGATGGGCCCCAGTGTCACGCTGGACGACACTGGGCGAATACCGGCGCCTGGAGCGCCCCCAGAGTCCCTGGGGGACCCCACGACGTCATACTCGCAGGTGCAATAACGCCGAGCTGGTTCCGCTGCAATGGTTCTCCGAGTGCTGCAATGAGAAACCTTGCATCACAGGTTCCGCACCGTTTCCCCAGAACAAACCAACTAAGACAAGAAAGGAAGCCAAGAACTGAGAACAAATGTTCAGAAGTCCATACCGAGCAGTTGTGTTCTTTTTTCCTTCTCCCTATCCTGTTTACATGTACTGTATATTCCTTCTTCTTTTTTTTATGCCATCCATCATCGTGCAAATGCAACCCGAAGGCCTCCGAGTCAACTCGCTCCGGTCTTAATATGTACCCCTCCATCCAGACTCGCCCACCCCGCCCACATGCACCTCCAGTACAACCCACCAGCAGCCGCTATCAATCCCCTAACGTACTGCTCGCCCATGCACTATTATTACCGGGGTGGATGCCCATTGATCGTTTTTACCGCTCGCCATTCACAATCTACCAATCGTTTCGCTGCCAAACGCACCGGCACTGCCGACTCCGAGCCCTCCCAGCACTGCCAAGCCCCAAACCACGGCCGCTGGTTCCCAATCCAAATCATTGGTTTGTGGGAGGACATCGCCCTCTTCTGTGGCGTCCACCCCCTCGTTTGGCTCTGGCTCGTAGGCATCATTGTCAGATTCAAACTTGATATTTTGGGATCCACGCCTTGTGTCAGCCACTTCCTCTCCTCGTCCTTCCGCACCAGTTCCGGAGCCGCCACCCACCAGCAGTTCCTTAACCTTCCCACATACCATTATTTTTGGACCTGGCCTCGACCCATCCTCGGTACTTTGTTGGGTTGGTAAGCCTGGGATTGTGGATGCCAGGATGTCTGACACATCCGTCGCCCGGGTTGTGACCCAAAGACCCAGACCAAGACCTGCCAAGAGCACCTCCCAGCCAGCCGTCCCAACCACTGGGTGATCAGAAGTAGCTTCCAGAATCCTTCCAAAAGCAGATGTAGTTCGCTCCCATGCGGATCGTTGCTCCACATCAAACGGAAGATGAAGGCTGTGGCGGTGATAATATGCACTTGGTGCACTGTAAGCCAGGCCGAGCAGAGACACTCGAGCGTGAAGGGCAAAGCTAGCCAACGACATGATGTTGAATGCCGTCTTGTAAGTCCCGTATACTTCTTCGAGGTCCCTGTACCTTCTTCCCCATCCAGACGGAAATACACAATGGACGGCCAAGGGGGCAAATGTCAGAGCACGAGACGCAAGGACCCAATACTTGAAGTGCTCGGTGTTGACCTGGCACGACATCAGCAGCACAGCCGCGTAGTTGAAAAGCAGAATTGCGAAATAAACCGATCCATGCGGTGCCCAGTTGTTAGGCTTATACGGGAAGAACTTGTTTCTCAAACGGTTTCTGTAAGACATTAGGCGCTGGCTTGTGTTGGTGATAGGTCCACACAACTTACAGTGTGGGGGGCAAGGAGCAGTTTTCCCGGGCAGGCAAGGGCACTGGCGTCAAAAGCATGGCAACAAAAAAGAGGTTCTGGGCAAACGCAAGTGAGACAAGCTGCCCAAGCAGTTGATAGCACCAGAGGAGTGGAATGTTGCGTCGTCGTCCTTCGGTAGCCAAGAGCATGCTCCACGATATCAAGCCAAGCTCGACTTGCTGGCTCCACCAAAAGCGCCGAGCCTTCTCTGCCATGATCTCGAAGGCATCGAAGTATACCGATGTGTCATTCAGCCACTGCACCAGGTAGATGGGTGTTTTGTTTCTGCCTATGATGCCCTTGTTCCCAAAGATTCTAGCCTGTGTCAGTTCTCTGCTGCTGCTGGGGTTTCATGACATCACACTGGAAAGGACCTACTGAGTGGGCAGCTCCACACCCTGACCGCTTGCCCATACCTTGTAAGACAGGATGCCGTACTCTCCCTTGCCGTACACCGCCCGAAACAAACTGATCAGAGCCAGACCTGAAAATATAGGCAATAATGTATTCCGCCGAGAAACTCGTCCTCGAGTATCCTGCGACGGTCCAAGACCCTGATACGCCTGGTGGAGGCTGCGTCCGGCCTCGACAATCAGGCATACTGTCAACAGTATGTGGCTGGCGACGGCAACCACTGGGCCATACCTAGAAAGGGAATGTTCAGGGTCTAGACAATGGTCATGGGACAGAGATTGGAGCACACCTTGTTTCGGCTTCCAGCTGCACGGGGGCCATGGTTATTGTTCGGTTTTTTTTTTTATGTTTTTGTTTATGTTTGCAGGTCTGGTTTGTTGTGGTTTGAATTCTTTAAATCGGTGACGAAACACACAGAAGTGCTGAGTTAGGCTGCGTTTGCTCGCTGGCCCAACGCCACAGAGTGGCTGGGAAGGTCATTATGAAACAATTGACAATGCCCAAGAAAAGGACGTGTCTATTGTTCTGTCGCCTCAACTTCCCCGTGTTGACGTGTTCAGCTTCTGTTCCTGAGCCTGTTGCATTAGGGCTGCGGCTCGTTTGTACAATGAACCAGTAATCCATGTTGCATCTACCTTATCGGTGAAGTCGTGGAGCCCAAACCAAGCTGGCGCATCCTGGTCACCGCCACGCGAGTGTCCAAGATCAACCACATGCATGCAGTCGCAGCCGCCACAGTCATATAGTGATGTCAGGAAATAAATTCGATTCATGCTGTAGCCCCATAGAATAAATTGCCTGGCAGTACTAGAAACAGGGTATTCCCTCATGAGTCACGATTGGTGGGAGGCTTGGTATTAGAACGTCAAGCTTGTCCAGGGTAGCTACAGCGGCCAGAACCGGGTTAGCGAATATTACGTCACAGAAGCTTCAGGTTCGTTGTTCGCTGCTAAAAAATACACACACCAGGCACTGGCAATGCACGGGAATGCGTTGTGAAAACGATGCTTCGCCCTGGAGTTATAGTCAATTGTTGACCACAAACAAGCGCCATGGGTCTCAAATCGCGCACAGCGGTGCGGTTGCTCCCATTAGGAAGAATATTCGATCTCCCCGCATTTCCAGGGATCGCTGCAGACTCCCCGTTGCTCATGGCAAGGTGAATACCCGCGCGGATGACAATGACACCCAAAGGCAGCCATCTTACCTAGCTCTCGCGTTTCTAGACACTACTGTGCCTGCTCAAGAGCAAAGAACCAACCGCTGAGTTGCCAGCCTCTGCCTAGCTAACCTCTTTGAGGCCCTGGAGTGACCCGAGGTAGGTACGGTGCTGATCCCACACGGCACGATTCGGTTGGCTGCCGTGACGCAACCATTGGCTGTCATGATCACCCATGACCAGGCAGGGCGCCAGAAACTGCACCTGGTCCCATGCTCGTGACGTTTGCTCGACAGGGCCACATGATGGCTGCTTTTGGCGAGAAGCATTTTCCCCCTCTTGTTTGATGGGGTTATGTTGTCTCAGCCATCTGCGAGCCCTGGCGCTCTTTTGCGCCTCCAGCATGAGTTTCCCGTCGCAAAAACCCCAGACGGCACAGACAGCGGCACGAGCCTCGCTCCAATTAGCTACCTAACCTTGCGTCATTCGGCACGGGGCCATCCCCTCCGATCCCCGACGCCGGCTTCGTCGCGTCTGTCTGAGCTTCAGCACGTTTTTTTTGCCAACACTCAAGCCCGACGAGACGAGCTCATCAACGCTCGCGAATCGAGCATTCGCATCTCCAATGTCGTCCTCAAGCTCTGCTGCGGGTGCGAACGCTTCAATGCGCCGCCAAGAGAATGATGGCGGCGCTTCAAACCTTTTCGTCGACCAGTCCCCGGACGGGTTTAATGAGCGATCCCCGTTGCTCAACGGCAACAGCGACGACCAGAACGACCTATCCGATGGAAGCACCAGGCGCGACGATGCCGACGACAACCAGACCACCAAGAGCGTCTGGTACCTCATGCTGCTGACCATCAGCATTGGTGGTCTCCAGGTCGCCTGGTCGGTTGAGCTGTCTAATGGCTCACCCTATTTACTATCGCTCGGCCTGAGCAAGGCCTTGATGGCCCTGGTCTGGATTGCAGGTCCCCTCACGGGCACACTGGTGCAGCCATATGTCGGCATGCTCAGTGACAGCTGCCGTCTTCCTTGGGGCAAGCGGAAGCCGTTCATGGTCGGCGGTTCTGTTGCCACCATATTGTCGCTTCTGTTCCTGGCCTGGGCAAAGGAAATCGTTGCAGGCATCTTTGGAATATTCGGCGCGAATGCGGAATCAGAGCTGGTCAAGACGGCCACCATCGTTGTCGCCGTTATTGGCGTTTACGTCTTGGATTTTGCCATCAACACTGTTCAGGCGTCCATTCGCGCATTCATCGTCGATTGTGCACCAGCTCATCAACAAGAAGCTGCGAATGCCATGGCTAGTCGCATGACAGGTTTTGGAAACATTGTCGGATACATTGCCGGATATGCCGACCTCACCAAGCATCTTTGGTTTCTTGGCAGAACCCAATTTCAAATACTGTGCGCCATTGCTAGCGTTCTTCTTGCTCTGGCCATCTTCATGAGCACTACCATCCCCGAGAGAGACCCTCGATTGGACGGGCCAGCTCCGAAGAGCAGGCCCAATGTTTTGGCCTTCTTTTTCACAATCTTCAAATCTATTGAGCGACTTCCGCCCCAGATCAAGCGGGTTTGCCAAGTCCAATTCTGTGCATGGATCGGGTTTTTCCCCCTTCTCTTTTACACTTCCTCGTACATCGGAGAGATCTATGTCGAGCCCTATCTGCAGGAAAACCCCCACATGACACCGGCCGAGCTGGACAAGCTCTACGAAAAGGCAACGCGCATTGGCACCTTTGCTCTCCTTGTAAACTCCATTGTGAGCCTGTGCACTAACGTTTTCCTTCCATTCTTCATTGCGCCAACGTATGACACACGACCCATCGTGGCTTCGGTGTCGGGAGAGACGGATTACACGACGGAATCCGAAACTGAAAAGAAGCACTGGCTGGAATACCTTAGGATACCTGGATTTACTCTCAAGAGGGCATGGTTTGGCTCCCTTGTTCTTTTTGGTATTTCTATGTTCTGCACCGTCATTGTGCGATCCGTCAAGGCTGCTACCGCTCTGATCGGCTTGGCCGGTATCACGTGGGCCATGACTCTCTGGGCACCATATGCTATCATCAGCGCCGAGATCAGCAGGCGTGACGCCACCATTCGCGCTCGGAAGCTTCGAAGGCTCGAGATTGGCTCTAGCAGCGAGACTGCTACTTCGTCAGCTCGAGGAGGCCAGCCTGGAGCATCGGGAGATGGGTCTGATGAAGAAATCGACCAGGCCGGTGTAATTCTTGGAATTCACAACATGGCCATTGCAGCTCCTCAAATCATTGCAACTGTTGGCTCCAGCATCATCTTCAAGATCTGGCAGAAGCCCCGTGGCACGCCCGGTGACCACAGCATGTCGATAGTGCTTGCTCTTGGCGGCGCATGCGTATTTATTTCGTCCTTCTTCGTGGCCAAGATTCGGGATGACCCATCCATGCCGGCTGATGCCATGATTATTGCAGAGCAGGGAGGGGCTGGTGATGTTGCCCGACCAAAGTCGTCGCGAAGTCGCAAGTCCAGCTTTGAGCAGCTACCCAGAGTAACACAGAGCAAGGCAACGCTCACCAGGAACAAGAGTTTCAGCGGGGCAGAGATGTATTGATATATGTATGCTCATTCTGCGGATATTCGGGAGATTGAGGACCAGTCTATGGGTATTGCATTGATAGAAGAAGTAGGTGTTATTAGAGGCATTTGAGGACTATTGCATCACATACACGTGTGTCTAAGAGAGAGATCTGGATGACCGGGCTTGGCTTGCATTGTAACAAGGTGTTATTGAATTGAGAATCAACTCGACCGCGACACGCAAATAGTTTTGAGATTGGCCTGATTGTTATTGCTGACGATCGGTCGTATTATTACGAAACCTATTGGAAACCCGCACTCGATCATATGGAGGTGCTTATTCCCACTGTCGCAGATGCATATTGCAGCGTCATATTGAAGCCAAGAGCTTTCGCCATCTCGAGTCGACATGTGCTGGCTGGGTTGGGGGCCTTTGTTGACATGACGATTATTGCCTTTCTTCACCCGAGAACATACCCTGCCTAAAACCGGCCCAGCTGGGCGCGCCAAGCTAATCACAGCGAATCCGCATACATCTGTTGGAAGTTAGTTGGACGTCGAAGTGCTCTTTGCAGCCGCCGTCCCACACGGCCCAAGCGGCGACAACGTCTCCCCCGGCAGCGGGCCCCTGCTGATGTCAAAGGTTGTAAACGGGACATAGTAGAAGCACCACGATGTGCTGCCGTCGCAGTACTTGTAGTCGCAGTGTACGGTGTGCGTTGGCGTGGTCTTGGCCTTTGAAGGCTTGTCTGTTGGGGTAGCCGATGTTGGCATGGTGGTGTGTTGATTCATTGAGGTCTTCATCGCGGCTGTGCAAGCGATGAAGAGGACGAGCTGAGTGAATAGGACCATGATTAAGAATTTCGCCCAAGAAATGTATTTGGATAATATAGTTGGCTGGATAAAAAAAAGCTCTGGCATGCCGCAACGAATGCTGAACCGCCATACGGACATGGTCATTATATATATATACATCTTTCTTGAACTACGCATACATTGGTACGAGTCGGCGGATAGAAGAGAGAGCCAGTTTATTGACATGAAAAATTTACCCGGACAAACATAATCGGCCAAAATATATCCTCGTGATCTATAGCTATCCCATAAATGAAGAAAGGCGAGCATCTCATTTGAGGCACATTAGGCGAAAAGGGCCCGGCACTTGTTTCGGGCCGCAAGGAAGGCTCACCGGGATGGTTTCCTGAGAAGCATTGTCACACGCGGAGCCATTGGTGACATATTTCACACACACACAACTTCTCGCGGTTCTCTCTGTGTTTGGTTTCGCCATCATACACCCTCGACGCGTAATCATATTCACATAACGGCCAAACGGAAAACAGTGCTCCAACGCTGAATTCACATGTTTATTCTCTATATCTCTGAAGAAGAAAAAACCTGCTTGATCCTTTTTCCCTACGCTTACAATTACTGAGCCAGTGCCCTGTTTCCCGCCTTGACCCACAACGTCGTGATGATGGAGATGCCCGCCACCCAGATCAAGCTGCGCAGGCCGGAGCGCTGGCGGTTGGTCCCGACCCAGATGTAGGCGACGTTGTAGAGGACGCGAGACACGACGTAGCTCAGCGTCAGCGCGTTGAGGGACCCGGCCGGGACCCCGGCGACGTTAGCGGCCACGACGCCGGCGGCGTAGAAGCCCAGCGTCTCGAGGCCGTTGTCCGTGGCTGACTGGGCGCGAAGCACACGCTGCTTTGTCTGTTTTTGTGTGAGAAAAAAAAAGAAGGGGGGATTGTGGGCAAAATAACGGATGTCTGAAACCGTGGCGAATGAGTGTCTCACCTCTTTGTCCAAGGCATCGCAGTTCATGACAACCTGGTTGAGGTTGCGGGGGTACGTGTTGTCATAGTACGGTCGCGACAGGCGGACTGCATAAGTGTGCGGGAGAGCCGCAATGAAGAAGGCGGCGGGAACCTGATGTTAGCAGTGTTAGAATGCGTCCAATCACTCGTGCTTTTTCTTCTCTTATTTCTTTCTTGTCATTTTCTTTGCAGATAGGCATACCGTATAAAATGAATAGTTTCGAGAGAAATCAAGGCCGAGTAAGGAGTCCATGCTGGGCAAAGCAAACGTTGATGTCTGGTGATTGGTAGTCGTGATAGCGTGAACGGCCCGTCAAGTAGGGAGAGGCCGAGGGCGTTTTATCAGTGGAAACAAAGCCGCCCATGGCGTCTCAGCCTCCCAACAATAACGCCCATTGTGCCGTCACCTGCTGGCCGGTTGGATAATTGTCCCGTCTTGTTTGCAAGGGCTTCCAGCCCAGCGGCGCGCGGGAACGGAATCATGTTAGATTGGCATAACGGCCTAGCCTCTCCGCCCGACGACCATGTCTTTGTTGAGCGTCAAAGGGGTCCCCCCACCTCAACCGGCTCGATTATATAATTCTTACAACTCGCCTCCGAGTTTTTTTTTTTTTTTTTTTTTTTTTTGACCCGGTGCTGTCACAAACTGATTACTTTGTTGTTTTGCATTTTGTTGAGCATCCGTAGCCACTAAACGACAACTTTGCCATAGGGCTGAGGCTCGGGTGTGAACGGTAATTATCCATGTGTAAATCCCTCCGAGGTAACCTAATGGGTAGGACTGGCAGCCAGGGGGGTTGTTCAGCCACGCGCACAATTATGTTGGACAAGTTTGCTTCGACTCAGCCATAATTGCTTGGCGGAGAAATTATTTGTTTCAAACATAACGCAGACATAACACAAAAAGAAAGCCGTGCAAGCCGCGCGAGTGATCAAAAATAAAGGTCTCAGAGGGAGTCGAACCCTCGCTGGCGGAATCAGAATCCGCAGTCATAACCGTTAGACCATGAAACCATGGGGTTGTTGTCTGTCGGTGGCGCAGAATCATGTCAAGAAAGTAACTGGGATACGCCGGCGCTAAGGGCTGATTAGCCCCATTCACGATGGCCAATCACCAATGGTAGCGACTTACAAAGGCGCCATGATGAAACAGTGCCCTGTCAGAGGACAGTTGGTTTCAACCATTGCTTTCATCTTGATTCAGACCAATCTCCTCGAGACCAATCAAGTTATTCACAAAATGATGATGCGATACGAGTTAGGCGAAATTCTGTTTTCATTTGCGGCGATTTCGTCAAAAGTCTCTTCAAAACCTAGTCCAGGCCTCTCCATGACCACCAATCTAAAGCTAGATATATGTACAGCGAATGCAAAACCGAGACTCATCACTTGAGTTTTTTTTTTCCTGTACCTGTCCAAACCAAATTTGACAAAAAGAAAAAACATGGGAATCAAAACCTGACCTTCCTGCCCTCATCGTACAACCAATCATTCTCTAAACCACGTCCCAACGCCTTTTCCCCGTCAGCCTAGTAACTTAGCTAAAGAAGGGCTTGTGGGTGAAACCGCGGCGAGCATGGCCGTGGAAACCTCCCTGATAGCCGCCTCCAGGCTGGTAGGCGGTGGGAGTAGGGGTGGGAGTGCCGTAGCCAGCACCAGGAGTGGTGTAGCCAGGGGTAGGAGTAGGGGTAGGGGTGGTGGAGTTGTTGCCGCCCTGCTGGTAAACCTTGATGGAGTTGATGAGCCAGTAGGCATTGGCAAAGGCAGAGGGGTTGGCGCCGACGTAGTCATTGCAGGTGGATGCAAGGGCGGAGCACTCGGCGTTGCTGTTCCAGACGTCGGAGGATCCAGCCCAGTCACCGCAGAAGGTGGTGTCGAAGATCATGTTGTGGTTCTTGAAGTGAGTGTCAATGTTGCAGCCGGAGCCACCGTTGAACTTGGCGGCAGGTGTGCCCCAGGAAGCAGGTTTGGGAGTCTCGCTGGTGATGTCGGAAGGAATCTGGCTGCGAGGGAAGAACCACACGGAGATGTGGTCGGAAGTCCACTGCATGGCATAGACGCCTCCACCAATGTCGTTGAAACCATCACCGTAGTTCTGGTTGTTGGAGGTGTCCTGGCCGCAGCCAGTACCAGCATCGTCGGCGTTGCAGTTGGACTCCTTGAGGGTGGTGGTGCTGAGGGAGCCCTCGTTGGTAATGGAGCAGCCAGCGCTGGTGTGCAGAGTGATGCTGTTGTCGGTCTGAGTGTTGACACCCTCGAGGATATCAATCTCGCCGGAAGAAGGCCAGTTGGGTCCAAAGAACCACATGGCAGGCCAGACACCGCAGATGCTGCCAGGCATGTGGGCGATGTCAGAGATGAACAGGCCATGGGTCCACGACTTCTGTGAGGTCACACGAACCGATCGACGGCCGTTGCTAGGGTTGGCAGTGGTGGAGTCGACGCCCATGTAGATGGAGTTGTTGTGGGAGCCGGCCAGGCCGCAGTCATTGGCAGTCTGCGCGTCGACATACTCGACAAAGCCGTTGGTAGGATCCTCCTCATTGAAGAAGTCAAACTCGTTAAAGAAGTTTGTGGAATCATAGGTGGTCTCGAGGCTGTAGGAGGCGTGGGCAGCTCCGGTGAGGAGAGCCGAGAGGCTGAGGAAGAGGGTAGAAGAGTACATGATGACTTTGGGTTGTGGATAGTGGATCTGAAGCTTTTCTCTCTCTTGGATGCTGTGGTAATGATTGGGGTTTCGTCGCCGGGACAAGTGAAGCCAGTCACTTTAAATCTCGCAACGATGTACTTGAAGAGGTTGTCAAGTATAACAATTCGTGAGTCGTCAAGTCGTCAATTCAAGGGAATGCGATGATGTACAAGGCACGGGAGATGCAGTGGCTAGAAGGATATAACAAAATGGCTTTTGTCGTATACCAAACAAGGTGTGCAAGGTTGGGGGAAATTGCGTGCTTGAACAGCAAGGCTGAATGAAAGTGCAGTTGTGGTTGGCAACAATGGGGACGTGGTGTCCAAGTGATCTCTAATCAATAGAGAGAAAGGAATGAAACAATGACGGCTGCCGAAAGGATTGAACGGCAAAGGGTGACGAAAAGGTGAGGAGAGAGAAAGCGGTACCAGACGCTGAGGATGGGAGAGTCAAGCTGCCACATGGGGGAATGTAAGCCATCTATATATCTCAGATGCTTTCAACCCAGACATGGAAGTAGAGCGACCATCCCTGGCCAAAAGCGGACAGCCAACCGGCCAGCCGCGTGTAAGAGGTCAGACACGACGCCAGGCGCTAGGGCGAGAGTGGGTGGTGCCTGTGTGTCCGGCCAGAAACTCGCGAGTCAGAAGTCGGGATGGTTTCTTTGTCAGAGGACGCCCCTGAGTCCGGGTGCCTGAGATGCTGCAAGCCACCCAACTGCCACACGAGGCGAATCACGATACGGCGCATGGCGCCTGTTCCCTGCTGCGTCCTCTTCGCTAACCTTCTTTCCGCCCTCTCTACCTCTCTCTATGCCGCTTCCGGGGGGGCGAGGGGGGCGAGGGCGACACGAGTTTCTGCACTGGTGCGTGCGTATCTGCGCATCCGAGGCCCCATCGGTCGGCATTCACATGGGATCATGGTGGCTCATGAACACGAGAAGCGGTAAGAAACGGCGCCGGCTTGTCGCCGTGAACATGGAGCCCAGAGCCTAGAGCCTGGAGCATGGAGCCCGTGTGCCGAGCTATCGCGCAAGGGTCCATTCCTTGCGAGAGACAAAGGAGGGGCAGATCTCACGCAAGGATTCAAGCGCAAAAAGCGAATCGTCCAACGGACCCGGGTTCAGCAGGGAGGGCGCTTCCGGGGGACCAGCTCCAGCGCCCCAGGGGTCGCTGGACCTCAGCTAGCCCCCACTGTAGCGCCGTAAAATACGGGCGGCCAATCGAGGTTGAGAGGCTGGGATGCGTGCCAAGCGCTGGCCTGCCACTGTCACTGCAGCCAGCCCATGCTTTGTTGGAATGCTGCGCGGTGCAAAGTGCAAGTGCGAGGGCCATGTTGGCGCTATTGCTTTGTCGTCGTCGCAGCCTCAAGCCACGCGCGGCACTGACCGGGGGCCAACAATCGATCCCGATGCGCTGGGAGAGGAAATCGAGACTTTTCTTTCTTCTGTCCCCCACTCACACCATGCTAAAAATTTCCACATGAGGACGCACAGCTCCAAAGAGGGCCCAGCAAACGACGCGTGGAAAGTGGGAAAGAAGGAGAGAAAGGAGAGGAGGAGACAGAAAATTTTTACTGAATGAATGAGAGAATTGACAAAGCAGAAGAAGAAAAAACGTCGACATGACGAGTATTCCACCCCCTTGCTTCTTCCCCTTTTCCTTCTCCTCCCGTTCCCTCCCCACACGCACAAAACAGACTGCCCTGGACTCGTCAAGTGCACCAAACGGTCCTATGTCGGTCGATACGCTCCTCCCGGCCACAAAGGGTCCCAGCAAGCACCCCCAATGTCGACAAGGCAGAGGGCTCAGCAGGATGCCAAGGACACGACAGGGTGGAATGAGGCACTGTTCTAGATGGGATGGGATGCCAGTGGTGCGGGAACGGGATCGCCCACGCCCCCATGAGGCGACAGCTTCTGAAACGGACACTACTACCCAAAACGAAACATGATCACCAATCCCACAGCAAAACCATCCCGGTTCGGCACACTGACAGCAGAGCAAAAGCAAAACCTGATACGTTTGGGGAGACGACATCGTACTGACTAGACTTTGAGTCTACAGGATCCTGTTCCTGTTCCTGGCTAGGCAATACCCGCTCCACCAATACGCCCATTGATCCTTCATCCTCCTCATCACCACCCCTCACCCCTCACCCCCTCGCCTGCGTGCGCAGGTGCTTGCGCGGTTCATCATGGCCAACGTCCACCCACAAGTGATTTGTTAGCAGCTAAACAGGGCAAGGTGAAGTCTGGCAAGGCAGAAAATTTGGGTTTTCGTTGATGGACCAACGACCAACAAACGATGACACGCATTCCATGCCCCAACGCACATGCCCGTGGCTGTACCTCTTCCAACCGTGCCACTGTCAATCATCGGGTCTAGGCTGCTCATGACCTGACTGCCTGAGACCAAGACACCGTGCCCTCTTCCTCTCATCTGCCAAAGCCACCGCAAGGTTGGGATGAACCCTCTATTGTTCCTGTATTCAACGTTTGCCGGCTCTTCCAAATATATTAATAGCCGCGGATGTTTAAGGTATGCTGTTTGTGCACCATGCACCTATCTCCACCTCCATTGGCCTGCTGGTTTCTCCAGACCAGTCAGCAGGTTGCGACGGTTTGCATGCGCTGTGTCTTAACCGCCCAGGTGGGAACTCACAGGGTTGACAGGCGCGTAAAAAAAAAAATCCCCCCCAAAGACCGACGATCACCTGTTCGATCTTCCTTTCCATAAAAAAAGACCAGCGGTCACGGAATTAGGCAAAGCCCCTGGTCTAGAACAGAAGCCAAGCGCGGCAATGCAAGTCATTAACCGACCCAGACGAGACCTTTTTTTTTTTTAATCGTATTCCCTCGTGGAAATTTTGTCCCTGTTGCAGTGCGCGGTTCGCCCACGCGAACCTGCTGCTGCAGCCCTATTCCCAGGAGGCCCCAGGGACCGAACTGCTGGACGTCCGGCCTCCTCGTCGCTCATTCCACTTTTGTGCACAGATTTATCACCAAGGGCACGTAAGATAAGATCGTGTTACGTCTCCTCCTTGAGGCTCGAGCACGTTTCTCTTTCATCCGAGCTTTTTTATTTTATTTTTATACAGTCACCATCCCACGGCAAACCTTCTTTGTCCAAAGGGCCTACCGGCGGTCCATCAAACCCAACTAACTCTCCACCCCGGCTTGTTTCAGACTTAGCACCCGCAGCAAAACCTCCCCCCACGGCGATGCCCTTTCAGGCCAAGCCCTTCGGGAACAGGGGGGCGCTGTGGTCTCTCGGCGATCGGCGGCTGGAGCGGCGGTAGGGTTGCCCTGCGGGGTGGGAAGGCTTGTCCTGTTGCATTTAGTGCCTCCGATCCGGATCCTACGTCCCCTTCGGCTGCTGCTGTAGGGTACGCAATGAAACCCCAAACTTCGATAAACTTTTGGCTGTCGTGCACAAGAAACGAGCCGGGTTAAATTGAAGGCTCCTTCGTCCTGACCATTCACGTTTCACCTATCCGTCACTGTTCGACATTGATCCACACCATCGTCGTTGTTCAACATTCATTACGTGCGCTAGCCCTTCATTCCCCCATTTTTTAACAAACAGGTTGTCATCTACGACAGAGTACTTTTTTTTTTTTTTGAGTTCCAAAGATTTCCATACATTTGTCTCCACCCCTCTAGTTAGCACATTCAAGTATACTGGCTATTCTATCATCATATAGCCTCGACCCTTGACTGCCTTCCCTTGAACCAAGACGACGCGTTCCTCACCGAATCATTGGTCACTACCCGAGCGTACATCTCCAGTCCCACGTCACTTTTCGCCTCCATTTCGTAAGCTCCAGGACGTTTGGTTTATCTCCACTGAAATGTAAGGTCCTGGTGCGGGACGTTCGTCCCCTTGATTTGTGTTATCTTGCTTTGCTGCAACTCATCTTCAAATCCACCTACTAGGTCCCAGGTTTGTCCCGGGCCCCTCTTGTTTCCTCATTATCTGTCCAATGCCTCGTCGAAAGTGGTATATCCGTCTAGAAATGCTAAACAATAAATGCAGCGCCAAATTGAGACCAAAGCAAAAAGATGCGTAAAATATGCCCTGCCCGCGAGGCTAGGGTCCAATGCGTCGAAAAAAAGAACACAACCAATTATGTGCCCATCCCAAAGGCCAAGCTCGCATGTCCAAAGGGCAGTATTCAAACCGGTGTCAAACACGATTGATAGTGACCCTCTTATGGTCATATCATAGTTTGACCTTTTGGCCTGTGAGTTTGAACCACAGCACGGCAACTAAATCTTCCTTGAACCGCTCCCAAGGATTGCGATTGAGCCAATAGCTGTACTCCCGGTAGTAGTACATCTCGCCCCAGCAGTCACGGCCCCATTCGCACCCGGCCATGCTGACCACAAAGTCGCGTTCGCCCCCGTTGTAGTGAATTGTGTCGCCAGGAGGGTACTGGTTGTTTGGCCCAATATCCTTGGTGCAGGCACCGGGTGGGAAGCTGTTGATTTTGCGCTGCGGAAGGAAGCCAACGTGCTTTCGGATCCAGGGCTGTGTCGTGTAAAGTTGCTGAAAGGCATCCTGCTCCTTGTGTCCCCACTGCATATGTTTCTGCTCATACATGACGGGGTCCCACCACACGTCAAGTAGTTGGTCCAGCCACTGACTGCGGCGGACGAAGAAGGAGCCCATATTGAAGCCATCGCAGTCTTGCGAGAGAAGGAGGTTGACTGAGCTGATCTTTCCGTCACCAACGGGACTGCGGGCATCTTCATCCAAAAATGGATCTTCGAAAGGATGTGAGATATTCTGAGGGTTGTACTCGTTGATGTCACGATATACGTGCTTCTCAAGATTGTTGAAGAGGTGATCTTGTAGTGAGAAAGATGGTTCCATCACAAGCGTGTTCAGATCAAGCCACCACACCCTGGGCCGGTTAGTTACCATTTTGATGAAGCACGCCGCAGACACTCACCACTCCGCTTTTGGATACTTGCGCAGGGTAGACCGAATGAAATCGACCTTTTCCCAACTCTCCCTCCATTCATGGGCGTATTTTTTCCTAGTCTTCAGATCGATGATTTCCAGATCGTAGCCCCACCTGGAAACATATTTTCTCTTGTTTCGGACACTGTCACGCTCAATGGCCCACTCGCGGGCGCCCTTCCACTCGGTAACACCACCTCCCACGTTTGCTGCCAGGATGATGACGAATTTGTTGCCTCCTCCACCGAAAGAAGACCTTCGCCAATAATACACCAGCGCTGCATGCTGTTAGCGTGGTGGATTCCACTCGGCATGCGAAGAAACTCACGGGTATTGTAGAAAATGATTGTGAAGAGCGACAGCAAGAGAATCACGAGCAGCGTGAGCTTGAGCTTTCTTCCCATGCGGCCAAAAATGGACCGTATTCTTCCAAGTAGGGGTACTTTTTGTATCCATTGCGGTCCACGATAGGGCTTGTCCTTGTCATGGTAGGCTGAGTTGAACCGTGGGAGGCTGCTCGAGATGCGGCGCATGTGGCCAGATAAGAAGCCCTTGTTTTGAGTCGAGAACGAAGAATGCGAATTAGGACCGTAGTGTCTCATCTTTGCTGATTCCCAAGCAACGGGGCCTGTGTTCATTGTTGTCGGGCTGGATCTGCCACTGTTGATATTGAGACCGGGACTTGACCAACCCCCGCCAGGTACAGGTGATGGACTTCGAGAAAGGGTCATTTCGGGGATTGGGGTGCCTAAAACGATACAGCGACATTCCTGATTAGTCTAAGGATAGTAACATGCTGGAGATTGAAGGAAAGTTGCGTTTCATGCCCACCGCAAGCTGAGACGCCATGGCTGTGTGTCGGAAATAGACTAAGGGTCAGGGGTCATGTATGGTGACATCACATGAAATGCTTAATTGTATGAACAAGACATAAATGCATCCTCATATACATACATATGCCAGAATGATGGATAGGTGGGCGGCATAGCCACAAAAAGCGAAAGGAATGCATATATGGGTATTGGGTAGAGGAGACATGCGGATTGAGAACAGAAATAGACGAGACACGGGCCACAAGCGACGCGGGGAATCCACATACCAAGAATTGGGGAGAGGGGCGAGCTATGCGACGACCGGGCTGAGTCAATGGTTAAATGGGCACTGGTGTGCGGCTCACTGAGGGTGAGGTTGTGGGAAGAACGTCGGCGATGGTGCGATCGGGCAGGACGGTCGCTGAAGCCCGACGAGCTGCCTGGGAGTCGTGGAGAAGCCAGCTTGGACAGAGGTGCCCGTGCGACAGGCTTCGGTTTTACTTAAAGCAAAATAGGACGAAGAACTGGGGACTGTGGTGCTGTGATGTGCGATGTCAGTCGCGGATGTATCGCCGCAGGACCACACGACGGCCTCTCCGCCACCCTGTTCTCCTGTGTAGGTGTTGGAGGGGAATGGTAGGGAAGACGAGAATCCTGTCGTGGCGCAACCTGGGCCGACTTCCTGACTTTGACGGATCGAGCTTAAGCGCCAACAAAGATTCCCTTGGTCACGGGAGCGCAGCGGACCGATGCGCGAAGTTTGGTGGACAATTTGGTAGCGAGGCGGCTGGCTGTGCAGTCGCGACGGTAGGTGAGCGTAAGCGGTGCAGCTGCACTGGCGAATACGGTACAGCAGCTGACAGCCTTTTTTTGGTGTTGTGGTGTACTGGCTGCAGTCTCGATTCGGGGGTATTGCTCGTACTTCGTATCGTGATTGGAAACGGGCGGTGGTGGAGGGGCGGATGGGTTCGCTAGAACGGTGGGAATGCAATGCGATGCTATGCGATGTGAGGTGGCGCAAAGATGCTGCAGCGCAGGGTCACGTCGATCAGTGAGGTGGGATGCAGATGCGGTATGTTGCAGCGTGGTGCCGTGCGAGTCGAATTGAGAAGCGATGCGGTGTGATGGTGTTGGGAGTCGTCGAGTCGTGGCCGTTCGTGGCCGGTCGTGTGTTGCTCGGCGTCGCCGTTTTGCGATCCCCTGGAGGCAGGAAAAGGAAGGGCCAAGGTGGCTGAACTGAAGGGAGGGGGGGGGATGAAACGACAAACAAGTAAGAAGAAAAACCGGCAAAATAAGAAGAAAAAAAAAGCAGGTCAAAACAGTATCTGCCCAGAATGAAGAAATTAATTGTTCCAAAATGTTGGGTTGATACAAGCGATAAAGGGGAAGGGGTCCCAAGCCAAATCAAGCCCAAACTGGCCAGAACAATAGGGACGGAGGGGCGCAATATCAGAGTTCTTTGGCCAAAAGAGGACGACAGGAAGCTTAGCTTGGCTGCTAATAACTGAATCCCTCATAGGAGATGCAGATGGGTCATCTTCACCGTTCTCCCAACCGGCCAATGTAGGTTTAGCGGGGAGGACCCTCTTTTTTCGCTCATTTAATTTTTCTCGGGCAGTACCAATTAAGCTGTTCGCCCGCCTCGCATCACAATGAGCTACGACAGAAGTCCCGGAAGACCGTCACACGGGTCGATAGATGGCGAGCACTGTAGAGAGAGAGCCAGGCAGAGCAGCCACCTGCCCAGCGCATCATAATCACACTCATTCACTGGCTCGGTGGTTTATTCATCCAGCTGCCGCAGAAGCGAAACAATGCCCATGGAGGGGTCATGACTAGCTACGGCTCATCCCACCCGAGAAAATTATCTGGTCCTCGGGAGTGCGTGCCTAGCGTTTGGTAGGGAGCAACATATGCTCCGTACTCTAGTGCTAATCTTTCCGTGCGCGGCAAGACAGCTCTAGTCATGGTATGGTTGTTGCCGCTGAGGCTAGAACGTTGATAGATTCCGAAGGGAGGCTACCATGGAAGCACCAAGGATGCTCTGGAGCTCCCTCGCGTGCTCGTCGCAATCGATGTGCAGATAGCATAATAACGCAGTATCAATGAGTGATTTGTTGGTGCGCATTGGCGAGATGAATGGAAGATTCACTATGTGATAGTTGCAGATCATGAGGTAAAGTTGGCAGGCATGTCGCTCCGAAGGCCGTAAAGAGTAGGTCCATGTCCCGCAAGGTCACCCACACATGGCACAAACTTTCCAGGGCGGGTACCTGCAGTTGGTTGAGCTGCGGCACCGAGAGAGTAAAATGCGATGACGGCATCCAGAACAACGCCACCACAAACACTCTCAGCATCAGCAGATTGCAATAACACTGTGTTTGCTTGAAGTTGATGGTAGCGGCTCTGCAATACTCCTCTTTTTCAGGGGTTGGGCCGCATTGGCCGAGGAGGCTTTTGCTTTGCAGGCACTAACGACTTGGCACCAAGCCATCTCGGCCCACCCTGTCACAGTGCCTGCGACTCTGCAATCGCCAGTCCAAGGCGATCAACCACGCTCGTTGCTTCTGCTCCGAATCGTGTTACGGCTCTTCGGCAGAGAATCACCCGTGTCTCGCCTGAGGCAAGCCTTGTCACACACACCACGGCATCTAGTACCACCACAAACGAGAGCACGCCATCCGCTCAATTTGCCTTTGAGCATAATTTATGTATCAATCCCTTTTCGTTCTGGTGGCTTGGCGTACTAACTGAGAGAATCTGTTTGCTATATTACTGTGGCACTCTCGCAGGCGAGATAGTCATGCTAAGCAGCGTTTGGGTGCAATCAGCAACGCATTGCAAGATTGGCTGGCCCACTTTGCCGGGTTACTTGATCTGACATGTCCAATGGGCTCTCTATAGCTTGTCATTTGCTGACCCTCCTCATTTTTTATTGGCACTCAACTGAATGATCGCAACCGAGGATCATTCGTCTGGCTGTGAATCTAATCTGGGGGTTCGTTCCTGGGAGCTCATCAAAGTTCATCCTCTCTATGGGCGGACGACTGCTCACTCACTTAGCGAGATGAGACAATCAACATTGACTGGCCTGCCGTGTCACAGACTCTGCATCGGACAGTTTGATGCAATGCCTCACTCAGTGCAAGTTCTGGACCCGAAAGCATTGACTGCAGACCCCAAACGCCCAGGACCAGGCCCTCGCCACATGTCCGACATCTGGCTTGCATCGAGACGTGTCAGCTGGCGGTTGTAATATGCTGGCTGACAGCTGTTGGCTGAAGGGACATGGTCCAATAAACACTGGCACCAACGTTCCAGGACTCGTCAAGTTCCTTTGCCGAGCCCTAGACCCCGGATATTGAATGTTCCGCGTGAGTTGTTTCAGAAATTCGTCCCCGGTGCTCGGCATCAGTTTCATCTGCACCAGGCACACTGAGGCGCCTTGGTGCCTTCGTTTCCAAATCGTGGCGGGCTGGAGCGCCGGGTCATGTGATTCCCCCCTCCCAATGTGTTAATTACTGCCTATCATTCCCTGCCTATTCCAAGTTTCCGCGACACTCATTCATTCAACTCTTTCGATTACTCGGTAATCGGCCGCTGTTTTCGGTAGGCACACGTCATGATTCAACCTTGCATGGCACAGTTCTGCGAGTCGGTCCGCAGCACATTCGACTGATGAATCCTCCCGATGCGAGGCCAAGCGGCCGTCTCAGAGGCCGTCGCCGCGTCAACTTGCGGCCGCATGCGCTGCTGGCCGTCGACCGTAGGATGCCAATCTTCACCCAACACGTCTCGCCTAGTGCTTTGTCCTCTCGTTCGCCGTCTCCCCGGTCCCTGTCCCGCAGGCGTCGCATTGTGCAGACGCAGCCGCCAATCCTATGGCCGCGACAAGCACCCAATCACACCTGTGCCTTAGCTCGGCGCATAGCTCCAACCAATCGTAACCCCGCACCACACAAGGTCGGCGGCTATTCCATACTTTTGATGCGCCAGCTCATCCACGCCCAGGTCAATAGCCTATGAGCCGTGCCTCTTGTCTTGAAATCGCCAGGAGGCTTTATTTAGCGATGTAGAACCCATATTTTAAGTCCAATCATGCCCATGGTACCCCGGGTCATGTTGTATCTCAGCGGGTCGTCTGGTATTGGCTCGACTTGTCGTTCTGTTGACGCACCATTGTTTCTCGCGGACAATCGGTCGGAAGCTGATCTCTCTCCTCTATTCATTGTTTTCGTCTCTTTTTTTCGCTTGTGACTTTTGACTCAGCCATCGATTCATTTTCATCTTCACTTCACCAACCTTGGTTTATCTCCTTTGTCATTTCTGTTCTGACATTTACTCGCGGTATCGAGCCCATACTTCTTTGTCCTTCATTTCATACATGTCCTCTGTTCTCTGTATTTAATCAGACCGATCACATCGTTCTTCAGTTCGCCACTTTTCTGATTCCGGAGCCTTCATACATCCGAATGCCTCGAGCCGCAAAACGACGCACATTCTCTGGCTGAACCTCAATTTGATTTCGACCCCGCCTTTCCCTTACTCTCTTTAATTACGTCCTCTCTGTTCAAAATGGCCGCCGTGCTACCCCCGAACCCCCCCCCTTACACTGCTTCTCGAGAGCCGCAACACGAGGATTGGGAAGATTGGGAGGATGACGAACCCATCACTCCCATCGATGCTGGCGAGCAGGTCTTGATTGGCATCCCTCCTCCGCAAACGAGCTCAGTGAGATTCTCGAGGAACATGGGAAACCGATCATCTCGACAATCTACTACCAAAATCAAGCGACTCAAGTCGCGACATCGACAAAAGGCACAAAATGCCAAAGCTGGTATCAAGGTGATTACTGATATGAGCGCCTTCCGACGCCAAACCCACCAACTGCGCACTCTTGACGGCCGGCCTGTCAAGTTTGTGGATGCTGCTGCACTGCGAGCTCTTGAAGGAGAGCCTACATCGGCCTCGGTGGGCAACTGGAACTGGCTCAAGAGGAACAAGGGCCAGAGCCCAGCTTCGGCCTCGCCTCAACAGCAGCCTGCCGTTAGCCCTGATCAAAACCTGTCTCCTGAAGACCGGCCCATCGTTATCGGAATTGCCATCCCATCTGATGACATCAACAATCATGAGGTAACGCCTCAAACAGCCACCCTGCAAACACCCATAGGCCCGCACCAACCGCCGACCATCCGTGTCAACCAGCCTGCTGAGCCTCAGCAGAAGTCTGTTTGGTCTCCAGACACTCCGGATACGGCTTCATCGTTTGCTACCATTCGATACGCTTCAAGCATCTATTCTCACATGCCGTCCCCCATCGCCGCAGCACGCTCGCCCTCACAAGACGTTCCGCCTGTCCCAGCAGTACCGGCCAATTTTAAGAAGACACAGCATCAAAAACTTGTCAACCTTGAACTCGGCAAGAATGGCGCAGAGGAAGAGGAATCCGGAACTCCCTGCACGCTATTTGAAGAGGATGGCATTCCCAGCCCCCAGAAGCATACCCGGAGCAAAGGATCTGCGCTCACACCTGACAGTGCGCTTTCCAGGTCTCATGGGTGGTGGGATCATGTGGTGACTCCTTTTATGGACAAGAGCTTTTCGTTTGCATCGCGCAAACAAAGAATGGAATCCCCCAGAGAGGACCAAGAAGAAGAGTGGTGGTCGGGGCCAGATCAAAAGCCAGCACAAACAGCCCAGTATCTTTCCCCAACCGTCTACTCTGCTCCATTTCAAACCCCTATTGTCAGGGAGCCCACTCCGCGTCGATCCCCAACTCCACGATCCGAGATCACCATGGTGGATGAGCCTGGTCCTTCGGCAGCTAGCACCCCAGCCATCGTCCACGCATTTCCCACCTCTGAGAAGCCGCGGATCGTGGTGACTGACGAGGCCCACGAGCCCCAAGAAGCCCACATCGAGCAACCACCCCCTTATTCCCCCCCCAACAAGCAAGAAAAGCAGGAAAACCGAGAGGCTCGGGAGAGATTGGAACGGCAAGAGAGCATTGTTCCGGTCAGGTACCGGGCTGTCTTCCCTCCGGGTCATCCTCTTCACGCACAATTCCCACCCTCTCCCGGGCCAGTTTCGCCTGGCCTCTCGGTTACGATGACTTCGCAAGGAGCTACACAAATGACGGATATACCACTGACGCCTGGCCCGCACGGGAACACGCCTCTCCCTGTCCGTGCAATGGGGACCTACGTGCCGCAGGAGCACTCTCACGAGACATCAGGAGAAATGTCACGAACTGAACGACGAAGAAGACGCCACGAAAAGGAAGAGGTGCTTGCCCGGAAAGCTGGTGGGTTCTGGCGAGGCCGAAGCTGCATTCCAAAGAAGGGCTGCTTTGGCCGAACTGGCCGAGAGGGCCGCCAGCGAAGACGATTGTGGATGGTTATTCTGGGCATTCTCCTCTTTCTATTGATCCTTGCCATTGTTCTGGGTGTGGTTTTGACGAGGCCTCACCATACTGCCGATGTCCAGACGATCTGGGTCAACCTGACTGATTTCCCTCCCATGCCAACGGGCGTCATGACGGTTGTTGGGCCTGACAATTCTGTTTCCAAGAGCGGATGCACCGAACCTTCTACACTCTGGAGCTGCTCACTGCCCAAAGACCAGCATGACTCCGTCTCCCCATACAGCGCAGACCAACCAACGGTTATTATGCAAATCCAGTGGGACAACAGCTCAAGCAACGACTGGAATATCTCGGATGGTACCCCGCCCACCCCCATTCCTCGAAGAAGCCTTGGAGGCGCCGTATTTGCCAGTAGCATGGTTAGAGAGCGGGCCACTCAGGTTTTCAACCCCAGCCCAGACGCGCCTGAATTCAAGGAGGAATGGTTCTTGGGCAACACGACCGACGACATTCAATCTGATGAGAAAGCGGGCGAAGCCACGCCATTTTACATCAGCCTTCTTGATTCCCTTGACGGTATCGACGAAAGCCAGATAGTCAAGAGGGACACGGATGGTGTCAACATCAGCATCCCGGACGTGCTGCCCTCCCCAGACTTGAATTCTGACGGTACACCTAAGCCAGCGGTTTTGCTTCCGACGCCCAGCCAGCAACCGGTTCGACTGTATGACCGTGGTCTTCCCACCGAACACTACGGCTTTTACAGCTATTTCAAGCGAACCATTTTCTTAAAGTCGATTACTGTTGTGAACAAGACGGAGAACGATGTCCCCCTGGACGAAAATGGCGGATGCAAAGAGACCGAGGCCGACTTTTTGACAACGTGGAGCCAGACCCGAGTTCTTGTTCAAATCTGGACAAAGACCCTCTCGGCCAACACGTCTACATTGCTGTCTTCAGACGGGCAGAGCAGCATTGACGGAAACTCGACCCTTATCCGCCCCGGAACAATGCCCTACCCCGTCACGGTGACGCTCGACACACACGGCGGTGAGCCAACAAAGAAGTTTGTGTGGGCTTGGCCAATGGATGATCGGCAGCAGCTGAACCAGAGCGATCCCACGCTGCTGGCCAACAAGATGGATGTCGGCGGAACCTGGATTAACAAGCGGTCCCGCGGAGATGCCAAGTACGGAGGTTATGACGGCGGCACTGGAGGCTGCAAGTGTCAATGGGTGAACTGGGTACAACTCACAAAATCATAGTTAATGAGATGCAGACAGCATATAGCATTTTTTGGTGCATTAGGTTGGGGCGTTTTTGGCATTTTCAATATCAAAAGAAGCGGAAAAATGTATTTTAGAAGAATAAACCGAATGAATGAATTCGCATGAGTATTTTTGAGCGTTGGCTTAGTTCGTCTTCATTTCTACTTTTACATGGTGCTGCATGTGGACACACCACCGGCTGGTGGGGCCGTCCCGCGCCGTCCAGGACCTAAAATTTCTCCGGATCTGACGACACTCCGTCGGGTTTTTTTTCAGCACAACCTCGTCGCACCCACACAACACTTGCTCGAAGCCCACCGATCCCGCCTCGCATGCAATCCAACCCCGACCCGAAAAAACAGCTCCTTCTCTCATGCTCCCGCTGAGACAATGCCTCCTCCGGCGGCCCCTCCTGTCCCTGCGCCGCGATAGACGGCTCGCCGGCCGGACACGGAACTTGGTGACGCTCGCCATCGAAACGTCATGCGACGACACGGGCGTCGCCGTGCTGCGGCACACGCCGCAGTCGACGGAGCTGCTTTTCAACGAGCGCATATCATCCGACAACCGCCTGTTCCGCGGGATCCACCCGCTCGTCGCCGTCAAGGGCCACAGCGAAGCCCTGGCGCCGCTCGTTCGGCGGGCGCTCGCAGCCCTCCCGGACGCAGAGGCTTCGGACCACGGCGGCGACAATAGCGGTGCTGCAGCAGCAGCGTCGGAAGGGCGGGCGAGGACGTGCTGCGCCGAGGATGGGACGCGCAAGCAGGTGCCCGACTTCGTGGCCGTGACCCGCGGGCCGGGCATGCGGTCCAACCTGGGCATCGGGCTCGACATGGCAAAGGGCCTGGCCGTTGCTTGGGGTGTGCCGCTGGTGGGCGTGCACCACATGCAGGCACACGCTCTCACGCCGCGGCTGGCGAGGGCGCTGGGGATGAGTATGGGCGAGGAGGAGGAGGAGGAGGTGGAGGGGGGGGGCAAGGGTGAGGAGGGCCAAGTTCGTGCCCGGCCGACGTCCGGCCCCGAGTTCCCGTTCCTCTCGCTGCTTGTGTCCGGCGGCCATACCCAGCTCGTCCACTCGGCCGGCCTCACGGAGCACTCGCTGGTGGCCACATCCGGCGACATCGCCGTCGGCAACCTGCTCGACCAGACGGCCCGGGACATCCTGCCCGCCGACGTCTTCGAGGCCAGCGACCACGTCATGTACGGCCGGCTGCTCGAGGCCTTTGCCTTTCCGCCGGCCGTGTCCTCGACAGCCGACTCGGAACCATCTGCCGCCGCCGACTACGACGCCGTCTTCACCCCTCCGGCTTCCCGCGCCGCCGAGATGACACCGGCCCCCACAGGCTACTCGTGGACCGTCCCGCTGCCCTTCCGCCAGTCGCGCAAGCTCGCCTTCTCCTTCAGCAGCATCTACACCGACGTGCACAACATTGCCGCCGCCAACCCCGACATGGACCTCACCGAGCGCCGCGCCCTGGCTCGCCACACCATGATGGCCGCCTTCACTCACCTGGCCGGCCGCCTGTGCATCGCCCTCGAGGACATGCCCGAGCTGCGCAGCGCCCGCACCCTCATCGTGGCTGGCGGTGTCGCCAGCAACAAGTTCCTCATGCACGTCCTGCGCCGCACCCTGGCCGCTCGCGGCTTTGGCAACTTTGCCATTGTCGCTCCGCCCGTCGAGCTGTGCACCGACAACGCTGCTATGATTGCGTGGACGGGCATGGAGATGTTCCAGGCGGGTTACGAATCGGAGCTCAATATCACGAGCATTGGTCGGTGGCCAATGGACCCGGAGCATGGAGAAGGTATCCTCGGCGTTGATGGGTGGAAGGGGAACCATTCATGACGTTAATGAACAAAAACTAATGTCCACATCATGGGACTGGGAGGAAGACATGATACCCTGTCCCCTGACTTACAGGCGATCCCTCAGGGACGCGAATTTGTATACTACTGGCTCACTGTACACTACAATTGTACTCAATATAGATGATTCACGACGAATTGATGGCATCGAATGGTTTGTTTTCAAGAGAAAGCCTCTGTTGTACAAATTACACAGCCCATCTTGAATTGAAGGGCCGCCAGACCCGGCCGGGAACGGTGACCGATACAAGAAACAGCACCCTTTATCAGTTGCGCCGCTTGTCCCTTGCATGTTTAGATACCACCGTGTATTGCTCAAATGACGATTCTTGTACGCTTCAAATCTACTCCAAGTTGCTCGTAACGTTGGTAAACTCGCCCTTCTCGAGCTTCGTCTTCCAGAAGATGGGGTTAGTGTCGTTGAAGCCGTGATGCGTCCAGCCCTCCTCCTTGATGTGGTAGAGGTTGATGAAGCCACCAGAGTATGCGTCTCGGTGGGTGGCGGCCAGAATACTTCGCCTGCCAAGCTCCAGAGCATCCTCATCCGACAGATCGTAGTTGTACTCGGCGTCCAGAACACCGTAGGCAAAGGTCTGACCAGAGCCGACACAGAAGAGGTTGCCAGCGAGGCGGGTGCCGTCGCTGTCGACGTAGTAGAGCGCAGGGCCTTCCTCGGGGGTGACGCCAGCGCACATGGTACCCATGCTCAGGCCCATTCCCTTGTAGCTGTAGACCAGGTTGGCGAGGATTTTGCTGGCAGCGGCAACGCTGATGCGGCGCTTGTGTCGGAGCTCGTGGAGGCGGCACTGCATACCAAGCCAAGCCAGCCAGTACTGGCAGTCGGCAGCACCACCAGCCAAGGTGCCGAGGAGAACGCTGTTGATCTCGATAACCTTCTTGACCGTCTGGGAGGCGATCCAGTTTCCGGCGGTGGCTCGAGAATCGGTGGCGACAATGATGCCGCCCTTGAATCGGAAAGCGAGCGTGGTGGTTCCGTGCGCAATCTTGATGGGGCAGTTGGGGTTGGATCGGTCATCGGTCGCGGCACGGAGCCATGATGAAGGCTGGGAGCGTCGGTCAGTGACGATGCGCAGAGGTTAGAGGGGGTCTGTTGGGGACCGACGAACCTGGGCAACCGGAGGCATAGCAAACTTGACCGAGAGGTTGGCGGTAGGGTCAAGGAGCTCCTCGTGCTCCTCAAAGAGCTCGTTCTGCTCATAGGCAGGACGGCTGTACTTTGCCACGAGGGAATCCATGCTGGGCTATGAGGTTGGGGTCTTTTTCGTCAGTGACGATAGTGACGCCGCTGAACCCTGGGTGGAGTGGGAGCGGGACGGGAATTGGGCAGGGCCTAGATGTTCCAAAGGCAATGCGTGTACTCTCGGGCGTGGTTGTGATGAAGTCGTAATGCGGGCGTGGATGCAGTCGTCAAAATGGTGGTGTTGATGTGGAGTGGAAGCTCGAGGCGTCGCTCAACTGAGGCTCTGGACCCAGGCAGCTTCCGTCCCGCGCGTCACAGAGCTCCCATGGGTACCTCCCGCTTGCCTCACCCACCCAAGGCTACTGCCAGCTGGCGACGCTTAGTCCGTGGGGCGGTGAATGCCTCATATTTAGGGCACAAACGTGAGGCACACTTTTCATCAAGATACTGGCCCCACCTCAGTACAAGGGCAGAAAGAATGGAGGCACGCGAACAGTAAGACATCATACACACAGAAATAAAGTGAATATGTAAATATATTTAAACATTAGGTTCGATTGTACCGCCCGTCCCCTCAACATTATTTTTCAGCATCTGCCTTGTCATCCGTCATGACACACCTTGTTCACGCCTGACCGAGTAGACCACTACTCTACCAAACCTGCACTCTGTTTCAATGTTTCAATTCCATTTCATCAACTACTTTGCCTGTTCTGCCCTCCGCTATTCTCAGTCCAGGATAACCCTTCAGCTCCAGCTCAACGAAGGAAAAGACAAAAACCAAGAGCCCAAGACAAAGGATATCGAAGACGCGCATTAAACTAATTCATCTATCCCACATCCGCAATCTCTCCTTTTACCCCGGTTCCAAATCGGACACCGTCAACAGAATCCTCTCTTACTCGCACCCAATGTCGTGACAATCCGTGAACTAAAATAAAAGTATAATAAAGAAAGCTACCAATCAGGAATCTTTGGCTTATCCCGATTGGATAGCAACGGTTGAATAGGCGAGAAGCTCATGTCATTCTTCTCTCATGACCCTCACACTTAGTGTTCCAATCTAAGGGTTTGGTGTCGTCTCTCGACTTGACCTTCCTTCTCGCTTGCTCAAGAAGCTGCGTCGAACGTGTGCCTTGGGACTTTCGGGAGCCAATGTCGATTCCGCAGGTTGGAACACGCTCTTGATCGTCACTGTTCCACTGCCCACGGCAACATCCTTGGCCCCGGAGCCACTCTCGTCAACGAAGTAGACGTGTTCACCGAGATCATCGTCGCTGCCGAACAGATGTTCGCCCTTGGCCTCTACCTTGAACGACGCATCGGGGGAGCAGTGGAATTTGAAAGACTCGTCAAAAGTCCACTGGCCCGTTGCAGACTTGAAGTGCTTCGTCTTTCCGACAATCTTTTCCTTAGGCGAGACTTGGGTGATAGAAACATACAAGTCTGACGCAGGGGGAAATCCTGCGGCACCAACTACCGTGAAGGTGGCTGTACCACCCGGTACACCTCCAGGCAGAGTGCTGTGAACAGATGCAGCGCCGATGCTCTTGTTTCGGGCATGGCCGTTGCTCGTCGAGGGTCGAACCGAAGGTTCCGTGTCTTCAAAGTTCGACGCTCGACGGAGTCCCAAACCTCCATTGGGTGTTGGAGCTGGGGGCGGCTCAACAACTTCCGGAACATCCTCTTCAGTGATATCATTGGTGTCCTTCTTACGGAACAAGCCGCGGCGAACAAAGGATGCGCTCTTGCCCACGCCATGGGCCACGGCGGCGCCTCCCTTGAGGGGAGCGCCTGCGACACCTGTGACAATGCGGCCGGGGCCGGAGGAGAAGGTTCCGCCAAAGGTCGAAGTGCCCTGTCGAGTGCGAACAACGTAGTCGGGACGGAAGAGAAGTCTGATTCTGATGCTTCCTGATTTGCCGTCCAAGATGTACCTGCTCTCCGAAGGTCGGAAAGGATCTAGGGATTCCAAGTTGATGTCTGCAGATCCAAGCACATCGGGCTTATCAGCAAAGTCGTAGTCGAACACTGTAACTCTGAACTTTGCTCCCGTCCTGGACGGGACTGGGACCTCAAAGAACTCTTGCCACACAGGGTCAAGCGTCTTCTTGATGGTCTTGGTTTTGTAGATCTCCTGCCCGTTCAGCTCAAACTTGCAGTAAGGGTCACTCTTGCCATTGCGGTCAGCTGCAGGCAGATCGGCAGCATCAAGCACATCGACTCGAAGCTGACCCATGTTGTTCATGCTCTCGCTGGGGTCAAGCTGCATCTTCACAGGAATATACTTGAGGCTGACCTTGACCGAGGCAGTGTGACCGTCCTCGCCTCTGAGTTTAAGTGTAGTGGGGTTGTTCTGGAATTGGTCAGTCGGTTCATGTCTCATCTTGGTCCTTCAAGGGCACGAAAGCTTACCAGGCATTGTTTCAAGGTTTCGAGGGTGTTGCCGGTCAGCGAGGCAATAATGTCTTCCTCGTCATCTCCCTTCTTGCGGCACTTGAGGGTCAATCGAGAGAAATCGAGCTCACGGATCAGGCAGTCACCAATCTCTTCAAACTTGTGATGCTTGTTTCGGGCAGTAGAAGAAGTATATGAAGGATAAGCCATATCGTCCACAAAGACCTCGAGCAGAGTGTTGCTCTCGGGCAGCTCTGCTTCCATCAGTCGGAAAATGAGCAGACCAGTCTCATATTTGAGAAGCTCCTGAGGTGAGAGTCGGATCTTGGGGGGCCCTTTGGGTTCATCAAGCGACGGCCGTTGAGTGGTTGAGGGCCGTCCAACAGTCGTGGGCGTGGGAGGCTCAGGGTCTGCGAGTTTCTCAAAACTGGCGTTGAATTTTCCGGCATCTAAGGATCGTGACTGAACCGGCTCCACGATAGAGGGTGGCGAGGAGGAAGATGAGGAGCTTGGCTTCGCTGGCTCTGGCTGTTCCACCGCTTTCTCCTTCTTTGCCTCCTCTTCTTCCTCGGGGTCTGCCACATTGAGGCAAGGGTAAAACGCAACGGTGTATGTGAGGGTTCCCTTGGCGACACCCTTGTTGTGGAGGCGCAGGCCGTCCTCCCGAACCGTCTTCCTGTCGTGAACCAAGTACTCTCCGGTCTCGTCTTGCTCAATGTAGTCGCTGGTGAGAACTTCAAGCGATCCGAGACTCCTGTCCTTGCCTACCTTCTCCGTATCCATCACTTCCACAGTGAGCTTGTCACGAGGCGAATGAACAGGGACATAGAGCACTTCGTCCCACTCGGGGTTGAGGTCGTTGCGGAACGTGACTGTTCGTGCCTTTTCAATGCCAGAGAGTAGAACACGAGCGTAGGGGTCCGATTTGCCAAAGGCCTCAAAGTTGCGCAGATCGTTGGCCTTTTTGAAATGAAACCGCATTACACCAATAGGGGTTGTGTATCCGCCGGTGTTGGCGATGCCCGTGATGGAGACAGGCTTCCATTGCGCCATCATCTTGACACGGCCAGTATGGGCGCCTGCCAAATGATACCATTCTTTGCCCTGTGACATGCACTCGAGCATTTCATCGAGCTTAATCTGGTACTTGCCAAGAACCTGATCGCCAGCAAGATCTCGATCGTCTTTGATAGTAACACCCAGCTTGGCCTTCTTGCGATCAGTGATGAGGATCTCCTTGGAACCGTTATCCCAGATAGGGCTGTTGGTGCGTTTGAGTTTCTTGGTCTGGTGAATTTCCTTGCCATTGAGGAACATGACGGCATATGGGTTGAGCTGGCCGACAATGCTCTTGGTACCATCAAGATCCTTGGCCTGCTCCACGGTGAATCGAAGAATGCCTTGGTTAGAGTCGGGCGGAGGTGCTTCCTTGCCATCTTCAGTGACTGTTGGCTCCAGAACAGGGAAGAACCGTAAATCAGCGCTGACAACACCACGAGCCTTGCCACCAGATAATACTTCCAGACGCTCGTTCTCGTAAACATGGAGTTCCTCGATACTCTCTAGAGCAAAAGTTGCCGCACCGAGTTCCTTGGACTTACGGAAGTCATTGTGGTCAAAGATACGGATGTCGAGGGTATCATTGAAGGAGGTGACGACGATGTAGTGCGTTTCGTTCCATCGAGGGTTGGGGTTATCGTGAATGGTCTTGGTTCTGGCAAGCTCTTGGCGTCTGTTTAGGCTCAGGGATGCGTAAGGATCGACAGTTCCACCCAGCTTATCGTTATCCTTGAGGCCCTGGGCTCCGTGGAGCGTCACGGCCAAAACACCAACAGCTTGGTCAACCGGAGAGCCAGCTAGCATTTTGGCAACCTCGATGGGGAAAACGTTGGGCGCGTACATCATGGGTGCCAGGTTACCATGGATCTGCTCCAAGATAAAGCTTTCAAGACCAGGAATGAAGTTGATGTCAAAACCGAAGTTGTCGCCACCAAGGGGCTTGCAGACATAGTCAATGGAGGGTCGCTCCAAGAAGCACATCTCAACGCGCTCAATGTGGGGGAACGGAATCTGCAACTTAATTTTGAGGCGCATGATGCCAGAGAAGGCCATGTCTTCAACGATGACATCGAGGCCCTTGCTGATCATGGCTTTGCCGATGCGGATTTCAAGGACAACCTTTGGGTTTACCTTGTTCTTTAGCTGGCGAGAAGTCATGTCGTCAGTATCGTTGGGGGTGAAGCTAAACTTCCAGTCCATCATGACAATGTCATCTTCGGTCTTGGGGTAAGTTTTAACGTGCTCCATGCGCGGGGGCTTGGAGCCTAGCGTGAACGTGGTGAGCTTCAAGCTATCGAGGAAAGAAGGAGTTGCCGAGCTGAGGACCTGGTCGACCGAGTTGATGATGGTCTGTGCCAGAACAGGTTGGTAGATGGGCCAGAACTTGACCAAGAACGAGTTGATCCATTCCAGGGACTCGTTGTCAGTCTCAAGCTTCTTGAGACCCATTTCGCGAGTGATATCATCGCGGAAATTGCGTCGAACTCGGCGCAGTGAAGTCCTGTAGTATGTAGAGCAGGTTGCCATGACGAGAATAACCCAGCCAAGACCACCACCGAATACAGCAACCAGCCAGGATGCAATGCATGCAAATATCATGATTCCAGCATTGTGGTACCAATCTAACTTCGTCAGTCACCATGCTTGCGCATTGCTCTCAATCACCGAACTTACCGCCGTAGAACTTATCCGGTAGCTGGCCCTCTACCCAAGTGGCGTGGTCGAGCAAATTGGTCTCGTCGGTGGGATCGTCCGCCGGCCACCCGAACTGGGGAGACCATCCTGTGCGTGAGTACGGAACCTCTTCAGCATCAGGATCTTGGCCGCCCCCGATGGGGTTTCCATTCTCATCTCGGGCGACGTCAAGGACGCCGTCTTTGCTGGGCTCAGGAAGATCCTCGACAGGTCCGGAGCCGTCGTCGACGTCTGTGATGATGGCAGCACCCTTGGGTGGTCTGCTCTTTTGGAGTTCGGCGGGGATGGCCTGTGGCACGAAATGGGTCAGTCGCGATTCAGTCGCATGACAGCGTGAGTAACAAACAGCTCTCGCTTGCGCTCTCTTCTGCTCTGGGGTGGCATCCGCATCAAAAGTAAAGGCAGCGACACCGGCGTTTTTGGAGGCTTCTACAATCTCTCTCTGGGCGTCATCAGCCGTGACGGAGCTCTGTTGGTTGGCAGCAGCATTGATAGCTCCCTGCTGCCTGAGCTCGTTGGCCTCCTTTGCGGTCGACATGTTGGCGGCTGCGACTCGGGGAGGGGGAACGGCGTGGGGTTTGTAGATGAATCAATTGGCGCAATTGGAGCCCGGTCAAGCCTCGCGAGGCATCCAGGGAGCGAACGTGGTGTCTTTATCGATCGAGAGTTGCGACAGCTGATCGGGCCTGTCGTGCGTGGAGGAGGCTTACGGGACGCCTGAATGCCTAGCAGTGTTCTAGGGCAGGAGTCGACGCCGACCAAGACAGTGACGACACTATCCGGGACAAGAAAATGAACAAAATCAGGAAAACAGACGATGGAGGGGGTATGAGGGAACAATAAAAAGAATGCAGGGTCAAAAACCGGCTACGCGCAGCTGGTTGGATGGCGAGGTAGGAAACCCGGGCGAGTCCCGAGAGCAAGCAAGCAAGCAAGGCAGGCTGGTCCAGACTTGTTTGCTCTAGTCAGAGTACGCTGGGGTACCTGAGAGACAAGGGAGGTACCTCGGCCGGTAGCTCGACTCGGCGAATGGAAGCCGTACTGTGGCTGGATTTCAGCAAGCCACCAAGATATGGAGTGGAGTAGGGCAGCGGATGGGCCGAGAGGAGATAGTCTTGAAGGCAGGCGCTCTAGTTGACGCAGAGAGGGAGCAAGAGGTCTCGGTTGGAAGACATGAAAAAAAAACCACACAAAGAACAAAGAAACTCGAAGTGAAACGCGGCGTGGGATGGATGATCCAGAGTGACGAAGGGGGAGGAACGATAGGAGAGAAGAAAAAAAGAGAGGGAGAGGCAAGATTGTGAATCACAACAGAATTGGCGAAGAAAAGAGGCGGACGAAAGACTGAGCCCTGATGCGCAACAGCAAGAACAAGCGCTGCCCAGTACGTGTCCGTACAGGCAGTGTAACAAATATCCCCACTGGCTGTGGTCGGGCAGTCAGTGGTTGTTGGGAGCGAGGAAGTGTCGGAGCGTAGATGATCCCACCAGGGCCTGGCTGGAGACGTCACCTCATGCAGCACCCATGCGCTGGTCTTGCGCCAGCTGCGCGAGCTCTGCCCCAGCTCCTAGAGCCGGGCTACTAGCGCCCAGATCCCTGGACTGCGCTGGAACCCCCCTGCGGCGCTGAACCTACCTACGTAATGACGGCCTGGGGTGTGGCACTGATTCTTCCTCACGAGTTGACCTAGCTGGAGGCCACGGGCACCGAATGGACGAGTGGATCTCCAGAGAACCGGGTTGATGCTCATTCCATTGCGACCTGTGCGAGCGACGAGGGGCATGGAACAGGACCAATGTGGTTCCTGGAACAATCCCTGTGCTTCGTTTTGATTTCTCGAGTTGACTTCAGAGTTCTATTTACATTTGCCCTCGTACCCGTCCGTCTGGGGTCCTCGTCTTTCTGCGGCTATGGATGGAAAGGGAAAAAGAGTTCTGTTCTTTATTTAGCCTGTGCTAGTATTTCCGGTTTGTGTGAGAGTGAGTCGTCACTTTTTTGCCTGATCACCAATAACCATGAGTAGCTGAGGCCTGCGACCAGCGCAAATCGAATCTGTAATCTGAGACATGCAAGTCTTTCGGGACTACAATTCTCTGTGACATTGATGTGCCAGGTGTATGTGCCAACAAACAGCGGCAAGCAGCAAAGGGTCGACGACCAGCAACTCGGATTTGCCTGCTTGTCAATTTGGTCATGCTTGCGTGTTGAGCTGCCAAGGTGAGCTTGTTTGGATGGTAGTGACCATGATTCGTAGGTCGGTATGCTATTCCGGGAATCCAGAAAGGCCCCCAGGCTCCAATTGGGGGTTGCACTGCACGATGCACCGATGAACTAAACCATGGGTTGCGGCGGTAAAGACAGTGGCAGGCGTGCACTGGTTTGTGCAGGACGGGCGTCCGCCATCACCATTGACGACTTAGTGTGCCTGTGTGCACATGTATCTGGCCAGCCCATCGTAATCTCGCTCGACCAACTGGACGCGTGTGTGCCGGCAGTCCACTCGCGCACTTTGCGAGCGCGAAAGACAGCACACAACACCTCAGATAAAACGCAACAGCGCGTACCGGTGTGCTCAATTTGTGACACCTTGCAGCCCACTACTGTTGTTGCATCACCAACCTGGGACATTATCCGGCCAAAAGCCAATTGCGCTATGCCTGCGGCATCACCTACTGCACTAAAGGGATACACTGTGTCCTCTTGCCGTACCCTTTGGGGCAGGTGGTGGTCTGTCGTCTTGATCCACCGCGGCACGATGTACTGCCGTGTACATCCGGCGAGTGTACGGACAAGGAGTAGCGACTTTCTTCATCCCACTTCAAATCTCATCTCGCCCTCCACCTGTTGCTAAGCCACAGTCCAGTTTCGTCCCTCTTCTAGTTAACCGCTGCCTTGGGTCTTGGGTCTTGGGTCTCAGGAGGCCTCGGTGCTCGATGGGCCAATTTCACCTGCGTGGAACCGTTTGTTTTGCTGCTTGACCAAGAATTGCGGGCAAATCATCCCACTCTCGCTTGGCTTTGCTTACTTTTTCTCCCCATACACAAGCCCTTCTAGATTTCCCGCTCATGGATGAAACAATCCCAACCCCATTACCGACAATCGCCATTTCATCTATTGCCTTGGGCCGAGCATTCCCATTCCCCCTCTTCTCGGATGGGCCTTTCGATCACCCCCGGTCTGGACCACGGTCAACCGCGCCGGCTCACGGCGAACCCACCGATACATGATCAAGCTTCCCGGCACCGCTAGCAAGACAAGTGCCCGCTACTCCACACTACTCGTCCCTCCGATGGCTTGCTATGGACAAAGAGTGCCCCGCGACATGGCAATCGCCAAACCCCACCACCGCTTTTTATTCAGCTGGTCAGGTTGCCCACTAGGCCCTTAGCTCCAACATGTGAGGCGACACCATCGGATCTTCATGCCACCAGCTGCTAGTGCCGAGTTCCATCACTCCTACCGTGCCGCCTCAAGCCTCCATCCTGACGGCCGATGCTACGCATGTTTTGGCGCCACCGCATAATCGCCATGCCGAGCCAGCATTTGTGTGGACAACCGGTGTTTCCGACCTGCCCGATACCCAGATTGGTGACAGCATTGGTTCGGCCACCCGTTTACATGGTCAAGTTTTGCTCACTGACACGGCAACGGCGCACATGGCGCTCCCTGCTTCCAGAAACAAACCACCCAAAAAAAAACGGGCCGTGGTTCTGGTTGATGGTACTCCTGCCTACCCTGCTTGTGGGTTTTCTTCCGTCTAACCTGGGTTCTTGGTTGATGGCTATGGTGCCATCTTCTCATCCGTCTGGTAGGGTTGTATGGTTCCTCCGCTAGGCAGCTAGCTGCTCTAGGCTGGCAGATAACCCCTGCAGTCTCCTCCATCTCACATGGTTCGACGTATGTCGCTGCAATGGGACGCCAATCTGCGTCTTCTCATTAGCAGCGAGCACACCGAATCTTGGCAGTTTCTAAACTCAATTCCGCTCCTCGGATCATTTCACCCTTTTTATGCTCCATCGTGATTCTCCGTCACCCTCGTTTTAACCCTCCCTTTTCCAACCTAGAATTTCGCAGCGATCCCACTTTGTATCAATGCTATTGTGGACCCAGTCCAGGGCGGTTACCAGGATCTGACTTGCAGCGTCGATCATGATGACGTCGTCACAAGATTCTCCATTCAACAACATCCCACCCTACTCTGGGCAACATAAAAACTAGACGCAATTATGTTTAATATTCAACAACGCGGATTTGGTGTTACAAACACAGTTTAAGTGAAACATGACAAAAGGAATCACGCCATTCACAATGAATGATTAGGTAACAAGGGAACAACCAGTGGTGTGCCCACTACTGTGGTCAGTTATGAATTCCCCTTGCCCACTCATGTATTCCTGCTCTACAGAAGTCTTCTCTTGCCTATGGCGTAAACGAAAGTGTCGGACGATGTGATGATCACAAATCTAAACATGCAAGGAAATAATGAAAACAAGATGAACCAAACACGCTCAGCGAAAGAGAAAATACCCCCACCCAACCTTACTCCGTCCCATAGGGATATGCAAACAAACCGGGCCCGAACCAGTTTTCATGAACAGCGCTTGCTTAATAACCAAACCCGTCGTGCTGATGAACGGGGCACCGCCCTGGGTGGTTGACAAACCATGCTGAAATGCATGAACGATGAAACCGACATAGGCACTCGAGTCGCGCCATTGGTACCCCGACGGTAAATTCCTCAAGACAAATGGTACATTCAGCGTCGTCAATGCAGTCCTTTTCCGTTGCCGGATACGTGTACATGCCAGTTCGCCGGGGCACCGCAGGGGAAGCCTCACCCTCCTGCCCGCTGCGAGGTGTTCCATATGCACTGTGAGATTGAATACAATTGGTGATGTGAGATTCCCGAAGGGACTCGAAGTTGTCAAGGGTTCTGGAAGGTAATTCGCGGTGACAAATTGGACATTCATCCTCTTCCGCGATTTGAGGGGTAGGGGGGAGTGCTCGTTGTCGTGATGATGAGGCCACGGCCGCGATTGGGCTGTACCGGCTGGGATATGATGAGGAAGAAGCTCCTCCTGCCAGCAATCGCTCAATTGGGGTTTGGTGTGTTCCGCTACGGCGGCGAGACGAAGAGCCCTGCGATGAGCCCGAGGCTGGGTGGGTCTGCAAATAGAGTTAGCAGTGCTGACAACTTCCGGGGGGTCAACTTACCATGGTGACACTCCTCGATCTTGAGATGTACTGATATGGGTCGTTGCCAATACCTGGGGCGAAAACCGCCCCATGACGGTTCGACGCCGGTATGGTTCCATAGACTCCAGCGGCACTACTCCGTGATCTCTGATGTGCAGTTCGTGGCGACATAGTTGTTGCTTGCGAGCTGGGACTCTGTGGTGGCGCGGTGTTTGGATCAGGAACACAAGGATTGCATAGTCTCACTCGCTCGCCGCCCGACATGCTATTAACATCAAAGTACCCTGCGCCGAGCCCGTCGATGAGCATTGACTGAGAAACACCCGCCTCCGAGCCTGGTGGTCGAACAATGTACTGATAGGGGATGATGATTCTGTGCGGGGAGCACGAGTTACACACTACTCTTCCGCATTTCCTGGTCTGGTGGTTAGATTTGAAACTTAAGAAAAGCAGAGAAGGACAAGGGGAACCAACCTGCAGTGATGCTTACGCACGAAGAAGCTGAACTGGGCACGGCAAATAGGACAATAGGTCACCTCGACATCTGGTTGCCAGCGAGGTACGGACCATTCTGAAGGCGTGGCCGGGGGAATTTCGCTTCGGGGAGGCCGTGGTAGCGGAGGAAGGGACTCGCTGAGTGTTCTGTCTCTTCGGGGGGGAGGCAGAGGCGCGTCCATTCTCTCGCGCGACACGGGGGTCCTCACTCGGCGAGGCTCCGGTGGAGACATCTCCTGCTCTTGTCCGACAAGATCCTGGCTACCACCTGCTCCATCACTTCCATGTGTAATCGGGGATCCATGCCGGGGTTCTTCCCTTTGAAGAGAACTAGGACTGAAGCTGGCCGGTGGTGGGGTCGTTTGGAGCGCAGGTGCGGCGTTGACAAGATCACTGACATCTAGCAGAGCGCCTACGCTTTGAGAAGGAGCATCACGATGGTGTACATCGGCGGGAGCTGTTTCGGTTGTGGCATCAAGTATTTGTGGAGGTTCAGCACTGGATGGCTCACCATCATCCGAAACTACTGGGTCCGATGCTGGTTCGCCAGCAGCCAGGGCGGTCTGGCTGCCTTCCCCACCAATGTGGTCAGAATATACTGGGGCGTCGGGTTCATGAGGGGCATCTTCGTGTATGGAACCGGCATCCGATAAACTGCGTTCGACAATATGGGATGGGCAGTCGAAATAGCGTGCGCATTCTCGGTCGTTGAACTGGGGTGTTCGCCAAGGGCAAGGTCGAGGAGGTCCGTCCAGCTCGCTATCGGGAAAGGAACTCGAAACATGAGAGTCGGAGTCGGTATCGGTATCGGCCGAATCCATATAGATGCGCGCCTCGTGGGCGGGAAAGGGGTTCACATCACCCGAAGGGCTGGTCATGATTAAGCATCTGTATCAAGCCAACAACGACGGGGAATCCGTGACGAGAACAGAGGGTGGACACTGCCTCTAACGTCACATAGGGCACGAGGGTGGCGGAGTCTACCCGGATTGCGGCGATTAAATCTGGCGGGAGGAGGCCGAAATTCGAGCGCGATGTAGACGGCCAGAGACGGCCAGCGGCAAAGTTGAAAGGATGATGATGGTCAAAGTCGAGGGACCTGGTGTGCAATCAGCGAGTGTTTGGCTGAGCCTAATCATGCATGGGTAGCAGGGCACATATGGACAGTGCGGACAGCAAATCGAGATAAGGCAATGCAGGCGGCATACGACATACCTGGGGGCGCTGCGAGGCGTTAGCGAGATGATGCGAGCGACCACAACCAGCGGAAAGCCAGGCTGTGTTGTATATGTCGAAGAGGAGGAGGAGACGATCGGAGGGGTTTTGGGTATCCCCGAGTCCTGCCTGAGGGGCAACTCGACACGCGATCACCCTTTGGAAACACCCTGAGGCCGCGGCGAACGGCGGGCGGCGGGATAGATGGAGCGAGGTGGAGGCTGCAAAGACGCCTAGAACTGCCTGGAGCCACTGGGGGGTGGGCGCTGGGGCCACCCATGAGCCACCTTTTTGAGTGCCGACTGTGGCGCCGACCCAGGCATCTGCACTTCTGGCTTGCTGATCTGATCTATTCCTGGTTACTTTCCACAGCACATAAAATCTACGCCAAAGACATGATGAATCTCATGATTCGACTCCGGATTTGCACCAGCGGCGAGCAATTTACCAAGTCACAGGCTCGCTTGGCCACCATTTTTTGTTGCCGATTATAATGAATAGATTTCAACCGAGCAAATAAGCTCAAGCTCTATTTGTGTACCCAATTTCCCGTGTTTGCCTTTCTAATCCTGGATTGTCTAAGTCACTCCGTGTGCAATCAATCCCGGCCCCGCGGGGCTTCCGACGACCATCAACGATTGCGATAGGTTCTATCTAGTTGTTGCCTGACGGTCGAACCTCCTCCATGCCCACGCCATAGTCCTCGTCCAGCGGCTTGCCGTTGACGAGGATGGGCTTGGCCTCCTGCAGGACGTACATCATCCTCGCCCACTCCGTCTGGCTGCCGTTGACCCACGCGTGCATGGTGCCGCGCTGGATGGCCACATCGCCGCGCTTCAGCAGGCGCTCCTCTCCCGAGTCCAGGCGCAGGATGACCTCGCCCTCGATGACGACGCCGTAGTCGAGGCTGACGGTGCGGTGCATGGGCGACACGCCGCCGGGCTTCATGTCGACGAAGCGCAGGACGGTGCCGCCAGGGATCATGACGCCGGGCTTGTTGACAATGTGGTCCTTGTACGTGTCGATATCCTTGTCGTTTGTCAACTCTACAGGGGTCTCGTCTGTTGTGTAGCCGAGGAAGAACTTGTCGCCAACGCCAATGATCTGCTCATCCAGCTCGTCGACGATGCTGGTGTTGAAGACGGCCTTGCCCTCGGCATCGTGGTCGGTGATGTACCGGTTGGGGTGTCGAAGGTGCTCGCCAGGCATTTTTAGAGAGAGTGTGTGTGTGTGTATGTGTGTATGTGTGTATGTGTAAGAAGTCTTTGCAGGTAAGGAAGGGTATTGGAGCAGTGGTTCAACTTGACAATGCTGGATCGAGGAATTGGATCAGTTCGCAAAGTGAGGAATACAGGAATGGCGTCTGGAGTAGGAAGATGAGGACCTCCCTAGGTGGAATACAGCCCTCTTTTCTCTCTTCCCAGCAGCTCCCCTTCGGAACCCCTCCCCCATCATGGCCCCCGAAACCCCTTGCCGTACCCCGCAATCTTGATCTATAATGCATCGCCGTCTAGCCTGGGCCACCACGGAACGCCAGAGTTGTTCATATGCCCGCCCGGCAAGTGGGGGGTGGAGCCGACAACGACAAGTGCAACAACTTGTTGATCATCATGGGCCAACCGAGGCACTCTGTTACAAATAATCTAGTTGAGCTAGCGGATGTATCGGGGAACTTAATGCATGGATCCTAAGTTTTTTTTTTTGGTTTCTTTCTCTTTTTAGTTGACCCGAATAGAAAATCACGGATCAAGATCGGAGTTTCGGGAATGCTGAGGATGAATGGATGCTGCGTTGAACCTGCATATCCGGAGGATCATTGGCACAGAGGTTGACCGGCTGTGAGGTAGCATTGAAACTACGTTATGTTTAAAAAGGAAAAAGGGGGGGGGGAAATACCGTCGGGGGTTTTCGAATGACCCGTATCACCGTTTTGAAGTGTCTGGCCCATCTATAGTTGATCATTTGATGCGAAGGCAGTCGTCTCACGGGATTGAAAAAGTCTACAGCTCAACTGCAAGAACAACCATGTTGAGTAGTTTTGATTTTTGAAGGAGCTCAAATAATTTCGTACATCTTAATTTGCAGCCCGCAGCTTCGTGTGCGAACATCTGGATCCAGTACTTCTAAACCGCTGTTGCAACTCTAAATCACGCGAGCTAATCATCTTAGAATACGGCTTAAACGACTTGGTATTGCTATTCGAACATTCTTTCCTATCCGGATACATGGCATAAAAACAGACCAACCAGTTCCCTGTCTACTCAATTCTTCTTGCTGCACTGACGTTGGGGACACCAGTTCCTTCTACCACCTTGGCACTGACAATCTCATAGATGGGGACCTGTGCCAGGCCCGATGTGACGTGGTAAAGAGTGGGCAGCGAGTCCCAGTCCTGAGCATCCAACTTGATGGAGGCGTTCTTGGATCTCCGCACCCTGGTTACTGTTGATGGCACATCCTTGGACTCTTCGGCGTGGGGCACCACAGTGGCGTACTCGGCATCGGCCTTGCCGGGCTCGCCAACAGCCGGGATGTATCGGTAGGCGAGGATGCCGTAGTCAGCCTCGCCGCCAATTATGCCGGCCTCGCTCTCGGGGCTGTCCTCCTCCAGGTCAGGGAGAGCAATCTCGGCAAAAGTGGCGCCGCGCCATGAGGACTTGACACGGAACGACTTGGATCGAGGGTGGACTTCGATGTCGCAGAAGAGCTTGGGCATGGCCAATTCCTCGCGACCCGAAACGACGGGATCGCACAGGCTCTCGAAAAGAACGGCCAGGAAGGTTCCGATAATGGAGGAGCCGTCCTTCTTGGTGTACTGCACGCCGTGGATGTAGAGACCCATGTGGTTGTAGCCCTCACCTCCTAGCCACTGCATCTTGTTGAGGGTGGTTGTGGAGATGCTGGCTTGGGCCATGGTGGCAGGGGAGGCAAACTTGAACTTGTCATTGGGGAAAAGGCCCTCGAGGTATGTTCTGGAGGTCTTGAATTTGACAGAGGCTGTTCGGAAGGTCTGCTGCAGCTGGTTGGGCTGGCGTCGGCCGAGGTAGTCCTGGCGAGGACCCGGGAAGGGACCGAAAGAGATGGGCATTCGCCAGTAGAGGTCCTTCTTCTTGGACCAGAGCCATCGCTTGAAAATGTTGGCCGAGTTGTCGTACTCGTCATGTCCCAAGTTGTAAGGGAGGTAGGTATTCACTGGGCGCTTGTAAGTGGATTGCAACGTCATGTTTGATGCGGGGAAACACGTACTGTCAAGCTGGGGCTTTCCATCGATCCAGTCTGAACCGGCCTGGCGAGAGTACTCCTGGATGGCATGGGCTCGCTTGTATCGAATCTCGGTGTAGAGCTTGAGACGGTCGGGAATATCGTCGGGGTGTGTGCCCAGAGGAAGAACAGTGGAAAGAGCAGCAGCATCCTCCATGGCCTGACCGGCGCCCTGGCCCTGGTCTAAATGATTTTGTTAGTAAAGAGTTCCAAGTGTACTGACGAAAATACATACGAGGAGTGAACGGGTGAGCAGCGTCACCGAGCAGCGCAAGCTTGCCCTTGACCCAAGTAGGGAGGTTCTCCATGTCCAACAGCTGCCAAACCTTGAGCTCAGCGGGATCAACCTTGGACATGAGCTTGACAAGAGGAGCCTCAAACTCCTCGTAGACCTTGAGAAGCTGAGAAATGTCACCATCCTTGCTCCATTCTAAGTACCGTGTTAGCTTTACGTCGCCCTACTAAGGTAGATTGGGTTCTCTGACCATCGCTGGCGGTTGCGTGGGATAGTGAATCGGGGTGGATGCACACAAAGTTCAGGGTCTGGTTGTCATTGCAGGGATAGATGACAGCGCGTCGGTCGCTGCCAAACCACATGGTGAGGCAGCCATCCTTCTCAACGAGAGGTCGGGTTTCTGGGTCCTCGAGACCGACGCTCTTGGGGATCAGGAAACGGAAGCAAGCCTTGCCGGAGCTGAAGAGCTTGGATTCCTCGCCGGTGATGTGCTTTCGGCTCTTGGACTACACGGCAGATTAGTATGACCGATTGTATGAAAAAAAATTGCGGTTGAGTCGCCTACGTAGATACCATCAGCGCCAATGACGAGGTCGGCCTGAACAACGGTGCCGTCGGCCAAGGTGATGGTTGCGTTCTCAGGGTCAACATTCTCAACGCGGCTGGAGGTGTGCAGCTCAGCGGGCTTGCCAGGGCCATCGCCGCCGAGAGCAGTCTTCTTTAGGACATCGTGGAGCGCAACTCGGTGAACGAGCTGCCAAGGGTGCTGCCACATATTGTTGCTCTCGCTGATGTCGGCGTCCTTGATCACTCCGCCCTTTTCTGTGAGCTCTCGGAGGTGGTCGAGACGGTTCGCACCAAAGGTCTCGCCGTAGAGACCCCATCGTCGAAGAATGCCGTTGGCGTTGGGAGCCAAGTGCACGGCAGCACCAACTTCGCTGGATAGTCGGGATTGTTCATAGAGCTATGTTTTTGTGTGAGATGGAAGCTCCCTCCCAAAAGAAAATTATAGATTGGCGGGGTAAGGAAGAAGTCAACTCACAGTGACGTGGTGGCCTTCGCGACGGAGGCCAATGGCTGCACTGAGACCTCCAATGCCAGCACCAATAATGGCAATGTTCAGGGGATGGGGGTAGTCCTGGACCAGAGGGTTCGGGTTTCGGGCTGTCACGCCGTTCCCGTTGTGGCCATTTTGAGTTGCCATTGTGTCAAAGGTATCTCAGCCGTTGTGAAGCGCTCGGCGAATGATTGAACAGCAACTGGATCTAGAGGGCGGGCGTGGAGGAGCCGATGACAAAAAGAGAAGAGATGGATGGTCGGGAAAGGGTCAAGTTGCAGGAGGTTGCTTTCTTATTACTGAACTCGGGCTAAATCCATGCCCCGAACCGAAGATATTTATGATCCTGCCATCCGTTGAGAGCCATGTATGGTGCGCGGAGAAACACCCCGGATTTGGAGCGTCATGGCAGCGGAGAGCCGGAAGCTGAGGGGGAGCTGCGGTGGGACTGGAGGCAATGCTCCCCACCGTCTCCCCGGTGGCAGGTTCGTATTTTCCGCCCATGCTTGACGGTCAATGGCCAGCGAGGGCCGTCGCAGGCGTGGCATCTCGGCTATGTGCCATCATGTCTCCCTCCACGTCCCGGCCATGGTACGTGCAAGTTTGGGCCAAGCACCGGCAAGTGGGGCGCTTCAGGGCCAACAGCGCCGGGCATTTTGTCCCCAGATGAGCCAACTCTTAGCGGGCGAGATATCTTGCATGAATTATTGCCGAACGTGTGCGCAGCTGGTTGCGTTGGCAGGTGAATTGATTGATGCAGTGGCTTTGGTGGCGGGCGCTCGCTCGCGAGTGATGCCGATTGCCGCCTGATGCTGTGTCTCTTTCTTGACAGAGCAAGCTATGTTTTTTTGCCTTGACTGACTTTGCGGAGGTAGCTTATTCGCCTACTCTGATTAACCTTTCACCTGCAATACACGCTACACCCCAGCTTGCTGTCCGTTCGCCCTGCGTCACGCCTACTTCCCCAGAAATCAACCCCACAGAACTTCGGCACCACCCCCGCTAGCCACGCAGCGCAACCGAAGCCTTTCCTATTGTATCCAACAAGGCTTCGGCATGGTGGGGGAGGATCCCGAGCACCACCCTCCTGCCTCCGCTTGTCTCTTCACCATCACACTTCGTTCCCGCTGCACGTGTAGCTGCAGCCCTGTCCCTGAGCTGGCCACGAGGTCAAGATCAAGCCGCATCGCCATTCGATTGAATTCCCTTATCACCGGCTCACTCGCATTGCGCAAACCAAGCGATCCTCCGCGTGCCCCGCATCCGTCCGCACCCGGCCTGTTCATCGGCAGATATACTGCGCAACTTTGCATAGGGAGGGAACGTCATCCCGCCACGGAGCTTTCGTTAGAGTTGAAGTCATCGATTGATACTAACTTCCTCCGCGGGGGGTTCGAAGCATCAGGAACCTCCAACTTCCAAAAGCACAAAATAACAGCGCCATGGCCTCGCCTCGTCCTCTTGTGGCCCTTATCACTGGCGGCACTGCTGGCCTGGGTGCTGCCACGGCCCGTCTTTTCGCCCAGGATGGAATGCGCGTGGCAGTAAACTACCACTCCAATGGTGATCGCGCTGCTGCCTTCGTTCAGGAATTGCATTCCGTATCGCCACTTCCTCACGATGATAACAACTTTGTCGCCTTCCGCGCCGACCTTGCCGTCCGGGACGACCTGAAGAAGCTGGTATCCGAGGTTGTGGGCACTATGGGCCAGCTCGATGTTGTGTTTTCCAATGGCGGATGGACAAAGTTGCGTGATATCACAAACTTGGATGATAATGTAGACGAGGATGACTGGGATCGGTGCTTCAACATGAATGTCAAGTCTCACTTGTTCCTCATGCATGCTGCTAAGGAGCATCTTGAAAAGACGGAGGGTGCTTTTATTACCACCTCTTCGTTTGCTGGAGTCAAAGTCAGCGGCAGCTCACTTGTACGTTTCCTTATCGCACCGACGGCTCCCCCGCCCCCCGGGTTTCTACAAAGCTCTAATGGTGTACCTACAGGCATATGCCGTTTCGAAAGCTGCGCAAATTCACCTGGTCAAAGGTCTGGCACTGGCTGCGAGCCCCCGAGTCAGAGTCAACAGCGTCTCCCCCGGCCTTATGCGAACGGTACAGCAATCCGACATACTGACGAGAAACCGTGCTGACAGCCTATTAGGAATGGGGTCTCAGCTTCCCACCCGAGAAGATTGCACAGATAGAGAATAACACGAAGCTCAAGCGACTCGTTACAGTGGACGACGTAGCCCAGCAAGTTCTTTGCTTCGCCAAATCGAAAGGTGTGACGGGTGTCAATGCCGTGTTAGACGCTGGCCAGGGCTTGTGATCAGATCTTAAGAATAACGGCGACAATTTTTTAAAAGAAATAGAATATTTATAAACCTTGATTAGGGGGGTATATCAATACAAAGGCAAGTTTCAATAACCAAGCAAAAGCAAGCTCATCCAGCCATTTACATCATTAAATATCCATCTTCACTCTCCAACCTCACGGTCATCGGCCCAATCTATGAAAGAAACAATAGGCCAATGCCAGGCAAGATATCTGATGTTCTTGCCCCAAAGATAAAAGGGTATCCACAGGGTCAGCACGGCGGCCGCAATGCCAGCCATGGCCCCATATGCATTCTGGTAACCTGCAGTGTTGATCCACGGGTTTGTGTAAAAAGAGAGGAGAAATCCGAACAGGGCTGCAGTCATCTGTTAGATGGAGGCGGAATCGCCGAGAAGGAACTACTCACACTTGAACCCCAACACAGCCAAGCTGATCTCACCAGCCACAGGACGATACGAATCAATTACATAGACAAGACTGACACTTGCGGCCTGGGTTATGGAAAAATTTACTGCCTCATGTTAGCACCATTTTAGGAGTCGTCTCAGCTTTGGTTGACTTACAAAGCCCCAGGCCAATTGTCGGCATGATCCAATGGTACCGATGTTGAATACCTACTCCATACAGCACCAAAGCGAGAGGCGTTGTGATCATGGCCAAGGCGATGACAGGCAGTCTCATCTCGGGTTCCCTAACACCTCCGTTACGTTTTGTGAAATAATCGGCCACACTGTCTCCGAAGTGGCCACCCGCGGGAATACCAATGAGGGATCCGATGATTGCAGCCACAAAACAGAGACCAGCTTGATACGACTCAAAACCGTAGGCTTCTGAAAATGCAGAATTGATATTGGACGACACGGCGACTAAAAACCCAATCGTGACTGACTGGACAAGAGCTGCCCAGAGGACGGGAGGCAACGCGATCAAGAGGAAGGGTCGCAGCAGCATTTTGCGCATGCTCTCATCAGTTTGTGACCCATTCCAGATGGCCAAAGTTTCCAACATGGTTTTCTTGCGGGAAGGCATTGCCGAGTGACCGATCTCCTCGTCAGAGAACTTTGGTGAAAGCACCTTGTCTTCTTTTAATGTGATGCGCAGGACAGCGCTATCGGTTTCGTTGGTTTGGCGATGGTATGATGTTTCCGGAAATGTGAATACGATGAGAAGGAGGACAAACCCGACGAGGGCAGAAGAGACCTGATAGATGGTCCGCCACTCGTGGCTGATAGTGATCAGACCCGAAACAACCATGCCCAAAGCAACACCGACAGAGAGAGCGCAATTATAACACGACATGATAGCACCCCTCTCGTGGAGGAAGAAGACGTCGGCGATGGTTATGGGCGCGATGGTCTCGGCAGCACCAGACGCGAAGCCTAGAATAATTCGACCAGCGAGAAAACCGTCGTACGTCTTCTCAAAGATGAGCCATACAGCGGTAGCAAAATAGAGAAGGTAACTGGCAATATACACAGGACGTCTTCCATACTTGTTGGCCAGTGGAACCCACAGGAAGCAACCGACGCCCATGAGAAGACTGGTTGTGGTAAAAAAGTATGCAATCTTGGGGATTGCCTTTGTTGCCAATGTCCCGTCGTAGGCCGCGTCAGGAAAGAAACTCATCGCGGTGGACAGCAAGGCTATTGACGGCCCGCCAGAGAGGAAGTTAGACATGGTCATTGCCAAGCAGACAAGAGTGGCAGTGTAGTATTTGCGCCATTGAGGCCTGGGAATATCTGTTAGGTACGGATCGCGACATGGCCAAGGAGAATGTGCTTCACCAGTTGAGAGGATCATTAGGATCGCTGGAGGGCGTCGGTATCAGGATGAGGGCGTTGGTCTCTTTGTGGCGAAGCTGTACCTTACCAAGGCTACGCTTCTGGTTGCTTGGTGCATTTTCGCCGGGAGCAGGTGCGCTCTCCGCGTTGGCGGGGTTGTCTGGAATTGCCATGTTGATGGGCGATTTCAGTGTAGTGTTGTCGTTGTTAGGAACCACGACTATTGGACGAGTATTCTCCGAGTGCGGCAAAACCTTAAAGTGAAAAGCAGCGCATCTGCGATTAGGGCAATCAGCAAACTTGTTTGCATATGTATGGGCATTGATTTCATCTGAGCTTCATTTCGATGATCAAAGCTGGGGATGTTGGGCGGACGGGCTTAGTCAACGCTCAAGGCGTCGGCGCTGGCACTAAAGAGTCAAAGAGCTTACGCTGTGCGACGGACTCGGAGGGGCACGCCGAAACAGACAGGGGTTCGTTTGTGGGAGAGGCCGCATGGAGGCGTTAGCGAGGCGCAAAGGGGAAGATGATTTCTGACGATGGAGCTGTCTCAGGCGCAACTTGACGCTTGGCAGTCAAGTCTGGGGTGTCGCGGCTTAACTACCCAACACCTTAGGCGAGGGTTCCTCAACATGGGAAATGACGCGTGCTCGGCTCTCGGTTGGCCAAGGATCACGATCGACGGATAGGATTCCTAGACTCGATAGGACCCTGGGGCTTGCCGTCTGGTCAACAAACGAGCTTCAGGTCGGGGACATTTCGTCGTAGATTTGCATTAGTGCCTCGTCGGGGACGCGATAGAGGATGCGCCAACGTGTTGGTTGGAGCTAGCGCAGATGCGATTGCAAGTTGGCGTCAAGCCAGTCATCCACCCCCAGAGCCTTGCCTGACGAACCAGATGAGCTCTTTTTGGAGAATGTGAGTCGAGGGAGGACAAGCGCGCACGGTTAGGGAGGGCAACAGTTGCTTTGCATGGTTTTGTATGGTTGCACGGCAAGCTGAGAAAAAGCACACGTCACACAAAGCCCGCCATGCTGTGAGACACGCAAACGGCCCCTTGGGGTCTTCGAAAATCTGGACCTGTTAGACGGGTCTTCCCGAAGGAGGGCTGTGAGCGGTGGTACAAAGAGGCAAAAGGAGACCCCGCCTCATGACTTATAATTTCTCATTGTGGAGGCGGGGAGCATTTCCATCAGTTAGCAAAGGCCAACCTGCAATTTGGCGCCATGAGTGCGACTTGACACACGGCCGCCATTGGGGTTATGAGGAATGCGGTGGCGCTTGCACGTCGAACGGGTTAAGCTTATTGCATGCCCATGCACGACACGAGCTCTGGAAACATCCAAGGAAATTTCATCATTTTCTCGCCGTCAACAAGGCAAAAACCCTAGGCCGAGTTTTTACCAAGGTTTTGCCTGGCAGTTTCTGTTCCCCTGGACCGGATAGTCGGGTATCTAGCCTATGAAGCCAAAACGTGGGCCCCGTTGGCTGTCGTATGTGTAAAAAAAAAAAAACATGGTCAAGCATGGCTCCAGCGAGGGTAAATGTTCCATCCAGTCGTATAATTCAATCTATGGAAAATGATGCGGGCAGCGGAGCCCAGCGGAACCCGCCATTGGCTGCTGGGCATGTGGTTGCACAGGGATGAGGCCCTGGCCCCGGCTCCTTGGCTGGCATCTTGGCCCGCATCTTTCACAGCATTTGTCCTGAAGGCTGACGACGACGATGCCCATGTTTTTTTGCGCGAGCGTGGGCCTGTGCCGCTTGGGTCTGCGACTCGGCTTCGTACCTCGAGATCGCCCCATTGTGGCCCCTGTTTTCTGCACGTCTCTGCCAAAATGCTTCCTCCTCCAGAAAATGCTGCATCTGTCGCCCACTCAACCGGCGAGCGGCTCCGATAATGCTCGCTCCCACATCCGTCGGGAGAGGCATCCGTGGGTTTGACGATGCATTGCATTGCATGCTACTGTTGTATCGCGGTGGAGTGGCCGTCAAGAGTCTGTACGCGGAGTTCTAGGCCTAGTCGGCGTGCGGCACACGGGCCACAAGCGTGGCGCTCTCGCCGACAAGAAGCAAATTGATGTGCTCTAGAAGGTGCCGGTGACAGACACACAAAGGTCGCATTGTGGCGTAAGCAGGCCTGCTGGACGACGACCAAAGCTCTCGTGTCCGAGGGCTTTCGGTGCCGCCCAGATGGTAGACTTTGATGGTCGCAGCATTCAATGCTTGTGCCGCGCACAAATGCGGCGTGCACTCCGTCGTCCTTCTCTTTTTTCTTTCCCAAACATTATTGGCCCCGGTCCATGTCCGAGTTGTAGCGCTCGAAAGGGAAGGCCTCTGATCACCTCGACATTTCCCCCCCCATGCCCCCATGTCTATCTTGGGTACTGGTCCCACCTCCGGCATCTCTGCAACTCCCACAACGCCTCATGGCACTGGGCTGGCCACGCAAACTCACAGACCTGCTTTCCCCTCGCCTTCGAGACCAACTCTCTCAATCGCCTATAATCGACGCCCTCTGTCATCCTCACACCCTCACGCTCGCTTTCCATACTCTCGCCTGCGTCACCGCCTGCTCATGCCCGCCCTGGTTTTCACTTACAATTGGCGGCTTCGCTTCGCCATAGAATGAGCCACGCCATGGCTGGTTCATCGCTCTCCCATATTCTCGATCCCCCGCGACCGTCGGATCCAGCCCTCCTCGCGACGCAGTCCTATCCTCCTCATCCGCCTCATCCGCCTCATCCTTCTCATAATCCCGGGTCCAGCGCGACGGCTGCCACTAACGGCTTGCGATCCAGCCTCATTGTCCCTACATCGGCCCCCGTCACCTCTCCCACTGTTGGTACTCCTGCTCCACAGCCCGGTGCTGCTTCCGCTACGACTCCCCAGACCCAGGGTTCGCCAGCTTCCGTGTCAAACGTAGCCCGCGGCCATGTTGGTCCCTCGCTCTACGCCTGCGGCGACTGCGGCCGCCGATACTCTCGCCCCGAACACCTCCAGCGCCACGTGCAGACCCATACTCTGGGACGCCGCTTTGCATGCCAGATTTGCGGCAAAACCTTTGCTCGTGCCGATTTGAAGAAGCGACACGAAGTCAACCATGAAAATGATTCCTCCAAGAAACGCCGCCGCATCAACACATCACCCAGCGCTGGCCGTGTCGCGCATGCCTGCAAGGCATGCGCCGTTGCTCGGGTCAAGTGCCAAGAGGATAAGCCATGTCAGCGCTGTATTCGCCGTGGCTTGACTTGTGTCTCATCGGAGGCGGGCTCGACGGCCGCCATGCACTTGATGCACCTTTCCGCAAATGCGCACTCTAACCCAGGCTCCTCGGGTGACAGCGACTCGAGCCCCCCAGGCACAGCTTATATCCCGTCAAATGTGCCAGGCAGTGCCCCCGGTTCCGTGTCAGTTAGCGCACAACACCTTGTTGACCAAGCATCTCCTCTCGATTTGACGCCTCCACATCGCCCCGATGCAGGTCAAATAGCCACACCAGATACGGTCGTAGATCACGGTAGGTTTATTGATGCTCTCATTAACCCCCCTGCTCATGCTTACATCGCTCTGCTCGGTAACGATGAATGCCCCCAAACCACTTTGACCAAGGTTCAGGCCATCCCAGTCATACGCTATACTGACTCGATGCTAGGTGCCTCTGACAATTACCCACAAAAGGTTGATGCGGGTGTTAAAGTTCCCATGGACATGGATCGTCTTCCATTTGGTGACTTTCTTCGGGATATTTTATATGAACAGCATTTCGACCATCAAGAAAAAATAGTAGAGGGTCAGGGCCTCGCCGTCTTGGACTTTTGCGACGATGCCAACTTAGAGCTCTCGGATTTTGACTTCAACACTCTGGACACATGGAATGCCGACAATGGAACACACATGCCGACCCAGCAGGAGACGCCAGAAACCGACAATGCAATTGACATTTCTCAGATGAGAGAACAAGTTGTCAAGGTTTGGACTGATTCTCCCTGGAGGTGGCAACCCAAAGGACCTGAGAACACCTATGAAGAAGCCAGAAACCTCCCGGTGCCCTCCGGGAAAGCCGCTACTCTCCAGGTTCAAGAGACAAGGAAGTGGCTAGACAGAGTAATCAACGACAAGCTGGAACATTCTCAGCGAGACCGAGTGCTCGGCCTCGTACTCAAGGCCTGCCGTCAAGAGTCAATATTCAACAGAGTCGCAGCGTCATTTCCCTCGTGCGAGCTAATAGACACAATGATTCACATATTTCTCAATTGGCACGTGTGTCAAGTTACGAATTGGCTGCATTTTCCCACCTTCAAGCTCAACGAGCAGTGGCATGAGTGGATTGCTGCTGCTGCCGCTGCAGGAGCTGTGCTGGCGCCCTCCCCTACACTGCGCAAGTTCGGGCTTGCATTGCAAGAATCGTACCGTAAGTGTTGTATATTATACATCTTCAGGCCTGTTCTAACTCTTTCTAGGTTTGACCATCCCTCTAAAGGTATTTTGAACATGCAAGACGGAACTGTAGACTCTGTCGGCCAAACATTCGCTGACTATCCCAGTTTGAGGAAGATCATAGGTCAATTCGGGATCTTGGCCTTCTCCAATCCCTGATCCTGACACAGGATATTGCGCTATGGAGCGGCAACCGACACAAAATGGAAATTGCCGAGTGCCATCTTGTTATCCCCGTCACAGTAAGTAGCTTGAAGCCAGCATCGATGCCCAGTCCTGTGCACCGAGCTAATCAAATCGCAGATGATGCGATATCGCGGAAGGTACCAGAGGTCATCATATCCCACCATCCCGGTCAGCGCCTCAGATGAAGGCGAAGTACTTCAAGGGAAATGGAAGAAATGGGTTGAACAGGAACAATGGAAACGGTACGCGAGGTCCCACCCCGTTTTAGAAACTAGTACTAACTCTCCCAAGCTTGGTATTCCACACATACCATAGAGATACGCAAACATCAATGACGACTCTGACAAATCCTGCCATTTCGTATTCCGAGCTAACGCTGCCCTTGCCTGCATCAAGAGAACTTTGGTTCGCAAAAACGGCTGAAGAATGGAAGACAATCTATCTTGAGCGGGATGCTGGTCAAAGCAAGAGGGCGCCTTGTGTTGGAGATTTGTTACATGACATCAATCTTCTGTCAATCAACCGCCACCGCTTGGATGTACAACTCTCGTTGTCGATTTATCTTCATGCATTCTGGGCCTTGATTTTGGAATACAGACAGCTGAGCGCGTCCCACCGGTCACGGTCCTATACACGGAACCCCCCTGGATCGGCCTCTGTTCTTCTTAGCTCTCGACACCAAAGCTTGGTCCAGGATCTCCAGGCGTTCCAACTCGCAACGGCAGATTGGGAAGAGATGTCGGCACAGGAGCGAGTAATTCTAAATCTTTTGATGATGAACTTGCACGTGTCACTGGACGACTTACAACTTTTTGCTGGCAAAGAAGGAGAGGACCAAGCACGACGCATTTATCCGGTGCTGCAGCAATGGGCCGAAAGCCACGACTCTCGATCAGCTATTTGGTACGCTGGACAGACCCTCCGATATGCCAAAATGTTCCCCGAGGGGCATTTGAAAGCATTTTACGCTGTTGCGGTGCACCATGCGGCTCTGGCACTTTGGACACACGGGGTTGTGACACGAGCCAACCGCCGAGATATGAGGCAATCGCAAGATGAAGGGGTATTCGTCGATGGGCCGGATTCACAGGCGGTACAGAAGTTCATCACTCTTGGACACGGACGCCCACTAATCCGAGGACCTCATGCTCGAAATCGATCAAGTGAGGCATCGATTGAAGATCCGCGCCAATGCATGGAAGTGGCACAGGAAGTGCTAAAGGCGAACTTTACAAGCAGAGAGGAAGCAATTCCCGCAATTGTTGAGAATCTTTGCGGCCTGATTAAGCAGCTTGGAAATGCTGCGTGGGCGGTGGGACTGGGTTAGTCTTGCGTGGGATAATCATTTATGGATTGGTTCTTTTTTCACTCAATGGAAAATGTACATGGTTACGAACTGTAACGAATTACGTGGGCCTTGGATGATACAGGTGGAATGGCCCTGGGCGAGGTCTCTGTTGAACAACGCCCAGCTTGATATTGCTAGCTTGCATCTATATACCCCAGAAGTAATATTAGACGAAGAGACATGGAAAGTTTCTGCGGCGCACAATCATTGAGTCCCAAGGCACTTGTGTAATAGGATGCATGTGGTTACCTAACCCGCGTAATTTTTATTCACTTTCTTTATGGTTTGTCCCGAAATGTCTGGTGCGTTAGGGGGGGGTGCCCAAGATGCTCGTGTGGTTTCTCGCAAACCAGGCGACTTTTCGCATGTGAAACTGGGCACGTCCACAAAGACTCATGCTGGGCGAAAGCCACGCATGAACTGCCTGAGTCCGTCTCTTTTTCACGAATGACCAAGGCACCAGCCCCTTTTACTTTTTTTTCTTTTTTTTTTTAGAAAAGAAGAGAAACTAAAACAAAGTAAAATAAAAAGATGCACATGCTGATGCAAAACGCGACCGAGTCCTCGCCACTCATCACTCAATGGCAGCCCGTGGGAGCAACCAAGGCCATTCACTGGCTGCTTCCATCAGGCCCTGGCATTAGCAGGTGATGCCCAACGTGGGCAGGTGCACTGGCAGGGGTTGCCCCACGATTCGTCAGGGCGGGTACTCTTAGTGCCTGGCCCTCCTGGCCCTCGAGACCCTGACGTCCCGAACCAGCCGGCGGGAGCTAATAAGTGAAGGACGTATCCATAGCTACACAATGAGTCTGGAGCCTGCCTTATTTACCAAGCGACCCAGATTTGGTGACGTTATTCACTCTTCTCGCTCGCGGATGCGTCATATTCCACGTTGCTTCCCCTGGCTCTCCTTGTTTCTTTTTTTTCTTCTCCTGCCACGAAACGTGACCTACTTCTCGTTTGGGTTCCATCGCCCTGCAGCCAAATCTAGCACTTGACTATTTTGCTGTGGCAGATTGGCTTGATTGGCCCAGGACGTGACATTGACCGGAACGAGAGGGCCACGCCACCACCGTTGGCTGTGCTTGGTCTTATCATCTCACTCGTCGCCTTCGCTAGTCAGCCTTGCATATCGACACAGCACATCTTCAGCAACTGAACCCCAGGACGGCTTCTTAACCTTTTCGCACCCTGTTTTCTGCTTGCCAAGGACCAGAACCTTTGTCGGGACGCCCGCAACCAACGGCAAGCTCTCAGCGAACATGGCATCCACTCCCGAGCTTCCCAGTCCGGCCCTGGTCGCGACAACAGCAGCGCTGGCGACCGTCGGCGTCCTTGCTCTCGCGCGTGCGGCTCTTTGGCCTGTCCTCCCCAAGGTTCTCTCAAATCCCCTCAAGACAGGTTCTGCCCATGCCAAATCCGATGTCTCCAAGTCGCTGGCTTACCACCCTGGCATTATGCCCGGAGCCCGGGATGTCGACACGCCGGTGAGTGGGGCTCCCATCCGACGTTGGCTCTGATGCTACGAATGCGATGCGCATTTTGTTGGGATGAGATGCTAACAACCTGTTGCCATAGTATGGCACCATACGGGTCTACGAGTTTGGCCCTGAAACGGGGGAGAAGGTCCTCTTCGTTCACGGCATTAGCACTCCGTGCATTACCCTCATGCCCTTGGCTGAGGAGCTCGTCGAGCGTGGCTACCGCGTGATGCTCTTTGTAAGCCTCTGGCTTCTCACACCTTCACGCGAGCTGTTTTATTCTAACAAGTATTGATAGGACCTTTTTGGCCGTGGTTTCTCTGACGGTGTCGCGGATCTCCCCCATGACGCACGCCTCTACGTTACTCAAATGCTTATGGCCCTCACCTCAAGCACACTACCCTGGACTGGTGATAACGCCCTGCGCCTTATTGGCTACTCCCTTGGCGGTGGTATTGCCGTTCACTTCGCCAATACCTTCCCCAACCTGGTCAAGGATCTCGTGCTTCTTGCCCCTGCTGGTCTCATCCGCCCCGAGTCCTTCGGCCGAGCCTCCCAATTTATTTTCAAGTCAGGATATATTCCCGAACGCATCCTTGCCATCGCCACCCGCAAACGTCTTCAGAGGCCTATTGCATCAGGTCGAACCGCCAAGGCGCCCGTATCTGCAGACCCCATTGCCAATGCAGCCGAGGTCGCTGCAGCCGAGGTAGGTGACACCATTGATAGCAACAATGCCGACAGTTTCGAAAGGGGCGTCATGGATTACGTTCGTTGGATGGTCACTCACCACCACGGCTTTGTCCCCGCATTCATGTCCTGTATCCGCCATGGGCCCTTGACCCACCAACATGAAAGCTGGGCTCAGCTTGCCAAACGAAAGCCTGGGACCACAGCAATTCTGCTGGCCGAGTCGGACGAAATCATCGACCGAGCCGAGTACGAAAGAGACGCCCTGCCTTTGGCTGGAGGCAAGGACCATGCAGTATGGCGTGTCCTGCCTGGTAGCCACGATTTTGTCATGACTCACACAGGTCACATTATCAAGGAGCTGGAGCAGTTGTTTGGGTATCAATCGTAGAATGTGTCATGAATCCTCAATATTCTTGCATTGCAATGGGTTATTTTATGGAGGCTTTGGTAAGGAGTTGGAATGTCGGACTTGATTACCATTTATTTTCTCAAATCGGAGTATAGTTTTACACAAATAGAAGATTATATAGAGAAGAGAACTTGTAAAGGCCAGATCAACCAACGCCTCGATGGTGGAGAGATGTAGGTGCACTTCTATGCAGTCCCTTGTACGCAATATCAGGAAAACACTCGCTATCGATCCAACGCTTGGCTTTGGCACTACAGCACCAGTTAGTATATACAGTCAGGTTAGGGTGCATTCGCTTTACTCACCATGTGCCAGTACACGCCTCTCTTCTTTAATAGCTCAGCATGGCTGCCCTGTTCCAGCAGCTGCCCCTCGCCGAGGACAAAAATTACATCGGCATTCTGCACCGTGGCAAGCCTGTGGGCGACGACGACCATGGTTCGGCCCTTGCTGGCGCGCTCAAAGGCTGCCTGCACGAGCCTCTCGCTCTCCGAGTCGAGGGAGCTGGTGGCTTCGTCGAGGAGGAGGACCTTTGGCTGGCGGATCAGGGCGCGAGCAATGGCAACGCGCTGCTTCTGGCCGCCAGAGAGCGACACTCCGCGCGAGCCAATGTTGGTGTTGTACCCTTCGGGAAGGGAGACGATGAAGTCGTGGATGGATGCGTCCCGGCAGGCCTGGTGGAGCTGCTCCTCGGTAACTGATTCGGGGTCCACGCCAAGCAGAATGTTTTCTCGAAGCGTGCCCTGGAAGAGGGTGGCCTCCTGGGCAACCAGGGAGAGGTACTTGCGGTACTCAAACACGTTGACTTCGGTGGCGTCCTTGCCGTTGCAGAGAATGCGGCCTTTGTCCAGGTCGTAGAAGCGTTCCAAGAGAGAAACAATCGACGTCTTTCCGCAGCCGGACGCACCGACAAGCGCAGCAAACTGGCCCTTCTCAATGGTGAGGTTTAGACCCTTGAAGACTGGCGTGCTGCGGGTGGGGTATTTGAAGTGGACATTTTGCAGCTCAATCTTGATTCCGCCGTCGGTGTCGGGAATCTCCTGGGAGGAGGAAACATTGTCCTTGATCTGAGACTTCCGCATGTTGAGAATGCGGTTGGCCGCGGCGGTAACCTGTGCAGCGTTGGGGCCGAAACCCAGAGCCTGCCCGGCAGCCTCGCTGCCGTTGGTGATGGCCATGAAACAAATGAAGAAGCTCAAGAGATCGACACTTCGGCTGGCGAGAAGACGGCCGCCGTAGTAAAAGTTCAATGCCTGGCAGGCCATGCTGGCGCTGTCAGAGAAGCCAAAGATGAAGCTGACCCACTTGGCCTTCTTGTATGCCTCCACGACATGTCCCCGAAGCAGTTTTTCGTATCGCCCGCAGATGGAGTCCTCCATGGTCAGAGCAGCCACCGTCCTAAAGGCGCCGATTGATTCGGACGCAAACTTGGAGCTCTCAGCAAACACTTCGTTGTTCATCTTCTCGAAGCGCATCTCGTATCTGAAACGCCAGTAGGTCGAGAAGAGCATGATCGGGAGGATGACACAGGCAGAGACGAGAGCCAATTTCCAGGAAAACGAAAAGGCGATTGCGACGGATCCGGTGACGTTGAAGCAGGCAATGAAGACGCTTGCCATGTTCATGCCCATGAGCTCTTCAAGCTGCTTCGGGTCACCCGCAATCCGGGCCGTCATGGTGCCGTGGGAATGGTCCTCCTCGTCAAAGAAGCAAGTCTTTTGAAACATGATGGCGTCAAAGTACTGCCGCTGGTACTTTGCTCGGACAATGGCCGACATCTTTGTAGCGATGAAGACGCAGACAAAGTACGACACGCCGACGCCAACAGCCAAGACCACCCACATGAGCGACCAGAAGTCGCCCTCCTCGCGCATCTTGTCCTTGTCCGTGTACTGGAAGGCAACAATGACTTTTCCAAACAGCCACGCCTGGATGGGAATTGCTGCGCCGATGGCAGCACCAGCGATGACGGTGAGGCCGAACAGGAGCCAGACGTTTTTGGACTCGTAGAAGAAACGGCCGAAGCTATCAAAAAAGTTCCTCTGCTTGTCGTTCGTCTTCTCCGGGCTGAGATCGCCCTCGGATGCCGCGATGCTCTTTACCTGTGCCAGCTCAGGCTTCTCCTCGTCGGACGACTCGTGGCCCGCTTCAGTAGGCTCTCCCAAGGACAGTGCTTGAGCGTGAACAAGAGCGGAATAAACGCCATCCTCCTTTTCAATGAGGCTGTCGTGGGTACCAGTCTCGACCACTTGGCCCTTCTTGAGAACGATGATGCGGTCGGCCTTTTTGATGGTGGAAAGACGGTGGGCAATGGTGATGGTGGTGCGATTTTTGGCGACGCGATCCAAAGCCGCTTGCACGATTCGCTCACCGCGGACATCAATGGCACTCGTAGCTTCGTCAAGGATGAGGATCTTGGGCTTTCTGACAATGGATCGAGCAATGGCGATACGCTGGCGCTGACCACCCGAGAGTTTGGCACCGCTGTCACCAACGATGGTGTCGTAGCGCTTGGAGATCGTTAGCGAATGCAGTAAATATCAAACATGCATGTGTTACTAACCTCTGGCAGCTTGTCAATAAACTCGTCGGCAAAAGCTTCCTTGCAGGCATCTCGAACAAGCTCCCTCTTTTTTTCTTCAGACTCATTCTCCCATTCGGATCCAATCAGACCGTGAACGACGTTGTGGAAGATGGTGTCGTTGAAGAGGAAGGGTTCCTGTTGGACAAGACCAATTTGGGATCTCCACCACTTCAAGTCAATACTGTCCAAGGGCTGACCAGCGGTGGAAACGCTGCCTAGCAGTTCGACGGGCGGGCCGGTGCTCTCAAGTTCTCCTTGCTCCTGCTTCTCTTCTTCCTCTTCGTCCGATTGCTTCTTCTTGCCCTTGTCCTTTTCGATGGCCTTGGCAAAGACATGCTGGTCCTGGAGAGTATACCATCGCTGGATCAAACCAACAATCGTACTCTTTCCTGATCCTGACGGGCCAACAACGGCATTGATTTTGCCTGATTCAATGCGTAAATCCAAATTGTCCAGCACTTTGACGTGAGGCCGGCTCGGGTATGCAAACGTTACACCTTCGAAGACAATGTCATCAGTGGCGGAAATCTCGGGCGCCTTGAGGTGGCCCTTGTCAGGCTGCGGGGCATCAATGACAATGAAGAACTCGCAGGCGGCAACAGTTGCTTTTCCCACGGCGAGCAACGGGGTCGAGGTGCGTTCCAAGGAGATAACCATAATCATGACGGAGAGCAACACCCTACACAAGTCAGCCGAGAGCCTCATCATGCCCACAAACGACTTACACAAGAATATCTCCAACGCTGTGGATGTTTCCATCAAGATACGACTTTGTTCCATACCAGAAACAAAGACCAAAACTGGCATATAGACCGAAGAACTAGAGTAATTAGGATTGGCAGAAGATGTATTACAAGATGATACATACAATGAGACCAAGCTGCATACCGATCAGTGGCGAGAGTTGGTGCCCATACTTCCTCGTTTCTTCCACAAAGTGGGCGTACTTCTTGGAAATACGAGACTCGGCGCCGCACGCAGCTACCATCCTGATACTTGCAAGAGCTTCGCTGGCAACGGCATTTGCCATTCCTTCGGCCTAGCATGTCGTTAGTTGTACTTTGACAAATAATAATTCAGCACCAACACGTACTTTTGTAACCTTCGCATTGACTTTAATGATAAAAGGAAGGATGGTTCCGAGAACAAGAAGAAGAAAGATGATGACAGAGCCAGTGACGAGAGTAAGGGCCCAGTTCTTAGTGAATGCGACGATAATGGCGGCAACGATTGTAGCGTTGAACTCAACAAAGGTGCCCAGCTTTTCTGAAATTCCCAGTTGAAGCACATTGGCAGTTGATGTAATAGTTGCGGTGGCATATCCAGGGGGCATGGAATCGAGAACATGGATGCTCTGGCTGAATAGACGTTGGAGGTAGTGCAGTCGAATGGCCGACGACAGTCTGATACCAATCATGCGGAAAACAAACTAACACAAAGTTAATCTCGAATAACTGGGGGTTTAGTGGAGACCAGATATACTTTGTTGATATAGTTGAGGACGAAACGTCCAATGAACAAAATGAACATGTAGAGACTGGGTTGCTTTAGCTATTGGACCTTGTGGCTACCCGCAAACATGGAACTCACGCAAGTTTGTCAACGGTTTTTTGAAACTCGGCCTTCGTTGTCGTTGAGCCCTTAGCAAAGTAGTCACTGAAGTGCCCCACGAAACTACCTAGAGCCAATATTAGAGGGAGATTATGAGGGGGCACAAGGCTATCAGATTATACCAAACACAACATTCATCAATGGCAGCGTCTAGGTTATCAAAGCATCCATGTCAACACAAGAGCTCGTTCGATTGCAAATTACAATCCGAGGGAGCCTTACAACACCGGCGCCAATCGAGGCTATGATGCCTGCGATGTATGCGACAAAATCCCATCTCGTTGCATACGTAAACACGCGCTGTGAAATGGTGTGTCAGATGCGGGGGTTAGCGGCTTAAGATGGAATATAATTCAGTACCGTATAATCTTGGAAGGTCGCTGTCCGCTCGGGGCGGCCTTTTGTCTCGCCAGCAGCATCTTCCTGGTCTGCTTTGGAATGCGGCCGTGGGTCCGATTCTGGGGAAGAGGAGCTGGTGGCGGGCTTCTCAGGATCCGTACTGCTCATGGTTGAAGAAGAATGACAATGGCATGACCGTTGAGGGAGAGATGAGGGAGCGCAATTCAAGGTATCTATAGAACCACAGTATAGGAGGGAATATGAGAAACCGAAAAAAAAAAAAAATGAAAATAGGCAGCCAGAAACGGCAGGGAGTCTATTATTATTTGATGCAGACAGTAGGTTGATGCCAAGTTGACGGAGTGTGGGCCGTTGCAGCAAATGGGGACGCTACTGCCAAATTGACCAAGAATCCGACGGATACGAAATACGACAGGGGTTTGAATCCGACAGGAACACGATGCAAGCACATCATTCTGGCATATTAGATCCGCGAGGAAAATCGCGGGTCGGATTGAATACGGCCATGTTTTAGACTGTGTTTGAAACGATTGGCAATTTGGCCATTTCATCGTGCAAATCTCCCAGGTATCTTCACCCCTTCTCGCCAACTGAGTGAGATTGGTGAGATTCAAGATGAATAACGGTTGACCCCCGTGCTGCTCAGGGATGCATGGCAACATGGTTCGCGTCGTCATCAGCATTCCGAGACATAAGTATGCTTAGTACTGAGGTGCATGGCATCTGCAGCCGATGCCTCAGTCATGTCCCGTCCACCTTCAGAGCACATGTTTCAACGGCAACAACCAATACAATAGTAATAGTGCACGACTCATTTCTGGGGCCACCACCATGGCTGTGGCGCATCGCTTCCTCCATCGGGGTCGGATGGTGTCCGACCCCGAGGCCAGCCAACACAGCTGAGCAGTTTGGAACTGTCCTCCAGACAGGGAGGGTCATTGGTTCCCCTCAGCTCCGCTAGTTGGATTACTGCCGCACCCCAGGCGCGGCTAGTGCGCAGCCATCTATGCGGTCGTGGCAGGTGTGCAATGAGATCAGCAGAGGGCATCTTATGACCAGCGGCTATCTTGCGCAATTGTTCTCCCCCTTCCCCCCCTAAAAAAGGTCGGTAGGCCAAAGCACTACCATGCGGCCATATATGCAATGTTTCTCACGTGTAAGATGAGACCCAACGCCTGTTGCGGCCAGTTCTGCCTGGATTCAGCCTTGCTTGGCATCTCAAGGCAGCCAAATTTGACTCATCAGCCACAACGCCTCAAGTGCGCCAGTGCGCCGCCCACTCGTCTCACTTGCCGCTTCGAGGCTTTCAGGAGGCCTGAGCTGACCTGGCAATTACATCCCGATGACCCGGTTACAGTTGCGGTATGCTTGTCCGAAGAATGAGGGTTTTTCTTCCAAGGTTTTCTTTTGCACACTCTGGATCCCAATGCTTAGCGGCTGGACGGGTGGGTTGCGATCCATGTATTCTAGCCGTGTATTAAGCCGCGTATTGGTCACTGGCTTCCCAATGACATATGCTTAAATCCTGTGACAAAGTTGGCAGAAATAAAAACTCAGTGCTAATTCTTGTAGATCCCGTCTGTCATACTTTGGGCCAGAGCAAGTAGCATCCCACGGATGGCTAGACATGATTGGGGAGTTGCTCGGGCGATGTCGGCTTATGCACAAGACGGCAGCCATGGTATTCGTGAGCCGATTGAGTCATATTGACGAATCTGACACCTGCCAGTCCTTGACAGCTGCTAGGCCAATTTGATTAGAAGCCGCATGGGGTCGTGATAATGGATAAAAATTGAGTGGCCCTTTGGAAACGTTCCTTTGGCAAAACATTGTGTGTCTGCCTCGTCTGACTGAGATAGATATAATGTAAAATGGATATCAAAAAGGAGAGAAAAAAAGAAACGCTTTAAAGTCATCAGGCCAAGTCAATGCTCAATGTTCGTAGATCCTTCGCCCTTTAGTTTGCTATGAGCCCGCGGGCTGAGGCTGATCTGTTCGTTTGCTGCCCGGAAGAGAGATTCTTACCTGTATGAAAACGATGTGCCATCTGTGTTAAGCATTTGCACAGATTCCTATGCCTCCCCAGCAAGCATGAATGAATTAATTGCCAAAATACATGGGTGAGCGGGCGGTGTAATCAGCATAAACATCAACAAAGCATAGGTTTGGCAGCTTGAAACACACCCAGCCCGTCTTGTAGCCGGTTGAACCTCAGCGCAAAGAAGAGCAACATCCAGAGATGAGAGTTGACTGGCCTATCCGGATTGCCCAATTCCTAAAGGAGCACTGAAAAGCACTGCGAGCAATCCACTATCAGCGGGCGTTACCCCGCCATCCCGCTGAAGCTTCGGAATAGTGGGGACGAATTCCCCCGCCAAACGGGGCAGGATCAGGACCTGACCGGTGCTCACTTCGGCCACGGCCGGAGCTTTAACCGAATTTTTTCCTGCCAAAAATTGCAAGCGCAATTGGATTCTGTGACGCACCGCGGCATGACTGATAGGTGGGTTCCTCTATCGGAACTCCCACGCCCACTACAGAACGGATGACTCTAACCGCAGTGTCCAAATTCTCCCAGACCCAAACCGCCTTGAGGTCGTCGAGGTCCTACCGTCTTCTGCAGCCGTCGCCTGGTGCACGTCTCTCTCCCTCGTTCCCTCTTGCTCCTCTCCTCCATTCTACTTATTTCCCCTCACGTCCCCCCTCCTCGAGACGTCTCCTCCCCCTCCTCGACTTCCCCGCCTCAAGCTTTTCTCGCAACTTTTGCGCCACTGCCCCGCGATCCGACACAATGGCACCCAAGACCAAGTTCGAGCTCAAAACGCCCAAGGGCACCAAAGACTGTGCGCCCCGCCCGTCCGCTCCGATTTACACACGCGTGAGAGCTGACCAAGATTCACAGGGGAGGGCAAGGACATGGTCATTCGTGACAAGATCTTTGGCACCATCACCGAAGTCTTCAAGCGTCACGGAGGCGTCACCATCGATACCCCCGTCTTCGAACTAAGGGAAATTCTCGCCGGCAAGTATGGCGAGGACAGCAAGCTCATCTACGACCTTGCCGATCAGGGTGGCGAGATCTGCTCCCTGCGATATGACCTTACCGTCCCCTTTGCCCGCTTCCTCGCCATGAACAAGGACATCCAGAACATCAAGCGCTACCACATTGCCAAGGTCTACCGAAGAGATCAGCCTGCCATGACCAAGGGACGAATGCGCGAGTTCTACCAGTGCGATTTCGATATTGCGGGAACATTCGACCCCATGGTGCCTGATGCCGAAGTTCTGCGCATCATCACCGAGGTCTTCCAGGGCCTTGGATGGGGCGACAGCTACACAATCAAGCTGAACCACCGCAAAATCCTTGACGGTATCTTCCAGGTGTGCGGTGTGCCCGAAGACAAGATCCGCACCATTTCATCCGCTGTGGATAAGCTAGATAAGCTGCCATGGCCCGAAGTCCGCAAAGAGATGACAGTTGAAAAAGGTCTGGATGAAGCCATTGCCGACCGGATTGGAGAGTGGGTGGTTCTCAAGGGAAAACACGACCTGCTTGAGAAGCTGCGAAGCAACGAGGAGCTGGTATCCAACGCTTTCATGAAACAGGGCATGGACGACATCGCCCTCCTCTTCGACTATCTTGAGGCTTTCGGTGCTCTGGACCGCGTTTCCTTCGATCTCAGTCTGGCCCGAGGACTCGATTACTACACAGGACTTATCTACGAGGTTGTTACAGAGGGCTCTGCCCCTTCAGAAACGCCTGGCCAGGAGGGCGCAGACGCCAAGCCATCCAAGAAGAAGGGCAAGAAGGGCACTGATGACGACCGCTCTGATGACCCCACAGTTGGCGTTGGCAGTGTTGCGGCTGGTGGCCGCTACGACAACCTGGTTGGCATGTTTTCAGGCAAGAACCAGATCCCCTGCGTTGGTATTTCATTCGGCGTCGACCGAATCTTCTCCATCACCAAGGCCAGGATGGCGGCAGACAAGAGCGCTGCCACGGTACGAAATAACGAGGTCGATGTCTACGTCATTGCCTTTGGTGGCAAGGGTTTCTTGAAGGAGCGCATGCAAGTCTGTGCCAAGCTTTGGGAAGCTGATATCAAGGTTTGTGGATAAACTGCCCGTGGCCAGATGTGGTTTTTTTCTCTTTCTAACAGTGGATATTTTAGGCCGAATTTTTGTACAAGGTTAAGCCCAAAGTGCCGGCGCAATTCAAGGCGGCCGAGGTCAATGGAGTTCCCTTTGCCATCTTCCTTGGTGAAGATGAGGTGGCTCAGGGCAAGGTCAAAATCAAGGAGATGGGACTTCAAGACGGTCACCCCGAGAAGGAGGGTGTGCTCGTGGATCTCAAGGATATGGCGCGAGAGGTCAAGATTCGTCTCCAGCGCAAACGCGAATTGGACGAAATGACCCGTCAGGCCGAAGGTCTGAGAGTGGTCCACGGAATCAAGGGTGACGAAGTCAAGAAGGGCGAGGAGGCTGCTGAGCAGGCTGCCACAGAGCAGCCTCCTGCTGAAGAGAAGGCCGCTACCGAGGAGAAGGCTCCTGCTGAGGAGCAGACATCAACAAATCCTTCTTCATAGATGATAGCGGAAAGAAAGAAAGAAAGAAGAAAAAAAAGAAGAAAAAACAGAATAGACGTTAAAAATGCCATGGCAGTCTCTACTCCTTACGATGGCTTTTCCACGCTGTGAATGGACAGGGTCGGACTGACGGCGAGGTTTCTGGATTGTGGTGACAACAGCAGGAGACGGTTACAGAATCCGGATGTTCTCCTTACTAGTTTTGGTGGGAATCTGGATGTTCTTGAACGTGAGAGCCGTGCCAGCGGGCACTAGATTAGCGTAGCCGTACCATCTGTGCCCTGTGAGGCTAAGCGATGACGATTGACATGGTGAAGCAGCGACGGTGTTGGAATTTGATCCATGGTGCGTCGACCAGGAGCAGGAGCAAGAAAAAAGGCAGGACTGAGCGGGAGCGCGAGGGTGAATGGAGTGTGAGAATGTGGCATTCCATGAGGCAAAGTGGCAGCGGTTGATATCAAATATGACGAGAGACTTGTCTGCTTCTCATGTGGGCTTGCGGCGTTGTCGTCCAAGCTCAAGAAGCGCTGTGATGGCGGTCAAAGTCTACAACTACAACGGTGGAAGGGGCACCGTCCGGGCGCAGGTAACCCCCCTTGGGAACCGTTACATCGGTACGGATTCCTTGCAGCAGGCAACGCGCACATCGCGGTTTTATAAAAAAAAAAATGCACCAAAGAAACGGTACGCAACGGGTGATGAGCAGGGGAAACAAAAAAAACGGATGACTGCACAAGCCAGCGGGTGATTGACGAGCGTTTCCCCAACTGCAGCCCGACTGTAGCTCCTTCGGCGAAATTTGCCCGTAGCTGGGACGGCGGCGGCTGATGTCCCCGGCGCTCCGGAGTGGGCGACGCGCCAGAGAGCCGGGACGGACGTCTCATCATCCACAGACCACCTCATAAATTGCATTCCCTCTGTGTGGGTGTGGTGTCAATTTGAGCTGGATGAGCTCAGCTGGGTCCAACTCCTTGGAAAGTTCCTGTCATTTTGTGTGCCTGTTCGTTTCTTTTTGCTTGTGCCCTCTTTCCTCCCTTTTTTTTGGTTGCATCCCGCCCTTTGCGGGTTTATCCCCCCTTCCCCCCCTCCACCCCTTTTAGTTTTTTAGGGTTTTTTTTCTTCTTCGCCCATCCTCTGACTAGTGAAGATGCATCGTCATGCATGCAAAGTCCCACTGAAGAAAAAAAAAATGGATGGGTCGGTGTTTGGACCTGCATGTGTAAGCTCCAGAGGCGAGAGATGGCGGGAGTGACGACTTTTCTTTTTTTGGCGTGGGTACTTGCTCTGTGCTTTCGCTGCTGCGTGGGCCTTGTTCGTCACCTAGAGAGCTCTCTCGCCTTGTCCGGGTGGGGCCCGCCCGCATGGATGGTGAGGCAGCGCCGCGCCGCCCCTTCCCGCCGCCCGCGAAGGGGTGCTTGGGGGGCTGGCTGGCCGCTTGCGGGCTGCTGTTGGTTGTTTCGTCATGCACAGGACACGGCGGGAGCGTCGTTTCTTTTCTTTTTCCTCGCCCTCCCAGCTCTGCAACGTAGAAGCCGAGGAAAAAAAGTCAGAAGCGAACAGGAAAAGAAAAGAAAAGAAGGAAAAACACACCAGCCCATGCCCGCTCGTGGTCTAGGCTTCGTCAATTGCGAGCTGAGCCCCCCTGGGAGAGGCCATGGGCCAGAGGGATAAGTAGTCGATGGGTTGGCGCCCTCTTGTCCCTCTCGGCTTGCTGCCAGAGGGATGCGTGAACTGTCATGATTATTTGATGATTGTACGACTCCTGCATGAACACCAACATCCTCGTCACTTTTTATTTTTATCATCAGTACTATTACGACGACCCGATATTACCTGCATCATCTGCCACTCCAAGCGTTTGCTCTCATCCGGCTGGGTCCCTTTCCGCGTCCACTTACACGACGTCCCCTCGACCATCCATCCCAGGCTGCCGGCTCGCAGGCCCAAACCCTCAAGCGCCAGAGGAAGGAAGTAAGGGCCTCCTTGCGATCAGCTGTCTCTTCGCCTGCCCTCCGCCATTTCCCATCCCGCTTCCCCATCCCTCCGCCGAGAAGCCCAAAGGGGACGACCCAAGGATACTAGCGGCCTCACATTGATTAAAAAAGGTTTGCACGGGTGCTTTGGAGCACATTCGCGTGCCCGAACAACGGCCCTTTTGGTGCCCATATTTCCGGATACGGCCACTTCGCACACATCAGACGCTCGCGCGGCCCCTCTCCCCTCCATCTTAAATCGAATCTACGGCTTATCGGGCGATCACACGCAACTTGAACCGTTTTCGGACAGGATACCCTTGCTCCACCGATCTGATCCCAACCCAATTCTATTTTACGACATCGCTCATAACTACGTCCCCCATCCGTGCCACACGCCATCTTCTGCTTTTATTCAATCCCAATTCCTCCCCCCCCTCCCCTTCGTGTTGATCATCCCCCTCTATTGATTCTTCTTCTTGTATTGTTTCTACCTTTTTGGCTTGACGTCGTATTTCTTCTCCTTCCCTCCAATACATACTATTATTTTGTGTAAACCTTTATTGTACATTGTTCTGTGTTGCCCTTCTTTTATCGACACACTGTCTCATCACATCCTTCTTCTACCCTCCCACACGTACACGAACACACACACACGAAAGAGAGACTTTCAGAGAAACTTCTCACTTCGACCATAAACTTTTGTCCATTTCTTTTTTATCTTCAGCTTCAGCTTCAAGGTCGCCAAGCTGCCCCGCAAGTCGGAAAGGCTAGATTCCGTCCCACCACAACCTCCAATATTGGCAACACACAAACTTCCGCCACCATCCCTCACCTTCGATCCAGGCAGCGCCTCGTATCTGAAAGCCCGCGGGAAGAGTCATAACCACGTGGTCGAGAACAGAAGCTGGGGTAAGCCGGCCTTTTCTTGTTTTTCGCTCTTCCTTTTCAGCTCTGAGCTCTTCAACTCTCAGAGAGAGGCAAGTAAAGAGAGCAAGGAGGAAGAGATATTACCACAAAAAAGAGGCACTTGACGAAAACACACACACGCACAAACACATACACACACACACTTCATTCACAATGGCGAGTCTAAGTCCCAAAGCACTGCCCGTAGACGACGACAGCTCGTGGCCATTCCCAGCACCGTCATCACCCTCGAAGAGTTTCGCAGCCAGCACGATAAACTCCAGCTCGCCACGACGACGAAGCCTCCAGAATTTCCCGGGCTCGCTCCCCATCCTGCCATACACCAACCACGAGTGGGCCAAAGCCGTGGCCGAGGTCAAGACGGACTATGCGAACCGCCAGTTCCGCCCCTGCGTAAGGCGCTGCAACGAGATACTGGACAACCTCCGCGATACGGTAAGTTGCGAAAGCAAAAACGAAAACAGAGCTGGCATCCTCTAGCTTTCGGGAACCTGCATGTAACTGACACTGGTGCAGACGGGAGTACAGCCGTGCTATCTCATCTACCTCCACTTCTACGCCGCCAGCGCCCAGGAGACGCTGGCCCGCGGCTTACACCACGCCTCGCCAACGCGCATCGCCCTGCTCAACGAGGCCCAGGACCACTACAGCAAGGCGTCGCAGCTCATCGCTTCGACCGACAACGTCATCTCGCGCCGGTCTTCCAAGCAAGGTTCCATCAGCAGCTCATCGTCGTCGTACATCTTCGGCGAGTCCTCACCCACCAGCACCGGGAGCACCCGGCCCTCATCCATGTGGAGCCCCGGCCTGCCGCCGTCCGACACCAGCAGCTCCCGGGCCACGTCCATCTCGTCCCTGGAAGACGATGTTTTTTCCACGCCAAAGGACATGGGAAGCAGCATCTCTCGCCGCAGTCGTCGATCCACGCGCGCAAGCGTCTATTCCCACTACAGCAGTAATAGTAGCAGCAGCCGCCGCAGCACGCCAAGGAGCATCGAACGGCCCGATTCGCCTACCCTCGGGCTCCCGCCGCTATCAGAGTGCTCATTTCAAGATCTCCTCGACGCCATGCCCGTTCCCCCGCCATCGCGGAGCATGAGCTTGGACTCGGGCCTTTCGGGGCTCCCGCCGCCCATGGCCTCCTCCTCCACCTCCTCCATCACCTCCATCCTCTCCGCCGCATCATCCTCTTCCTCCAAAGCTGAGCACCAGGAACCCGCCGACGACGCCCTCTTCCCCAGCGCCCAGTCCGCCCGCCGCTGCTCCCTCCTCCTCACCGACCTCCAAGGCCAGATCTCGCGCCACCTCTCCTTCATCGAGACGGACCTAGTCGCCGCCCACAACCCTCCCCCGACCGCCACCAACCTCGGGCTCGACGACAAGAGGCGCCGCTCCATGGAGCTCCAGGCCCGCATCGAGCGCCTCCGCGCCGGCGGCTGGAGGCGGCCCCGCTTCAATGCCCAGCGCTACGAGGAGCTGCGCGAGAGTGCCATTGCGGATATGTTGGCATAGCCACAGTTCTCTTTTTTTTCCTTTTTGTTGATCCCTCTTAGTTTGGAGTAAAATGATGTACGAGTCAGAAGGGTCATGGCGGTAATGTGTTGGCTAGCATACTGGTTTCATGCTTTTGAATGGATACATGTCACGGCGTCGGTTAATTATTCCACGCGAGGGAACACGACGTCTCTCCTCCATACAAAGAGAGGGCCTCGCGCCGGGTTTTAGATTTTGGTGGACAAGTCCGCGCTTTGTTTTTTTTTTAACGATACCATTGTACATAGAGCTTGCTACCTTGTGGCCATGTCAGAAAAAAAATCAAAATTTCACTTGGATACTAAGCTACCACGGCTTCTATAGCAAAAAGCAGTGTGCCAAACAAAAATCCAGAACGCTTTCAAATCAGCAATAGACGATCAACCACCCGTATGGCCTTCTTGACCTATCCACCCACTACGTCCCGGGGAACAAGCTAGCTGTCCCCCACATGTTTGAGTAAGAGCTAGTTTTTAAAGCGATATTCCCCATGCGTTTCCTGCTCCGGCAAGACTCCTACACCAGCTCGGCGCAACCAGATGACAAAGGTATCCCACCCCGCGTGACCGCAATGCAACCATCAATGGACCGGCTCCTACGGGGGAGCAATGAAGCTTCTGCGCCTCTGTTCCTTTTCAACCTCCTGGACGACTCGCAAAACCTCCTTCTCCTCCTTGTCGTCGGCAATCTTGGCGAGGGCCACCTCGCGGAAGAGGTCGGAGAGATCCGAGTCGGTGGGGTCCTCCTCCTGCTCGCGAAGCTTCTGAATGCGACGGGCCAGCTTGATCTTTTGAAACGCGCGTCTGAGTCTGCTCCTGGCGCGAGAGGCCCGGATCTCAGGCACCAAGTTGTGCTCGGTAGCGGTCTCACCGGTGAGCCAGACATGGTGCAGAGCTTGCTATACAAATAGTCAGCATCTGAGCATGGGAGAATCTAGATCCAGTGGTCGGGTAGAAATTGGGAATATACCTCGCTGGTAAAGCGCTGTTCGGGGTCGGGGTTGATCAGACGAAGGATAAAGTCCTTGGCATCGTCACTGACATCCTTCCAGTAACGCTCGTGGAAGATGACCGAGTTCTCGGTACACTCCCTGATCAGGTCCTGCAGAGTCTCGCTTCGGAAGGGAGAGTAGCCGCAAAGGAGTGTGTAAGTAATGACACCCATGGACCACATGTCGACGGGCTTGCCATGGCCTTCCTTGCGCATGACTTCAGGGGCCGCGTAACCAAACGAGCCAGCCATGGTCTTGAGGGATTCGGACTTGCCGTCAAGCATCTTTGCGATACCAAAGTCGGCAAGAACAAGATCTGATTCTAGATCCTTGCTCAGGTATAGGAGGTTTTCGGGCTTCAGATCTGGCAGTGTTGGGTCAGCAACCTCGGGCGGCGAAACATGTGCTGGGATTGGGGCGGCGCTGCAGTACCTCTGTGAACAATCTGGTTCCTGTGGAGGAAATCCACGGCCCCGAGGATCTGCTTGATGGTAAAGGCGGCATCCTTCTCGGTAAACTTGCCCTGCTCGCAGATCCGGTCGAACAGCTCACCACCAGTGGCCAGCTGGGTGACAATGTAAAACTTGTCCTGTGGTGGGGGTCAGTCGGGATCGTCCTCTGCAGCGGGGCTGGCGAGGGGCATCAGCTTACCCGCGACTCGAACCAGTCGACAAACTTGACAATGTGGGGGTGCTTGAGCTTCTGCAGCATCTTCAGCTCGTCGAGGACCATCTGCTCGTTACCCTTGACGTTGCGCTTCAGGATGATCTTGACGGCCACCTTGCCAGAGCCGCAGTCAGCCTCGCGAACGACTCCATAGGTACCAGCACCCAGGGTTCGGCCAAATCTATACTGGGACCTGTAATTATGAAAAATCGAACCGTTAGAAGCTTGTCATCTCGCGGGAAAGGTTGGCACAAGAGGAACGGATCGCGTACTTTTTGTCGTAGCTCTCAGGTTGGCCCGAGAGCCTGTTGAACATGCCGTGGACTGGAGAAAACAAAACCATGGTCAGCAGGAGCAGCTTGAGGAGGCGAGGGGGGTTGGGGGTTAGGGAATGGATAGGGGAGCGGATGAAAAAGAATTTTCCATATGCGTCGCAATGCAAAGAAAGGCATGCAGATATCTGGAGCGGGGAGGCAAGTGAGGCTGGCGTCGTCGCGACTTACGGCTCATGGCGGGGTAGCAATCGAGAGGTGGAGGATGGACAGATGAATGGGCGATCCAAGCCGCAGGCGAGCGGACGATTCTTGAGCCGAGGCGTGCGGGAGAGAAGTACAAGCGCGGATCGTGTGGGAAGAAATGGGGAGAGAGCCCGATGCCAAAATAAAGCGATAGGGAGAGGAGGTGGTGGTGATGGTGATGGGTGAGAAAGGTGGGCGGCGGGCGGCGGGCAGCTGGGCACGGACAGGGCTGGCTGACTGGCTGGGAGGTTGATGAGGATGGGGGCGATTTGGGGATGGATGAGGAGACGACCCTTTAACTTGCGACAGCTAATGAGAAAGGCGACCCCCTGGAGCTGGGAGGCCCGTCAGAAATCTACCGCCCGCCGCGCGCCATGTGCCTCGCGTGTCGATATGCCTACGCCTGCGCCTGCACCTATACCATAACCTGCCCGCACACCTACTTACACGGCCATCGCCCCCAGCACGGCCATACAGCGCTGCGATGGGTATTCCTTGGATCCCGTAGCCCACCACCGCCACCAACACCGCTGCCACCCCCCGTGTTCCAAGATTCGCTCTCGCCGTCGTCCCCCCCTCCCAGCCTGGTCCGCCATTTCGTCAATTTTACCAGGTTCCTCAGGGTGGGCTGGACGAGGGAGGGGCGACTGTCATCTTTCGCGGCCCACCATTCAACCCACCGCGCAACGTTGTTAGTATAAAAAGGCACTACGACAAAAGGTACCTAAATCAGCCAGCCAGTCATGCATCCATTGGATTGATCCAGGCCAGCCTGGTGCCCGATGCCGCAGTCTCGGTGGCCTCTTTTGCAACCGGGCCAGGCGTTGGGAGAGGCACCCATCCATCGACCAACTGGAGCATCATCAACGTTGGTGCACAACCCCAGAGTCCATGCTCAATCGAGCCTTGCGCCGCCATGGGTTCCGTGGCAGTGAGCAGCCCCCCGGTGGCTCATCACTATTATCCCCGGAGTCCCCCTACGGTTCCAGCGGGTACGCTGTTACGGACGAGGCCACTGGGCTCCCCTGTTGCGCTACCAGAACCCCTCCAACCCTTGGCAGGCGCTTGGCAAGGCACTACGGGATGCCGGTAGAACCCCGCCTCGGCTCTCCTACACCCTGTCAACCCGTCCCGTATCTCGTCCCATTCATGTCGCTCCCACTTTGCATCGTGGCGTAGCACCCGCCCAAGGCATATTTTTGGGGTCGCCTATGACTCTGTGACTGACCTGCTCGGTGGTTTTTCTGCGCTGCACAAACTTGGCTCTATGGTCTCTCAGCCCTATCGGCATATCGGTGCTTGAAAGCCTGGCTTCTTTGCTTCATCCCAGCATCGTTATTACCGGCTATGCCAAGGAGGCCTTAGATGCTATCCCCGTGTCTAAACCGTGTCTCAAACCTTCGTCACTCATCCACCAGCTGATCTCTCTCCTCGTCAAAGACATCAAACCCAATGTGGTTCTTGGGGTTGAGGAACCGAACAGGTCCCGTGTTATTCACAACATCGTTTACGCCATCGAATATGGCTTCCTCCAGCTTGTGCAGTGCAAGGTTTTGCCGCATCCGGTCTTCCCTGGTCGTTTTCGGCACCACCACGACGCCTCTCTGAACCGCCCATGACAGACATATCTACGCCGGCGTCCTGCCACAGCCTTCTGACAGCGCCACAATTTTGGGGTGTTGCAGAGGAGATTGCGCTTCTGCGCTACCACGTACTTGGGCTACAGGCGCACCCCCGAGAGGCTGGTGAGCCACGACCTGGATTCCCTGGCTCATGCAGTATTCAACTAGCTCCGTCTGTGGGAACAGCCTTGTCTCAGGTCAGCACGGTGCTCGCCACAACCAACTGCTGACAACTAACGGGTGAAGCTCAACTTGGTTGGCAGCTGGGCGGATTCTGGCCGCTGCCACAATTTTCTTCGTCTTCAAAATGCTAAAATTGGAAAGACCTGTGACTGCGTTAGTGGCAGATCCGTCATACGTCTCGGACAACCCTCTCACCAATCGCCTTAGCTTTGCCGCCATCTACAAGCTTTTCCATTGCTTTCCATGCAGACCCGTAGTTCCGAGAGAGTTCCACATCTATCATGGGCTATGTTGAAGTTGGCCTGAGAAATCCAACATTGTGATACAATTCCATACTGACCTTGCCATTCCCATCCGGGTGTCTCTTTGTGGTATGGTTTTCTTCAAATTGGTATGCATAGGGGTCTGGGAAACAGCTTGAGACGATCCATTCCGTAATGTGAACGCAGCAACTCACAATGCATCAGATACAGATCAATTGGGTGCCTCAAATTAACCCGAGTCCTGTGAACCAAAATTTCACAGCTGCCTTACCATATTCCAATCCTAAGTTTTGGAGTGAGATGTCCAGTGCCTCTTCGACATCTTCCGGTCGATGCCAGGTCTGGGCCCTGCATAAAAACCATATGCCATTCAGTCTAGCAGCAAAATGAGGTGCATGTTTACTTACAGCTTCGTCGTCACAAATACATCTCCACGGCGCACTCCACTCTTTCTGATCGCCATCCCCACCTCTTTCTCATTTCCATACGCCGCAGCAGTGTCAATGTGTCGATACCCGACCTCCATCGCCTTGGTCACTTGCCCTTCTACCAGTTCGTTGCTCGCACCACCCTGGAAAGTGCCCAATCCGACAGCTGGGATCTTAGCGCCATTGTTCAAAGTAAACGTTCGTTGCAGAAACATAACTCTGTGTTGTTTCAGCCCAGGTTCGTTGATGGCCGAGTCAGGTACTACGCATTGGCTCAAAAAGTCTCATCTAAGAAACCCGCTTGCGCAATGGGACGTTTTGGCTCAAGTCCTAGCCAATCTATAAACGCATCGGATCCTTAGTGGTGGGTGCACAAACATCATTGGACATTCAAGGTCCCGCGAGATGAACCCGGATCCAGTATATGATTTAAGAATCCCGAAACCTATCCAGAGAATCATGAAAATGCTCCATGGCTTGGGTGCAACATCTCCCATCAATAAATTCCACCTTCCGTTGCATCGTAACTCTTTTAAACTGCTCCAACAGTTGATGTTGTCACAAATAGCGTCGCCAGGCGTATTTGACACGGCGCTCGTGGCGATGCGATAACGATGACATAAGTCATCCACTATCCAAAGATATCCGTTTAATTATCAGCTTTTACAATATCAGACAGAGAATATCTGCGGTTTACTCCTCGCTGATGCGCAATGCATGGTGGCAGGAGTATCTCACCAAACCATTTGTGATCCGTTCTGTAATGCAGTCAAGGATCTTGACCATATGGATCTCCAAGTAATGCATGTTCCGGGGGTCTGGGCGTTTGCAATCCTGACTTCCAAGCCCTTCACCCTGTCTAAAGATCTTATCTCACCTCTCCAGGAACCTTCAAGTTACGCTTGTGCGTTGAACATGCCCGGATGCCAACACAGAAAATCCAAACCCCTACAAGAGGAGTATTCATTTGCCAGGGATCCCCGACAGTAAAAAATAGTTTATTGTTTTTGTTTGTTCACCACCCAGTTGCGTGTTCCTTGGGCATTAGCTGCTACAGGGTGGCGAGCTGGTCTAACAGAAGATGATGTTGGCTCGAGTTGACAAATGTTGAAAAAAAACGCTTCATCACATTTTCACCTTTTTTTTTTTGAATCAATGTTACCAGTCGTGAGTTGCAAAATTATACCGGTATTGTTGATGATTATGCGATGTCCTTTTACAGTATGGGAAATCGAGCCGCTCTTATTGGGAACCTCGCTGACCAGCCGGAGTGACCGAACAGTAGAATGCCCCAGGAAACCACTAGCTTGACACCAAATTGGGTCGGCGAAAGTCCAAAGCCAACCCTGGCAGCACACCCTAAAAATAAAAGGGTCAGCAAAACAACATGATATTTGTGTGTAGTCGGATAGGGATACTCTTTCGCTTTCGCTAAACGTCCAACTTAAACGACGGACACCAGCGTTGACAAGTCGGCATTGCATTACATACGCCGGCCTGATCAACACAGTATGGCGATGAAACATGGCCCTTCTACCCAATACCTCAGGGATGTCATGGATATGGGGGGCAATTGTCAGCCAAGCGCGAATGATTTTTGAGTGGAAACGGAGGCCCAGGCGCATGCAGCCAATTCGCGGCGCCACTTTGGGGAGGTAGCGTCTGGCGGACCCCCTCTTACAGCAACCCTTTAGTCCTGCTTGCCTCGCATTCCAACCAACACCATCCAAACTTGTCCCTACAACCGCACCGCCTACCCATCACGCTACAGTGCCACGCCGCGCGACACCGCGAAACAGGGCGATAGGAAGGGAGGAAGGAAGACAAACGAGATTTTGAAGAGGAAAATATGGCTGGGGCGACGCGGGACAGGCGTCTCCTCAAGGAGCTCGGCAAGGTATGTTCTGAGTGCCTCCGCCTCCAGGCAAAAAACAAGGACATGTCTGATATGGTCCCCCCTCTGGCGCCCCGCAGATCCGTAAGGATGGAATGCCCCCGGGCATAGAGCTATTGGATCGCGAGGACAACGTTGCTGGAGACTGGCATCTCGACATTCGGGTTTTAGATGACAACCCGCTGTACCAGGGCCAGATCTACCGCCTCAAATTTCAGTTTCCCAAAATGTACCCTATCGGTACGTTACGCTCAATTGCAACAGTCTCCTTCAAGAGCATATGAATGTCGACACTGACAATTCCGTTCATTTAGAACCCCCCGAAGTCACATTCGACAAGAGGTCCGATCGTCCCATCCCTATGCACCCCCACATCTACTCCAATGGCATCATCTGCCTCGACCTGCTCGGCCAACAAGGCTGGAGCCCTGTGCAGAGCGTCTCCAGTGTCTGTATGAGCATTCAAAGCATGCTGACGAGCAACGACAAAAACGAGCGGCCCCCAGGTGACGAGGACTTTGTGCGGGGCAACAAACTTCGACCGCGCGATATCGAGTTTCTCTACCACGATAATACCGTGTAGCAGGCTCTGGGTCGTTAGACACCAAGACAAAGCCTCGAAAACGTATAAACTAAGCCTGCGGGCAATTTTTCTGCTTCTTTGGCGTTGAGGTCCATGGTAGGTAACTCGGCATGGGCAGGCATGATGACATTGGAGAGGGACATTTGCGGCATCTGAATTTGCAATTTGCTTTGGGCCGTTGGTCCCAGCCACATGGGCGTTTATGATCGTACGCCAAGTGGTATCTACATGTATCTATCGTTTGAACGCGATGATTTAACTAGAACGTGCCGCTTTATTCGGGCATGTTATGTACCGATCATCAGAAGCATCATTATCTGGAGTCATGGCATGTGTTGGCCTGAGGGGCAAGGGGGCGGGTCCGTCATGACAGAGACTTGGATCCGCTTTAAGCGTTGGGTATATGCTCTATAAACCTCCTCTCTTGATAAGTTATCCGCCCGAATAGAAAACGAAGCGCTTGGTCCATATACCAGCTCAAGGGCCCTGCATTGTGCTTGCAAGTCTCAAGAATAAGACAAAATAAGGGGAAAAACCGTCCATGGATGGAATCTTATCGTACAGCCTGTCCCACCTGTCCCGCTAGATGACGTCGATTTTACGGCCACACACGTTTCAGCGGGCATGGGTGGGCTGCTGTCGCTGAGGCTCAGTGACTAGCCCCGCCAGAGCTCACCGCCAGCGAACCAACTCTCACAGGCGCCCATCTTCAGGCAACGCTCCATCCGACGTCGCGCTCAACCACCTCGATTCCCACTCTCGTCGCCAGCTTGCGTTGGGCCACCATGGCTCCTCGCACGGAATTCAACACCGAGCAGATCCGCAACAAGGCCCGAAAGGACCTGCTTTACTTGCTTGAGGGTGTACGTAAGGCTCGCCCGACTCCGCTTGTCCCACGGAGCTCCCCTGGCCTCCACGGGCAGCCAGCTAATCGCGTCGTAACCCGTAGGTTCGCGGAAAAAAGAACGTTGTTCTAGATCGAAGCTTGGTCGGTCCGATTGGCCTCATCGTTAAGGTTGCAGTCCTTCAAGAGTATGGTGTAGACAAGTTCTTCATCCTCGAAAACAACAATGTCGACACGAGCCAGCGCAATGTCGTCTTCATTTCTCGGGGCGAATGCGGTCGCCACGCGGAAGCGATAGCAGGTGTGCAACATTGATCGAACGATGCCGTGGCCGTGTTCTAACAATCATTTCAGCCCAGATCAAAAGAGTCCAGCGCGAGAGTCAGACACCTCACGACTTTCACATCTTCTGGGTGCCCCGGCGCACCCTGGTTTCCGATCAGCTGCTAGAAGAGGCCGGGGTGCTTGGAGATGTCAATGTCTCTGAGCTGCCCCTATCCTTCTTCCCTCTTGAGAAAGACGTCCTGTCACTGGAACTAGACGACTCCTTCAAAGACCTGTATATATCTAAAGATGTGACACCCAACTTCCTCCTTGCGAGAGCCTTGATGGAGATCCAACAAAACCATGGTCTATTCCCGAAGGTCATTGGTAAAGGTGATAATGCAAAGAGAGTAGCAGAGCTCCTCGCGCGCATGCGGCAAGAACTTCTAGCAGGTGAAGATGCCGCTGAATCCAACAAGATTGGACTCTCACCGAGTACCACGAATGAGAGCGTTATCATCATTGACCGCGAGGTGGATTTCGTAACACCGCTGCTTACTCAACTGACATATGAAGGTCTCATCGATGAGGTATTTGAGATTCAGCACAATCAGACCAAGGTTGATACGACTGTTGTCGGTGCCCCTGCGCAACAGTCTTCCGCGACGACTTCACAGAGCCGAAAGAGAACAATTCAGCTGGACTCGAGCGACAAACTCTATGACCAGCTTAGAGACGCGAACTTTGCTATCGTTGGAAGCCTCCTCAATAAAGTAGCTCGGCGGCTGCAAAAAGTGCAGAGCGACTATGAAACTCAACACAAGACCAAGACAATTGCGGAGCTCAAAGATTTTGTCAGTCAGTTGCCTGGTTACCAACAGGAGCAGCAGAGCGCGAGAATACACACCGGCCTTGCGGAGGAAATAATCAAGCACACGCGCACGGATTTGTTCAAGGGATTATTGGAGGTTCAACAGAACCTGGCAGCTGGCGCCGACCCGTCATCTCAAATCGAGGGCATCGAGGAGCTGATTGCTCGAGATGCACCGATTCGGGAAACATTGAGACTCCTTTGCATTTACTCATGCATCTCTGGAGGTGTAAAGCCAAAGGACTTTGATCAGTTCAGACGACTGATTCTTGAAGGTTACGGCTACCAGCACTTGTTGACGCTGAACAACCTGGAGAAACTACAGCTGTTCTTGTCGAGATCATCCCCGCTTGCGGGGATGATTCCAATGACGGGCAATGTTGGCCCCACTGGCACCAAAACCAATTACACTTATCTACGCAAGCAGCTCCGCCTAATTGTAGACGAAGTGCAGGAAGACGATCCCAACGATATCTCCTATGTATACAGTGGCTATGCGCCGTTGTCGATCCGCCTGGTTCAATGCATTCTCCAGAAACAGTATTTACTCTCAGTTACGAAAGGTGGCGGGGCTGCGGGCGCTGCTGGAGCTCCGGCTAGCACTGGGACACAGGGGTGGCATGGATTCGACGACGCGGTGAAGCATGTTCGTGGTCAAACATTCTATGAACATCAGAAGGGCGAGGACAAGGCCGTCAAGGCGAGGGCACTTCTCTCTGGAAATGGCAGCAAACAAACCGTCTTTGTTGTGTTTGTGGGTGGCATTACGTTTACCGAGATTGCTGCCTTAAGGTTCATCGCAAAACAAGAAGAGGGTAAGTTTTGAATACCCCTCATCCTGACATGTTGACTCGATCTAACCGAACCCCTCACAGGCCGAAGAAACATTGTTATCTGTACAACATCTATCATTAGCGGGAATAGGATGATGGACGCGGCGATCGAGACAGGGTCGTTTGCGAAGGAGAACAGTACAACGCCCGCGGCTGGATCAAATTAAGCATAATGTATGATACCTAAGATTTGTCGGAATGACTGGTTGCTTGGTCATTTGTTTGACTGCGTCTCTGCGACGAAAACGCAGTGATGTACATGAGAGGTGAACGGTATTCTGAACCGGTGAGATGATAGGTGACACTACGTAGGGGCCGGCGTCGGTTGTGATCAGTGACATCTTGATAGAGCACTGAGAAGAACCAAGAGCGCATTGTCGTTGGAATGGAGGTCCGGACCCACATACTCGAGGCCTCTGATTCGGTCGCTGCGTTGCACGTGATTCTAGCCAACAGCATGGTTTCCCCCATTCTGAGGGGCGGCAATGGCTGACTGAGTCCGAGCCCTTGCATCGAGTTTCCTGAGACGAAAGCCAACGAAAATCGCAATTGGGGCATCGATGCGGACAATTATGACCCTGTCGTTTGTAATGGATTGATTGAAACCGCCAAACCGACTATCGTGGACTACACAAAGCTCATCGATATGAGCGAGGGCTTTGATCAATATATACACCCACTCGCATGCTTCAGTGTCATCAATCGTGGTAGGTGAATCGCAACGAGGTCTGTGTAAGACAGCCATTTCAATACTAATGCAACTAAACAGTCTGCCCTTTTCATTTCCATATCGCCGTATAATGCCGTTTTTCTCATCTCATTCGTCCATGAATTTAATTCCAACAGAGGTCGATATTGACAGCCCCCACCCACTGCGATAAAAGTGGCTTTATATCTCGTCTCCCTTGTGAGGAACAATAACGTGTATTGAAGAAACCTATGAGTCGACGCAGCTATGGGGTCAAAATTCAGGGAACCCCTCAAGGCGTCATCACGGTTACGGAAGGGAAGACCTGGAAGGAAGGAAATATTTGACTCACTGTCACTCTCAGCGACGGTGATGGCAACCGGCACCAAGGACCGAATGTCTCCACCGACTACCCCCGATATGGTGTCATCGGCCCAGTCACAACAGACTTCAACAGAACACACTCCAGAGGCCGCCCCAGAGATAGTTGTATGGACTGAGGACATGGACATTGATACAGCAAGCCCTCACGAATCCGAAGACTTGATGGATGCTGATGTTAGCATTGGGTGAGTGACCTTTAATGAGCCTATTTCTGCATGGCCCAACTAGCTTGTGCTTGCCCTTTTGCTAAAAGTTAAAATAAATAGTCAAGATGCCTCTCAAGATGATGATACCACGCTGCCCCGCACCATCGCTGTCAATGATACCACCGGCTCGCTCGACTCGTCGCTTTCGGCAATGACAGAGGCGTCACAAATCTCTTCAACGCCTTCAACTGTATCAAGCAAAGCTACTACACCTATTGAGACAGAAGGTCTCGAAGAGAATAAAGATGATGAGCATGAGGATCATCCTATAGCTCCTCAAAAACCCCCCTCTCACAACGATACAGAACGTTACAACTTCAATATTCGGCCGAAGTCATCCATCCCCAACGACATCTCTTCTTACAAATATGCTAGCGAATGTATCGTGGCGGCGGAATCGTCACGGGTGAACCCATATGCTCTACATCAAGAAGAGTATCATCTTCTTCGACATCATATCACTCATGCTCAAGTCACAACATACCTGAATATCAGAAATGGTATACTGCGCCTGTGGCTAAAGCGTCCTTGGATTGGCGTGACTCGACAAGAAGCTGTTGGTTGCGCAAATGCCCGCTGGTTTGACGCGGCGAGCGTTTGCTATGACTGGCTGGTGCGCCGCGGGTACATCAATTACGGATGCATTCACGTCTCTCAACCCGAGACTGATGACAAGAATACTCATATTATTAAGCGTCAAAGGACGATTGCAGTAATCGGCGCAGGAATCTCGGGTCTGGGGTGTGCTAGACAGCTCGAGGGCTTGTTTAAACAGTATGCGGACAGATTTTATGAGCGTGGCGAGGAGCCGCCGCGTGTGGTAGTGCTCGAAGGGAGGGGCCGCGTGGGAGGCCGCGTATATTCTCGTGAATTCAAGACAAAACCAGCACAACCCTCGCCGGCGTTTGAAGGAAAACGGCACACCGCAGAAATGGGCGGCATGATCATCACTGGATTCGACCGCGGAAACCCCATTAATGTTCTCCTTCGAGGCCAGTTGTGCTTGCCCTATCACCCCCTCACAGCTGATACTACTATTTATGACATTAACGGAAAGCCTGTGGATCACGTACGAGATCAGCTTGTAGAAAAGCTCTACAACGACTGTCTGGATCGAGTGAGCGAGTACAAGTACAAGCTCCAGCCACCTAAGCTTGTGCAAGGCAACCGTGGTTTTCTTGAGGAAGGACGGGATAGTCCTGGCGATGGAACTAAGACTATTATCCAGGCCGAGGAAGCCGCGTCTTCAAACAATGCTCCCTCAATATCCGAGAAAAATGTGCAAGACACTATCAACCTTATTCCCGTATCGTTTGACAAGTTGACGGGCCGGGTGCACAACGAATTGGGAACACCCGCAATTATGAAGGCATCGGAGAAAATAAAACTAATGGGCTGGAAACTCCGAGATGAATCGGCAGAGGAGCGAAACATTGACCTGGCGCATGCCACCAACTCCGAGGATGCGACATTGGGATCCGTCTTGGACAATGCTATTTCTCAGTATAAAAAGCTCGTGGACTTGAACGCTCAGGATTACCGACTCATTAATTGGCACATTGCAAATCTTGAATACAGCAACGCCACAAACTTGCATAACCTCAGCTTGGGGCTGTGGGACATTGATGCTGGAAATGAATGGGAGGGAAGCCACACAATGGTGGTGGGTGGATATCAAAGTGTAGCCCGTGGCCTGGTGCAGTGTCCGACCTCGCTCGACCTGAAAACCAAGTTCCCCGTGAAAAGCATATCGTACCACAGCGACGACAGCCTGGGGTCTGCCACCATCGAATGCGATGATGGTTCAGTAATAGACGCTGATGTGGTCGTCTGTACAATCCCACTGGGCGTTCTCAAACAAAACAGCATCGCTTTTGAACCCAAACTCCCCTCGTGGAAAACGGATGTGATTGAACGCCTGGGATATGGCATCCTCAACAAGGTGGTGCTCGTATTTGATAAGGTGTTTTGGGATCCCGACAGGGACATCTTTGGAGTCTTGCGAGAAGCGCAAAACCGCCACAGCACTTCACAAAAGGATTATTCAACAAACCGCGGCCGGTTCTTTCAGTGGTTCAACGTGTCAAACACTTCAGGGCTGCCTTGCTTGATTGCTCTCATGGCTGGTGATGCTGGTTTTGAGACGGAACATTCAAGCAATGACAGCCTCATAGCCGAAGCCACGGAGGTGTTGCGAACTGTATTTGGACAGGACGTCCCATATCCCGTTGAAGCGGTTGTCACCAGGTGGGGTTCGGATCGATTTGCTAGAGGCAGCTATTCGTCCGCAGCACCGGGCATGCAACCAGACGACTACGACGTGATGGCGCGACCAGTCGGCAACCTATTCTTTGCAGGGGAGCACACTATTGGCACACACCCGGCAACCGTTCACGGCGCATATTTATCTGGCTTGAGAGCCGCATCGGAAATTTTAGAGACGATGATCGGTCCCATCGAGGTCCCCACGCCTCTTATCTTACCCAAAGACTCACTGCTCCTGCGTAAGCGAAAGGAACCCGCAAAGGATCCAACCAAGGCCCGCCTTGAGGCCTACGAACTCGACGTATGGGCTCATGTCAAGTCTAAAATCGGGGAGCGGCCCGTTCGTCCGACCAAGGTGGCCAGCAACGCGTACCTCCTTTACAGCAAAGCATTCTTTGACGTAGCCCGCAAACGGTGCGAGGAAAACCGTAAGCCTGGGCGAGGCGGTCGCGCTGTTCCCAACGAAGTCCGCGTCATGACGTCCAAGATGTGGAAAGAAGCCACTATAGAGGAACGCAAACCGTTTGAGGACCAGGCAGCAGAACAGAAACGCACCTACACCGAGGCCATGCAAACATTCACACATAAAGCCGAAAAGTGGGATCAAGAGGCAATGGTTCTCAGAGCTACATACGAAAAAGACCACCCCATCATCGCTGGACAAAGGCATGTTAGCCGTGTATCCGCACAGAAAGTTCGGCGAACCAGGAACGTGAGTTATGCAGAGGACAGTGACATGGAGTTTTAAGCACTTGGCATTCACCATGCCCTATTCTTATCATCGCTACTTTATACACGGCTAGCGTGCGTTGTCTCCTTTTTTATTTTTATTTATCTCCGGTAGCAAGATTTCTTCATTGGGGAGGACCATGGTTACTGTGGCGAAATGGATGTCAATATGACTGGGTCCGGTGTTCGGAGCTTGAGGGGTTTGAACAATTGTAAATAATGACAATGGTCCCAAGGGACAAATCGATTTATACAATTGCAACTACCATTGACTCATCACGGAGACCAAATAAGCTTTTGATAGATTCCACAGAAAGTGCTGGGGTACTAGAGAATTTATTGAAGGCTTTGATACACTTAGGGACCCCGGCATGATAACCGATGGTGTTGATACAAAGGGAAGCGTCAGACCCCGACTTGCACCTCCACTGTTTACATGTCTGCCGAGGCGGTGGCACCAGTGATAATCTCGACAAGTTCGCCGGTAATCACAGCCTGTCGGGTACGGTTGAACAGAATCTGGTACTTCTGGATCATCTCACCGGCGTTCTTGGAGGCGTTCTGCGGGAATTATCAGCATGCGCACGTCTCAAGTAATTTTATTATTGATCAAACTCACATCCATGGCATTTCGTCGAGCAGACTGCTCGCAGGCGTGACCCTCGGCAAGGGCCCAGTAGAGGGAGTTGGCAAGTCCATACTCGCGCATGTTGCCGAGAACCTCCTCATCAACCTCGAAAGCAGAGAAGTTGGCTAAAATGAACAAAACCCGGTCAGAACAGACTTGAGACAGCATTTAATTTCAGTAATACTCACGGGAAGCGAGGATGGCCTCCTCGGAAAATGCCTCAATAAGATCGGATTCGTAGGTCTGGGCGTTGACGAATTTGTTGTACAGGATCTTGATATCGGTGTACTCGGTGGGGAGCTGGACAATCTGGTCGGCAATGGCCTGGGCATCGGCGAAGGTAGGGACATCTTTGCCAATACCAGCAAAGTTGAGCTGGATGGCATTGGAGTTGGTTCGGGAGAGCTGTGCCTTGGCCTTCTCGCCAATGACGACGATGTCGAAGCCAGGCTCGGCGGCGGCCATAGCACGGACACGTCGGCTCAGACCAGAGTGAATACCACCGCAAAGACCCTTGTCGGAAGAGCAGACAACAATGAGCGTCTTCTTCTCGTCCTTCTCGAGGGCCTTGGTCTCGGCAGAGTCGTAAACCTCGTTTGAGGTCTCACCGTAAACACGAGAGTCGTTCATGGCACGGGTGGCACGGGTGAGCTTGGTGGAGGCGACGATCTTCATGGTGTTGGTGATCTTCTCGATGTTGCGGATGGACTTGAGACGTCCCTCGATCTCACGAAGGGTGGCATAGGTGGCAGCGGTTCCGGGGCCGGCAACGGCAGCTCTGGCAGACGACAAAATATATTAGCAAAAAGCAACCCGAATTGGTCTCATTCCCAATGGCGCATCCCACTACAAATTGCGCGCGATTCAGAAAGCTGGATGGCGATGGCGCCCGTTGGGGCTACCATCCGACCAGCTTCCGTAGCTCCTTCGGCAACAAATTCTTGGGGTGGCCCGGACTCCGAGGATGACTTACCGAGACTGAGCCGCAGCGGCAGCTCGGAGAGCTGGTCTGGCCGTTCGGGAGAGCATCGTGACGGGAGGTAGTAGTGGAATTGAGCCTCTGCCAACGGTGGCCCAATTGATCGCGGTAGTCGGATCAATTGATGGGGGGGTCGGTCGTGTAAGGTCGGGATGAGGTGTATTGGGGAACCAGCGTTTTGTTCTCGTCGCTGCTTTCCGGTAAATTCGCGGGTCAGGCCCAAAAAAAAAATGCGGCGTTGTCACGTGATGCGGCGCCTTACAGCCGGCTAAAAAAGCAAGGCAGGAAGCCGGTGCTGGTCGGAGCTCTCGCAGTGCTCGTGTCAGTGCAGCACCAACAGCAAGCAAGCACCACCCAGGAAAAGAAAGGCGCTAACCGCACTGAGCCAGCCCAGCCCATTCAGCGCAACCAGTACAAAAAAGGCACGAAGGCAAGGTTGCCTTCCCCGGGTAGCGAGCCCGCCTAGACAAGCCGACGCCCTCTTCTTTCGGATTCCTTTCGTTCCTTGCTCTTTGTTCCCACTCAACTCCAACTTCTTCTCCCCTTCATCTCCTCTGCTAGGCGTTGAGGGGGCGTTAACTGCGTTTGCTTCCTCCTTTTCTACCCGTTTCCGGCTTCGAATCGCTCTTCACGCCGCGTTTCCTCGCCTCTGCGTCCATCCTCACATCCTAGTTCCTTACCTCATCGCCTTTGTTCGGCGCCTGGCTACAAGCGCGCACCCCGTCGACACCGAGGTCGCCAGAACATGAGCTCTGCCAGCTCCGACGACGATCGCCCTCTTGCTCAGGCCAACGGTAATCGTAAGTCGCTTCACTGCTTTGCCCTGCTTACCTTCTTCGTGTGGTCTCCTCGCGTGCTGCGCCCGGCAGGCGCTGTGAACTAGAGTTTCTCCGACAGTCCTCGCCTCCGCTCCTCTCCTACCGGCGCATACCCTCTAACTCTACATGTGCTAACAAAAGTCTTTTTTTCTCGCTCAATGCAGACTCTTCATCAAAAAAATCTCAGGTCAAGCCAAATCGCGCCAGCCTCAACAACAAGGGCCTTCCATTACGAAACGGTACTGCTGACGACGACATGATGGACGTCGACGCACCCCTTTCCAACGGCGCAAGCAAGCGCAAGTCGCGTACTTCCATCGGCAAGGTTAGCTACAGGGATGACTCTGACAGTGACGACGCTATTCCTCTGGTGCGTGATGCTCCCAGGTCCAAAGAGAAAAAAATTGCTGTGGGGCCAATTCAAGCTGACGATAGAATCACAGGCCAAGCGTCAAAAACAAAGCAAGCCCGTCGAGTCCGACTCCGATGATGAGCCCATCATCAAGGCGAGGGGCAAAAAGGCTCCTCCCAAGTACAATGATGCTGACTCTTCGGACGATGACAAGCCTCTAGGCGCCAAGCTCGCAAAGGCCAAAAAGGCTACTCCTCGGAAGGTGATCAAGGACGAGTCCGATGACGACGTCCCTCTCGCCAAGTCATCTTCTGCCAAGCGCCAGTCAAACGGCACCTCCGCCAAACGGAAATCGAATGGCGTGAAGAAGGAGGAATCCGACTCTGACGCGCCTATCGCCAAGAAGAAGGCCAAAACCCCCGTCAAGAAGGCCGCCAAAGCGACACCTGCAAGGGATACAAAGAAGGCAGCCAAGGCAAGCGAAGAGGAAGAGGAAGAGGAAGAGTTCCAGTGGTGGAATGCACCCAAGCCCCAGGACGACAGTATCAAGTGGAAGACCCTGGAGCACAACGGCGTTTTGTTCGCTCCCGAGTACGAACCTCTTCCCAAGCATATCAAATTGATCTACGACGGAACACCAGTTACCCTGCCTGTCGAGGCTGAGGAAGCCAGCACTTTCTGGGTTGCCATGATGACTCCGGCCTCGTCTCACCACCTAGAAAACCCAGTGTTCCGAAGCAACTTCTTTACCGACTTCTCTGACTTTGTCAAGAACAACGGAGGTGCAACGGATTCGAAGGGTAACAAGGTTCAGATCAAGAGTTTGGACAAGTGTGACTTTTCAAAGATATCTGAATACTACCTTGCCAAGGTCGAGGCAAACAAGACAAAGAACATGACAAAGGAGGAGAAGGAGGCTGCCAAAGTCAAGAAGGACGCCCTAGAAGCACCCTACGTCCACTGCATGTGGGACGGAAGAAAGCAAAAGGTTGGCAACTTCCGAGTCGAACCCCCCAGCCTGTTCCGTGGTCGAGGTGAACACCCCAAAACCGGAAAGATCAAGACCCGAGTCTGGCCGGAGCACATCACCATCAACATCGGAAAGGATGCCAAGGTGCCGGTGCCGCCGGTCGGGCACAAGTGGAAGGCCGTCCAGCATGATCAAAAGGCAACTTGGCTGGCTATGTGGCAGGAAAACATCAATGGCGCTTACAAGTACGTGATGCTTGGTGCGGCTAGTGATATCAAGGGTCAGAGCGATTACAAGAAGTTCGAGAAGGCGCGCGAACTGAAGAAGCACATTGGGAAGATTCGCAAGGATTACACCAAGGAACTCAAGAGCGAGGTGATGGCGGATCGCCAGAGAGCCACGGCCATGTACCTGATCGATAAGCTTGCTCTGAGAGCCGGAAACGAGAAGGATACCGAGAACGAGGCCGACACGGTGGGTTGCTGTTCGCTGAAATACGAACACATCTCCCTCGAGCCTCCCAACAAGGTCACATTTGACTTCCTGGGTAAGGATAGTATCAGATACAACGAGACCGCCGAAGTCGATGCTCAGGTCTTCAAGAACTTGAAGTTGTTCAAGAAGGCCCCAAAAACTACAGGTGATGATCTCTTTGACCGACTGAACGTAAGTAGAAGCACGCGACTGTCCATGTGTCCTGCTACTAACAGAATACGTAGACCTCCCAACTGAACAAGCACTTGAACAGTTACATGCAGGGTTTGACCGCCAAGGTCTTCCGTACCTACAACGCGTCTTTCACCATGTCCAAACTGCTCAAGGAACTGAGTGACGACCCTCGCTCCCGCGGCAGTGTTGCCGAGAAGGTGAAGCTTTACAATGATTGCAACCGTAAAGTCGCCATTCTGTGTAACCACAAGCGAACCGTGGGTGCTGGTCACGAGCAGCAGATGCAGAAGTTAGGCGACAGGGTACGTGCATCCCCATCTCGACACCATGATGACGCTAATATTCCCCATAGATGAAAGGCCTGAAATATCAAAAGTGGCGAACGAAGAAGATGATTCTGGATCTGGAGCCCATACAGAAGAAGAAGAAGGGCGCCGCCTGGTTTGAACTGGACGACGATCTTGACCAAGCTTGGATTCTGGAACACCAGCAGTTCTTGATTGAGGAGCAGCGCACCAAGATTGTTAAGAAGTTCGAGAAAGACAACGAGAAGCTCAAGGCCAGCAAGGAAAAGCCCCTTCCCGAGAAGGAACTCAAGGAGCGACTCCAGTCTGTCAAGGAGCTCGAGGCCAAGTTCAAGAAGGAAAACAAGACCAACAAGGTTGAGGCAGAAGGGCGCGGTCCGACTGTTGAGAAGCTCATGACAGCGATTGAGAAGATTGACGAGCGCATCAGAACTCTCGAGACCCAGGCTGAGGATCGTGACGGCAACAAAGAAGTCGCCTTGAGCACTTCCAAGATCGTAAGTGGTCACGGCTCATATCCCACACTTGACATAGCTAACCCGCCGCGTAGAACTACATTGATCCTCGCCTGACCGTTGTCTTTGCCAAGAAGTTCGACGTGCCCATTGAGAGATTCTTCTCCAAGACTCTCCGAGACAAGTTCCGTTGGGCCATCAAATCTGTTGAGGACGCCGAAGATTGGACATTCTAGATTGGCTCCAGCTCTATCTCACGATCTCCTTTTATACTAGTTCACCTTCAGCTTTCAGATGCATTTCCTCCCCCCTATTTTTTGTTTTATTTTTGCTGGTTTTGTAAGACTACTGCTTCTTTATACACTTTGATCGTTTTATATGGAGCGGGGAGCCTGGCGACAAAACGCATTCACATGCGCAGCGAAGGCCCGCGTTGGAGGTGGAGGGAGCGTGGATTCATGAATTTGAGGCGCAGCGAACTATACGGATCACGGGGTAGTTGGATGGCGGCACAGACCTCTAACGGAAAATCCCTCGCATACGATACCAAAGACAGTGGCCATGGCACACGCGGGATAGATGATAGGTTTTAGTGCATGAAAACGGGATGGCCAGGGCTTGAGGGGCTTCGTTAGACCAGACGTGCTTGTAGAACTCAGGATCGAGACATCTCACGCCTAAATATGACTTAGTTAGCCGTTTCTTTGATAAATAGAAAAGCATGATATTTTTTTCCACCTTTGTGAAGTACATTATTTTCTTTCTCTCATCCGAGGCACAGGGGATTGATTGGTCGCGACGCATTTTACCTCATGTCATGGATCAGAATAGAATTGTTCACCACTCGACAAACAGCGTAAATATATTACGGGCCAAAAACTTTGGTCTTTCGATGACCCAATTCAGTAATGTCTAATCAATCATGTCTATCTATCGTTTCGGCCTTGCAGACCACTGCTTTCTATGATCCCATGAAAACGCCACGCTATTCCCCCAAACCCCCCCAAAAAAAGCTGGATAAAAATCAATGGTGCCAATGCCAATAAATCCAAAATGCCGCTCACGCAATATTTTGATGCCGTGTCCTCAAGAGTGGGCCAACGTGTTGTCGCCCTCCGCCGATACTTTAGTCTCCGTGTTCATGCAGCAAACGTCGAGTTGCTACCGGAGAAGTAGATATACACCATATGCATATTATTATAAGCACATATATATAAAGTGAATAAATAAACAAGTGCGAATATTTTTAGAATAGTCTGCCCGCAAAGGCCATGACACCCGCCAGCAGGGGAGCCAAAACGAGCAGCGAGATCAGGGGGCGAATAGGCTCAGCAGAGCTGATGGGCACAATCTTGCCCTCGGAGTTCATGGTCCAGCCACTAGGAATGGCACCAATCGAGGCCGAGGCAGTGGCCACCCATGGCCAGCCGGTCTGTGTAGACGTAGCCGAGCTATCATCCCTGACGATACCAACGGGGACGTTTGCGGTGGCGGTAGTACCGGCAGCAGTGGCCGTCACAGTAATCGAATCGCCATTTTCATTTCCGTTGATGGTGCCGTCTACAGCCTGAATAGACTCCCACGAGCCAGAGGTGTCGCCGTACTTGTACTTGGTGCCGGTAGAGTAGTCAGTGATGACAATGGACTGGACGCCCATGGTGAAGGGACCCTTGGTGTAGTCGGTTGGGCCCTCTGCCCACTTGATGGTTCCCGCAGCGTTGCTGGAGTCGCCGCCGGACCAGGCTCCAAACTTGATCTGCATGGGCGTCTGGGGGTATTGGTCCGTCTCAGCATCATCGTACGTCAGGGTTCGGACAGAAGTACCGCCGGCCATCCAGACAATGCGGTCCTTGGTCCAGTCAATGGTGTAAGTGATGTAGTTGGACTGTGTGCCCGACACATCATGGAACTGGCCGCGGTTGTAGCTCGTCGTCTTGCCCTTGCCAAAGTAGTTGGACTGCATCTGATCGGGCTCGGCGCCCAGCCATTCCAGATCAATCTCGTCGAGGTCGTCGGACTGAAGCACAAGTGACGAGACGATACCGTTGCCGGGGGCGGCTTTCATGGTAATCTCCACCTTGCCAAACATGATGTAGAAGAGCGAGGCGAGCTGGGGGGCATCACCGCTCTGCGAGACTGTGAACTTGACTCCCTCCGAGTCGTACTTTGGCGACCCGGAGGCAGCGAACGAGTTGACCTCGCCATTTCGAAAGTCCACATCGATGGCCTTGCCGAGCGCTGTGTTCTCGGGGCACGATGCTGCGGGGCGCTAAGTTAGCATTGTTGGCAAGGCAAGGTATAGTTGCTTTCCGGGCTAGGAGGGGATATATGCTCACTGCTTTGGAGGGGGTTACAGCTGCTCCATGTCTGCGCTGAAGCCGTCTTGGCCAGCAGTGCGGTCGAGGCCGTAAAGGCGGAAGCAAATGACCATCTCATGGTGGAGGCTGCTGTGTATGTGGGCGGCACAAGGGCAGGGACGGGATGGAATTCCAAGCACACGGATAATGGTGCAGGACGTAGGAATGCACGGAGCTTGTTCCTGGATGGTCTGTACTACTCGCTTCTCATGCAAGGGGGTGGACTCGACAGGTGTCACGCAAAAGGGCTGGACTCGAGGTAACCCGTGTTGGATGAAAGATGCAAGATTCTGTACCTAAGCTATCGGTGCGCGAGCAGCCACGATATATGCGAGTGTTGGCGCCAAATACGAGCCGGACTGTCCAGGGAGGGTTCTCCTGGGGCTCGAGTACGCAATCCGCGCCAAATTGCAAGGCCCGACCAGGTTTTTTTGACAGCTTCAATTGGTCTATATCCTGAAGTTGGGAGGCTGGGTGGTTGGGAGCGTCTAGTTGCAGAGCTTTGAGGCCTAATGATGTCGTTGCGTATGGGTCGCGAGTGGCTGGTAAGCGGTCTTGGCAGGTGGCTGGGAGCGGGGATGCACAACCAATCAGAATTCAATACGCCACGTCACGTGTTGAACGTACGCCACTCTCTGTTCTGCCTACCCTATACTTTAGTTGCATGATGATTTTCCAATTTTACATTTGATCTTGGACCTGCAGCATCAAATTGCGACTTCAAACTTCAATATCCGGGGAAGTCTAACCTTGCATCAGTTCTTGGCGAGGCTCTCTTAATTTTTCTACTAAGTTCCTGAGTGCATAATGTCCCGCAATATTCGTCATTCCACTAAATTGGGCAGTTCGACACTAGTCATGACAAAACTTAAATCCTCCAAGGCATATTCGATCCTCCGCGGGCATCGTTTTAATAAAAAGAACCCGAAACCGACCACCAATCACTCACCCGCCTCAGTGATTGCGGGACGGATGAAAACCTAGCGGAGCAAATAACCGGCGGTCTGGGCCGCGGGTGCCGATTGACTCGGAGTTGAGAATGTTGGTGTCCCTTGCTTCGTCCGTGTCTTTGCTTTCGGGGGATGTTCACATTGAAACTACCCAACCAGCCGCCGTTCTACCCGAATATGCCTGCCGTGTCTGAAGCCGGGAGGGCCGACCGAAACGAAACAGCATCGGGTTCACGGATCACAAGATAACAACAAAACCTTGCGGGAACTCGATCACACTCACAGACCCATTAATTCACCAGGGGCGATCGTAATTATGATTACGTTGCAACTCACAGCAAATCCCAAAACGCCCAAAAGGCACATAGTTCCGACTCAACCGTGGGGAAGTCTAACCTTATCTTGCCCCGAATAGAATCAAAACTCAATATCTCGTGCTACCCTAGACGATGTCATGCTACCATGTCCACTCCGCCTCACATTGAGCTCCCAGCACTATGCGTGAACCATCAGCATCATGTCCCACGCATTAAACACAACCGGGAGAGACTACGACACAATCTATGATACGCCAGCCACGGAGAGAAAAAAGGAAACAAGGAAACAAGGTGGCGCTGCCATCACTGACGCGATCCTATTGCGCCCAGCTCCCTTCGTGATGTATCATAGTTTTTTTTTTCTTCCTTCCTTCTTTCATTTTTTTTCCACAATGGTTTGTCACACACATGTAAGCAAAGGACAGACAGTGACGTGTCACACAATGAGACAAACACTTCCACAAACTTTCCTTTACCCACGAGAGGATGTGCCCTGCCGCCGAGATCTTGCCCTGCCGGGACCGATCCAACGGCCAAGTTCCTTGCGCCCTCCCCACTCACACTCTGGGTGCTGCGCCGTAAGGTGCCATGAGACCACTCGTCTCGCAACGTCGTAGTGACATTCTACAAAGTGACAGCCGATTCCCCACCATTCACCGTCAAAGCATCGCGATGGATGCAATTCAGCTGTTCTCAAAGGGACTGTACCCTGTATTTTTGAAGACGGGTGGACATCTCTGATTTGAGTTTATTGCTAATTAGAAAGGCTTGGATGCTGTCGGCCGAGAAGACCGGTGGTCATGGGATTGGATGGTGAAGACGCGGGGAGAGACGGAACTACTGTGACACCTCGAGCTACTTTACCTCCTCAGTGAGTTCTAAATTAAATCGGCCCATGGACACTGCACGGGCGTGGGCGAGCAAAATGATATTTCTTGCTTTCAGAGTTGACAAACCGACAACTCACCTGAGATGCCTGAGCGCTTGATTTGACGCACTCAAGCACCCGCCATTGTTTGAGTATAAGGCCGAATCAAACATGCAAGAAGAAGCAACCATAGACAAATCCGTCCCATGCAAATCATGACCTCTCAGATGCTATAGTAGTCGAGGCGTTTGGGAGGTGTGATGGCTCAAGCCTCCTCTGTTGCGCTTCAGCGTCTGATCACTTGATCGTCCCCATTGGTGCTGTCTTCTAAGGTCGGCTCAGAACAAGAAAAAAAAGAGAGTGCATTAGGTCCGAGCCCAAGAAATGGTGCCCCTCGCATCGGGGCTCGAGACCTGCATATTCTGGGTTTCTGGGACCATGTGTGAAATGCAGTTGAGACCTCCGAGGATCAGGTCATCGGGGGTTCAGAATTCTGTCAAATTTGCTCAATAGGATCTGACGAGCATAACTCGCCTGCATTAGCACAGTCACCCTCGCATAAAGCTGACATCAATGATGCCACCACAAAAAAAAGAAACAAGTCGAGTCGAATGAGGGAAGAGACAGCAAAAAGTAAAAAAAAAGAAAAAGGAAGATATGAGACGCACCAAAGTGCCACCGTCGCCATCCAAGACAGACCAAAAATTAGTGAACCAATGACAGGCTCAAGCAGCGGTGAATATAGCGTAACAGAGCACACCAGATACCAAAGGTGGGTGCACTTCTTGTTAGGTGATGTTTGCTGTAACAGTCTAGCACTCACCGCAGATCCATCCCGCTTGACCTTCGATACAAAGTTACTCAATGAGAGTGGGGGACACTGAGCGGACTTGATTGTGGCCAAACTGACCACTGTTCCAAAGGACAAGAGACATGGGCCTGCGCTAGATTCAAACGCTGCCGCATATTCCGAATCTTGCATTTCATCGCCAGGGCTTTGAGCGGACCCGGAACTTGAGGCGATGATATTTTCGCATGCGAACACCTCATCTCGACATTTCAAAGAGTATCCCAGAAGACTGCCAACTCCACCTGCAAGACCCTCTTGCCGTGCCGCTGTCCTATTTTGGATCGGTGAACGGCTTCTTCCACCCTCTCTTCCCCGTGAAGGGGGGTAGAAGAGATTTTCCGCCATGCTTTCTTTTCTTTTGCTTCCATGGGGGCCATGGCGGGAAGAGACTCACTCTTGGTGCGGCAGCGTGGGGCCGCGGTGCCATGCTTGCTTTTTCCTTCTTCCCACAACCGGTAGTTGGTAGAACCACTTGGCTCAGGACCACTTTTCCGCTGTCGGGCTCAATTTTTCTTTTGATTCCTGGTAATATGAGAGATCACAATTCTGGCGCAAATTTCGCCTGCCGGCCTCTTCAGTGGCGTAGAAGCCGGCGTCCCAGGTCGGGTAGTTGTTCTCTCAGAGGGTCGAGATTGTCGTGCGGAATCAATGCCAACCACTCGGATTCGAGAATTGGCTAGTAACTGCTAGCCCCCAACCCGAGATCCGTTGCGAAAAGAAGGCGAAGAAGGGGGTTAGCACAGAAAATCATCACCGTTGGCCGGCATCACTTGGCGGATGCCGCATGTGCTTAGTTGTTTGCCTCCTGCAAGCATATTGCCACAAACACGACCCTTGTCTCAGTCGGTTTGCATCACGTGAGTCGCGGCCCAGCTCAAGGCAACCGCAGTGTCCATCTGCTGCGCAACTCCCGAGGTAGGCAGGTCCCTTGCCAAGGATGGACGCCTTAATTAGCAGTTGGTTAAGAATTGGCATGGCATCGTCATACTAAGGACGCGGGATGTGTGATATGCTCCACGATAACTGGATACGTCAAATGATAGCAGATATCCTGCTATTTCGGCTCACCCCACTCAATGACATACGGGTTTGAGAGAGATTGTGATAAGTCTGGCACGCCTTCACATAGAGCTGTTGCGATGGCTTGATAGCCAGGTGGTGGCCCGTGTGCTAATTTGATGAAGCCAATACCAAAGTTGCTGGCGACAGCGCTCATATCGGATAGTGTATCAGTTACGAAGTCTGGTTGTTAGCCGCCTCGGAACGGTGGGTGTAGAGCGACAACGTGGGTTTAGGCGAGATACGGCCAACTGGGTCTGCTATCTCGGGTGCCAAAAAAAAAAATGCTTGACTTCGGATGTTATTGCGGCGGGGAATTAATCCAGGCCGAGGGTACTTGGCTCTCCGGTCGTTCCCACGGCTGTTGGATCGCCAACCAGGATTCGAGAGGCGAAGACCGTGAAGTGAATTGGTTACCAATTCATATCATTGAATAGTGATCTCGCGTCATGCTGGGTCGAGAGCCCTGAGATTGAGCCGGTGGGGTCTGAAACCTTCTCGAAGGCCCAGGGACATGGTCGGCGGAATGCTTTCGGCCAGGCAGGGGCGAGGGCCTGCGCTAGCTGGGGTTAGCCATTCAGGGCATGCTGGATACGGATTGATTTCAAGTTGCCTCCACACCTGGTCGGTCGTTACGTCGGAGTATAGATTTGATCCACGGCGAACCGGACCATTCATGACACGCGCGCACACCACGACTGGCCAGATGAGCTACCTTGAGGGAGCTGTCAAGCTCTAATTTGCGAAGCCCTCATTAGTAGCCGTCTCTGGGGTTGGCAATGTGGGACTTCTAGGGCAAGGGCAGCCCCATGTTGACAATTGCATGAACGAGTCCCATCGCTTCGTCCGCGCTGTCCGGGGAGGAGATGTCAACTAGTTACGCTGTTGACTCGGTCCAGCCACTCTCTCGCCAGAGGGCCCAGCCAAGGCCATGGACCAAGATGGTGGCTGATGATTGCCGCCATCACAGGCAGGGGAAGCTGGGACCAACTTTTGTCGAGCCAAATATTTGGGCTAGCCTGTATTCTCAGAAGAGTGTGTGAAGACTAGGCTGATCGGCGGTAAAGGTCAAGGTCGGCTCAAAGAAACAGATAAAGATGTGTATCTGGTCGGTGGATCTTCCAGAATCATGCCAAAATGCTTTAAGACCCACGGTTAATGGAACATTGCCATACCTTTTGAGTGTCGGATTCGCTGGAATATCTCTGGGTGCGCTTGGCTGGCATGAAATCCGGGGAGCATTCCAATGGCCGGAGGACAAGGGTCTTTGCAGTCCTTGTCGCCGTGGCTCTTATCAGCGAGATTGGTTGGCTACACGGCTAGGTATCCGGGCCGTTGCCCAATCCCCCAGCACCAGGATGCCAAGTCTCAGTCTTCTCTGGACTTTGTCAGGCCCCCCTTGCTAGGCGGACAATTGAGACAGGACTACCCATCGGGGTCCCATCAGGAACCCAACTCACTTTACCCCCGGCCGAGCCAAGCATGCTCGCTTCCAGGACGGCGCGCTGGGACCTTATGATGGTACGTACAACCGGGTCGAATGGACCATTTTGGATGTTTACGGCCCCAGATTGATTGGAGATGGTCTGGGAGCCGCCATCAATGACACCTACGCACGGTTGAAGGATGGACGCGACATCAACCAGAATTCAGACATGAGACTCGGGCCTGGCGAAACTGCATCATAGCTGCACGCTGAGCAGGAAAAAATTTCCCCCTCAAAACAGGCTGATCTTTCACATATCCTGCCACTGCGGGCACGGGCTGAGATCCCTGGACCCGTAGCGGGGGGTGGTGTGGTTGGTGACAGGGCTTGAAGGCCAACTGAATCCAGTGCGACGGATCTTGGTGCTTGCCTCTGCGTGCTGCTGGTCTGATCGGGGAGGGCCTTACCACTGCAGTGGTGGCGAAAGCCTGTCCAAATGTGGCTAGTGGACGAACACACGCTCACGTTGTGCGGATTGGCGTCGGGAGTGGGAACATGACGACTCGTTTCGGATCGCTAGGTAATTAAGTGCCCGCCGCTTTTTTTTCGCACGTACATACATTCGTCCAGTCCGTTTCCCTGGCCGCGCACCAGGCTGTGCGCAGCCGGTTCCGCGAGACCTAAATCGAGCACTAAAGCTACAATGGAGCTGACGACATCCCCGGCTGGCGACTGTGCCGCTTTGCGGTCTCTGCCCGGCGGCGGTGTCAATAGCCTCAGAGCACGTGCCCTGGAGTTTATGCTCGACAAGGAAGGCCGATTGTGCCGCGGGGAGGATCAGCGGAATAGCATGCTTTCGTTGAAGCTCTGGCATAAAAGTTTCAGTGATTTTGTGAGGCCATGCGGCCGATTCTGGGGCTATCTGATGCGACTTGTCCGGCAGAGACGGGTCATGGTGGGCCAGATCAGGTAGGTAGCTAAAGGATCCTCATAGTTTCCGAGATAGGATTGGATGTGGCGATGGCAGAATGACGAACTGAGGCTTCCCAGAGGCTGCTGCCCGAAACATGTGTTGCGTGTTCCTCCTGTTGGTTGGCTGCAGAGGAGGGTGGATTGCTTGATACGAACATGATACGCCTGTGTACGTAGGTCGTGTGGATTACATGACTTGCTGTCTGCCTATTTTGGCAGGCACCTGAGGCACGCTTGAAGGGTGGTGGGAATGAACAAGAACGGGCAGGTTGGTTGAGAGGCAGGATGAGGACGAGGGCGGTATCACCATATCCTTGCGCAGAGTTGTTGGTTCGCAAGCTACCTACGGACAGAGGCAGTTAGCACCGCGTTGACCAACCATCCTCAAGGTAGGTGTACATTGTGATGTGTGACAAACAATGCGTTCGTGCTTGATGCACAAGACTGACTGGTGTCACAGTGGTGAGGGTGGCCACAACTGGCCACCGTTCCTGTTCCTGCATAATGGAGGCGTCAAAGCCTGCACTGAGACTTGGGGCGTAGTGCCTTCTGCAGCAGAGGTCCGATGCAAGGTACCAAGCCCAGTGCACGAGCTGTCATTAGGGGGGACCGGGTGGGTTAGCAACCGACGCATCTGTGAGTGGACGGCCACAAACGACACCGACACGGACGCCGACACCAACACCGACCGGCGGGACTAAGATTGACCAACGGTTGATAGCCGCGACCAGGCCAGCCCAGACTCAACACATGGGCCCTGGAACGAACGCTACCATTACCCAGATTTGGACCAATGCTGGCAATCAGGATAGCATCGATCGGCACTTGTCCGATGCAAGAGGAGAGGTAGAGCGGCCAGAGGAGGAGACTTTCTCGGTGGTGACGAACACACCCATGACCTGGGAAGGCAGTCTACATCATTGATGGCTGGTAAAATGGCTCGGCTTGCTGGGTGATGGCTGTCTTTAGCGGTGACGATCGACGGCCGGCAGATGGGTTACCAGTCCCTGGTCCTGGAGAGAGAGGGTCTTGAGGGTCTGGTGGGATGGGCACCGGGGGCCCTGAAGGTTCGTCAAGGTGTCTCGTAGCCCATGCCCTCAGAACTCAGGCAGAAGGAGAAAAAGGTTATGCAGTTGCCTGAGTCGAGTCATGGCCCCGGACCGTCAGCATCACCGCTATTATGCAGGCGTACGCACACCGGCACATACGCGGTGGTGCTGGGTGTGGACCGGTCGGGCGGACATTAGTCGCGCACAACCATGGCACAAAAAAAAACGACGCGCTCATTTCGCAATGCAGCCACCATGGGCCATTGCCCCAGAGCGCTATGAATCAAACATGCACAGTTCCTGGCTAATGCAACGTCGAGCATAGCCCGACCGGGTGTTTTTATGCAGCGCTACGTTTCATGTTCGCGATTGGTCTTTATGCTGGCCAATGGGACAGAATCCGGGGACCCAGTCTGCAAGAACTGGCAGCGGCCACAATTCGGCCTAGCCGTTCACAACCCATCTTGCTCTTGGCTTGCGATTAACTGTGTCCCCCACATGGCTTTCGTCTGGTCTCTAAGTTAGCCGGCTCGAGAAGGGAAGGTGCAAAGATATGGCCGCCCGCCGATCTGCCCGGTTCAGAGTTCAGACGACAGCCCAAGAGCGAGCGGAGAGACATGGATAGAGACTGGATGGAGATGATGATAGAAAGCCTTGGTATCGTGTCATTAGAGTCGTCTGCGCGCTAGACCTAGGCACGCGTTTGATGTCGCTTGATCCACGAGTTGGTGAAGAAATGTTTCACTGGTCAATACCATGACGAGTGGTCCCCGCCCACAACCCTGGGAGCTTCTGGAACTTCGACGTAGCGAGGCCAGCAACGTGGCCAGTAGATGTTTTTAATGGAGCCCAGGTTGCATTGGCAACATTCGCATGGACGACTGTCGTTCCGACAAAGAAACTGCCCCGGTGAAGAGAGTGGTTGTTCGGTGGCATTTCCACGCTGAGCGAACCGACCCAGACATCTGGGAATAACCGAACGGCTGCCAATACCTTTTTGCACACCGGGCTTCCCAGACTTGACATGTCGTTAAAATGGGCGGGGTCAGGGCTCAATTCTATGCTCTCCAGCCCACTTCCCAGTCAGTTGGGAACGGGCCCATGAAGGGGTCTAGATGCTCCGGCTCTTGAGCATTCCCAGACCCCCGGACGCCTGTTAAACATGCTTGTGAGGTCTCAATTGAGTCGCTCCAAACTCTCTTACGACATGACACCACCATCGACAGACGGGGGGCGGGAGCAGGCGAAGCCACAAACGGCGAGATTCAGGTGCATGTTTGATAGGTTTGTGCACTCCAGGGAAGACCCAGGTTGCATATCTTCCTGGCACGAGGGCAAGAGCGGCAGCGGGATTGGGAGTGACCAGTGCGTGCCGGCGCGAGAGCGTGGGACCGTCCGTTTTAGTGCAGATCTCGATCTCAGTAGTTCTCACGAAGTGGCCTGGCTGATCTGACTCGGTCACTGCGCTTGGGAGAACGAGAGCAGTCGACGACCGACACCCAGAGGTCTGGGGCCCGGCTGGGAGGCCGTCAGCGTTAGCTTGTGGGCTCGGGGAATCGTCAAGGCGAGCCGGAGGGGAATGGGTCCAGGTCGGTCCAGGGCAAGAGGCACCAGTGTGTTTGACCTGACAAACGAAGTCACCGCCGACGACGCCGCCGCCGCCATCGCCCCTCCGGATGCACAGCTCGCGGACTATGCGGCCGGCGATGCATGCTGCATCGGTCTCGTGCGGCCGTGGGGACAGCCGACGACATTGTTGAAGACAGCTGAGCGGATGCAGCCCTGGCGGCGGCAGTGCCACTAGGCCATCCTGGGACCTGGCAGTTGTACCCAAAGAGGCACTGGAGCAGGCGACAAACCCCATCCAAGGCGGGAAAAAGCAACGACTCAAAGCGACTGGACAGCAAGGTCCTTCCTGGCTTGGAGGATGACCCAAACGAGATGCTACAAATCCGCAATTGGCTGGGGTGAGGGCCGGGACGATGTTGGCTGCATTACGAAGCACTGAGCTGCTTGGTACTTGTGATTTTTTTCGGGTCCTGGAAAGTTCTTGGGAGGGTGCCCTGTAAACGTGAGTGGCTAATCCGGTCTGTTGTCAGATTTCTGGGTGTTTCGTATTCACTGGCAGAACCTTGGTTGGCGACGGCTTGATGGGACGCTGGAGCCCTAATGGTTGCCTCTCTGCCCGCTGAAATTCTGGCGCCCAGCACGCTGTACTAAGAACAGGTGTTTCCCGCTTAGCACGATGGGGGCAATGCCACCACTGGCGAAAGGCACTTACGCAATGCTTGGATGCTCACCTCATCCCCGGTACTGCTGTTGGGCTGTCATCCAATCCCATCTCCACAATTCACTTTCCACAAAATCCACAAATCCCACGGTTATCCACTGACTGCCAATGGAACTGGCACTGGCACTCAGTACACAGCGTTGGATAACTAGCATGCCTTGAGATTAAGCACCAGACGCTAGGCTGATAGTGAGCATCAACTGCCCAACTAGGTAGGTGCCTAAGGCTGCTCGCCTCGTGTGCTCGCAATGCACCAACCGTTGTGCGCAACCAACGCCAGAAGTTGTCCGGGGTTGGCGCATAAAATTAAAATGCTGGCGGGGTAGTGAGTTTTTTATCCAAATCCATCGGTGCTGTAAATGGGCACCGAGGGTGCCGTGGCATGACGGCTCGTATTGTGAAGATACGGGTGTTACCCTCTGTGACGCCATTGCAGCGCGGTCTGGTGGGTGGACTCGTATGCCGCTGTGGACTTGTTGCGACTGGCAGAAACCACAGAAGGCATTGACGGAATTCGTCCCCGGGCTGGATCGTCCATGCGGGTGGTGAGCGACTCAGTCAGCGAACTACGAACGGGCAAGGTGCAGCCGAGTAATCAAGAAATCGGATCAATCAACCACAGCTCGGTGACGGGGGAAATTCAGCTCAGTGGCTAATTACCAAGCCTGCCCACCAGCAGCCGTACGTACATGCTAGGCACATCATTCTAGGCGCAGCATCGCCTGAATTCGACGGGCAGATGGACGTCCAGCAAGAACCAAGATCACCAACTGCCGGCACCAGTTTCACCCGCTGCTGAACCAACCAAAAGAGTGTAGAGGCCACACCATCAGTCATAAATTGGTTCCCTCCGGTGCAGCGCCCCCAATCGCGAGTCGGTGACGTCGCAAGCTCCACGGCGTCTCGAATGCATCCAAGCAGAGGGCGGCGCTTTGTGTGATCGGCGAGCGAGGCAGCGTGACGCCTCGTTCTGTACCTTGCATTGGTCGACTGGAGATGCGTCGGAACACGGCGCTCGAGGACGGACGGGTGTGACGCGACATCAGCCCAGCGAATGGCTGTGCACATGTCGCGCCCGGCGTGGTGCACAAAACAGTCCGAGTGGACAAGTTGCAGTTGTGCACGGCCGTGATGAGCGAGTCGTGGTAGTGGGCGATGATTCGCGGAGGGCGCCAAGGGCGCGACCCTATCAGTGAAGGGTATTATGCAGCCCTTGTGACGCGGTTTGCGTGCCACTTGGGATATGGGACCAAGACTGACGAGTGGGACAGCATCATTGCGCGCTCTGGTTGGGATCCCGACATAACTCGAGAGCGCGTCTGGCATCCATGGATTTCACTGGACTGGCAGGATTGTGAAGGGGGGCAGCAGGAAAAATGGGTGAGGTGTGTGGATTGCATTGCGAGGATTACTGGATTGTGGTCGTGGTCATAGACATGCATACGCGCGCACAAGTGCGAGACCCCAACGACCAGACGGATTGCACAAAAAAAAGAAAAAGACAAGTCTTGCACAAAAGCAACACAAGAGACGGAGGGAACCTACAGTCGACCGACGCCGCGCACTACTAATGCACTTGCACTATACTACGGTACACTAATTTGCCCAGCTCGATATTCAGTCCGACATGGGTCCGTGTGTACAAGTCAGGACTGGCTCCGGGCAGCTCTTCATATCGCGGCCCATCCGGGCGTGACGGCCATCCAGAATTAGAAAAGGCTAGTGGCTGCGCCATGATGGGTGGTGTGGACGGACCACATCACCGGACCTCCACCTAGACGAGCCAGGGCCAGCGCCGGGCAAGCCTGGACGAGCCAGGACCAACCCAGCTCAGGCCGCATCTGATGTTTCCCTTGCCCCAGACACGGTTGGACAGGGGTCTGGGGGACTCTGCCGTCTGGGCCGCCGGGTGGGATGTGGGTGTGGGTGAGGGTGTGGGTATTGCCTCTGGGATGTGTGGTTGATGTGGATCTGGGTGGGTGTGTCGTCGGATCCACCTCTCTAACCCTGGCCCAGGCGAGTGAGACAGGTCGTGGAGGAGGGCGGCGGCGGGAGACTTTCCTGTCGAGCCTCTCTGCGTAGACCCGGGCGTCCAACACGCTCTCAGTCGGCCTCGTACCTACTTATCACTCCATGATCCCCGTGCCCTCCAACGTTCGTTTTCCTCTGCATCCTAGGTATGATCGACAACCGCGTCGACACTGTTTAAATCAGTCTTCTCTTTTATGACCGCTCGGTTCTTCCTTCTTTTGTGACTTGGTTTATTTACTGGATATCCTCCCCGGATTCCTTCCACACTCATTACATTGCGGCCACCTCGACACAAGTCTCCAGTCTTAACGATACCCGTCAAGACTATAAGACCCTCGAGTCCCATGTACAACCACCACAGCCAGCCTTGCACCTAGCCGAGTCACTCATCAGACAGCCTCTGTCGTCCATTCTCTGCCGTCCAGGAACCGACCAGTACACCATCGTTTAAAGACGCCTATCACGAAGCAATTGTACAATTACAACAATACCAAATACCTAATACTTAAAAGAAGCGCAACACCACCAAAACTCACTTGAGCCAGTCTCAACAGAAGGTTTGTGGCACCTGCGAGTGCCTCGAGTCAAGCATCCATGACTGACATCGGTGGAATGTTATAGCACAAATGGATGCTACCATGATGCCCCAGGCCATGAGCCAAGCTCCCTTTTACTACTATGGCCCCGAGTCCAAGACGGATGCCCGCCATCAACAACATCACAACTTCACCCAGCAGCACATGTCCCAGCCCATCATGTTCCCCATGGTCCCTACGCTGCCTTCGACGCCTGCCTACTCGCGACCCAACTCAGCCAGCTCGCACCCTCACACTCTGTACAGCAATGGCCCCGCGGTGATGACGCCCTCTGCTTCGCCCCAGCCCATGGCTCACTGCAAGCCCGCCATCATGCTTGAGACCGAGTTCTACGAGCAGTCCTACCTGCCTTCGACCCCGCCTCTGTCCACCTCGGGCAGCACCATCGGCAGCCCCAACAGTTGCGAGATCCTCCAGACTCCCATGAATCCCATGTTCTCCGGAATGGATGGCGCCGATGGACTCAAGGACGGTCTCGAGGTTGTTGAGACCTCCGTCTTGGACTGGTCGAGCTGTGGATCCCCACCAATGACACCTGGTAAGTGTGCTCGAGTTCCATTTTCCCACCATTTGAATTTGTGTTTGCCCGTCGTGCACCGCCCCCAACCTTGAATTGCATTTCGCCCATCAGAGCCATTCATGCACCGCGTTTCAAGCCTATTTTCGGCTTGACTGTCATGGCTTTATCGGTCGTCGTTGGCTGCCGCTTTCTAAATCAGTGGTGCGGCGCCGCCGAGTGCCGTGCGCTGTCATTTGTGGAGATAACTGGGGCTAACCACGATTGGCAGTGTACCTTCAATCTCAACTGGGCAAGGTTCCCTCGCTTAGCAACACGCCTTCGCTTTCGCCTTCGCCTGCGCCCTATGCGCGATCAGTCACCTCTCCAGACTTGGACGTGGACTTCTGCGATCCCCGCAACCTGACCGTGTCTGCCAGCGCTGCCGCTACACTCGCCCCCGAGTTCCCTCTCGCTCTCGGTGAGGAGGAGCTCAAGGTTGAGCAGGTGAAGCCTGTTGTCGTGGCTCCTGCTCAGCCCACCTTCGACTTCAACCCTGCTCTGCCTAGCGGTCTGGACTTCTCTGATCTAGAGTCTGAGGACGACTTCGTCAACAGCCTGGTCAACCTGACCGGCGAGCAGAACATTGCCGACATTGGCCGCCCTCGTGCTTGCACCGGCTCTTCTGTCGTCTCTCTCGGCCACGGCAGCTTCATTGGTGACGAGGAGCTCTCCTTTGAGGAGAACGACAGCTTCCAGTTCCCCGTCCTTCCCAGTCCTCCCACCTCAACTACTGAGGAGACCCACCAGGACAAGCGCGCTAAGAAGAACAGCGGAAAGAAGGAGGATCGCACTCCCGCCCCAGTCATGAACGTTGCCGCCTCTGGCACTCAGTCTTGTGACGCCCAGGAGTGCTCCCACGATGCCGCCGAGCACTCCGACTCGAACGCCTCCTCCGGCTCCGAGGCTGCTACCCCTGCTCTGCCCGCCCCCGCCAACCGCCGCGGCCGCAAGCAGTCTCTCACCGAGGATCCCTCCAAGACCTTTGTCTGCGATCTCTGCAACCGACGATTCCGCCGTCAGGAGCACCTCAAGCGCCACTATAGGTCCCTTCACACTCAAGAAAAGCCTTTTGAGTGCAACGAGTGCGGCAAGAAGTTCTCTCGCAGCGACAACCTTGCTCAGCACGCCCGCACTCACGGCAGTGGTGCCATCGTCATGAACCTTATTGATGACGGCGAAGGCCACAGCTTTGACCCCTCTATGGTCCAGCCCACACCTGACGACTACAACACATATGGCAAGGTCCTCTTCCAGATTGCCTCCGAGGTGCCCGGCAGCGCCAGCGATCTGTCTTCCGACGATGGCAACGACCAGGGCAAGAAGAAGCGCAAGCGCTCCGAGTAAGCGGTTGCTTTTCTAGCACACCGTACGACAAACAACGGCCGGGAGCGTTCATCGACCCTCTCGACGTATGCCCGACACGACGCTGACGACCTTCTTTAACTTTCTTCTCTTGGGCCACTCGTTTCACTTTTTCGAGTTGGCAGTAGGGTCATTCATACATCTTTGGGTGCTCCGCCCTGGATAAACGGAGCAAGCAAAAAAGAGTGCAAGCGGTTATGACATGCATTTACACTTTTCGAGTTTGTATCAACAGCCAGCAGAGAAATCTGTCTGGCATGCGAGAAACGACTAGGAGGATGCGAGGTTTTATTTGATTTGGATATCTTTTTCTCAAAATTGCATTATGGCTTTCGAACTTATTTGCCCCGCTTGGGGCTCAGCATGGAAACACTTTTGATTTGGGTCCCCAGGGACATATATGGCGTGATGGGCGGGATTGAATGGCACCCGGTTTGGGGATCAGTTTGCATTGTGGGAGAGACGTTGAAGGATGAGTTTGGCAACGACAATGACGTCTACCAAAATATTGGCGGCTTGCCGTTCTTACGCTCGTTGTAATCATCTGGGCATCTGGACGCTGGACTCTACGGATTGCCTGGGCGACGTTACACTTGGAACCCGTGGAAAGGTGTCTACTTTTGGACTATCTTAATAGCCACATTATTCTTGTGTTTATTTACTTCTTTGTCTGTCGTTTTCCTGTTGCTGGATCAGAGCTGTCGGGAGCAGGAGTGTGCTGGGCACAATCATTGACAGGCACCTCATTCCTCACAACAATCATGTACACTTTTAGAATAGTTTGACAATGGTCAATTTTCCCATGCTGCCATACCTTGAATCTCCAAAAACAACCTCTTTGTGAACTTATACCTCGCCTTAATGCTGCTCCCCCAGAATTTCAATTCCCAATCGTGAACTCCCCTATCACTCTCATTTCAGTCCAAATGCCTCGTGCAAGATTGAGTAGCGCTGGACGTGGCAATCCATTTTGGCAGCGGAGCGATGTTACACATGATCGTCGAGTCATGATTATTTTGTGTTTGGTGGCATGTCAAGTCACTAGTCAGCCGCCCAGCGGGCGCAAAAGCGACCGCAAGCCAAGACAGCAAAACGTGGGACGATCCGTTCACGATGGCCTGAACGCTTTAGCCTGGCTCACGCCTCCGCACACAGCACGCACGCCTCCAGGCAACTTGAGGGTCGACGGATAATTCAGTCGCGGCCAACCTGGATTTGTGGGGGAAATACGCCGCTCGCGCAGGGTCCATCTAACCGACAATGAACAGTCAAGCTGTCAAAACCACATCAGCTACGCTGTCCAGGGCAATCAGGGCCCATGCTCGCACGTTGACTGTGCGGACGGGTGTGGGAATTGGTTTGGGACGGTTGCAATCGGCGGGCTCGCTCATTTGAGCCCGACAATTATTGCCAAGCTAGCTCCCGGGATGATCGTCGTCCGGAAGTTATCCCCGCTATGAAACTTGAATACTGAGACAACTCCGCCGGCGGCGGGAGATTGCGTCAAGGGTTGGCTTGACACGGACGAAGAGTTTGACAGCCTTGGAACCCTGGCCAAAGGCCCGAAACCCGTCGGGTTCGAGCCCCGTTGCACTGGACAAAAAAACCCTTGGCCAAGGCGTTTGTTAGCTGCGAAATGCACCAGAGGCTTGGGCTTTCCAGCTATCGAGGAGGCTAATGTTGGCTAGCCTGCTAGCGTGCCTGGGTTTCTGGTGGCGGTTGACGAATGGGCCCACAGACTATCCGGGCCCAACCTAAAAACCTCCACTCGACATCGACAAAGAGACCGTATGCCAATCGCGGTCGGTGCCGAGCAGGTGGCAGCCCAGTCGCCAAACAGATCGCCAAATTACCACTGCCCGAACGCCCTTGCACCTCATTCCCTTCCCATCCCAGAGTTTCCCCTTCACCCGGCTTGGTGGTGTTTGACTCGTCCAGCCGGCTGGCCAACCAACCACGCAGCCCAGCTCTGTTCGAGAGCATCCCGGGAACCATGTCGTCCGAACGCCTCAATGTGATTGCGTTAATCTCAGGCGGAAAGGACAGCTTCTACAGCCTGCTCCACTGCATCCAGCATGGTCACCGCGTGGTGGCATTGGCCAACCTCTTCCCTGGGACCGACACTACTACTGGGACTGGTGGGATTGCAATTCCCGATACCAGGGATTCTCTCCCATCTCAGCCACTTGTCACCAACCCTGGTCCTTCGTTGTCTCTTCCCTCGGGGCTTCAGATTATCGACCCGGCCACCTGGGAGGCTGGTACAGCCGATGACCGCGGCAGTGGACAGAGCCAGGATCAGAGCCAGGGGCAGGTAGGCGAAGAACCTTCACCGAAAGATTTGAACAGTTTCATGTACCAGACAGTCGGACACGAGATCCTGCCCCTCTATGCCGCCGCCACGGGCCTGCCGCTCTACCGCATGCCCATCAGCGGCAGCGCTGTCCACCATGAGCGGGACTACAACGCGGCCGAAGCCCAGGGCAGTGAGGAGACCGAGTCCATGATGCCCTTGCTCCAGGGCATCATGAGTCGCCATCCTGAGGCCAATGCTCTCTGCGCCGGCGCCATCCTCTCAACCTACCAGCGCACTCGCGTCGAGTCAATCGCCTTGCGCCTTGGCCTTCAACCTTTAGCCTACCTTTGGCAGTATCCAGTGCTTCCACCCCCACACGCCACCGCTGCTGTCGCCACCGAGGCCCAGCTATTGATTGACATGGCCGGCGCCGGGCTCGAGGCACGGATCATCAAGGTTGCCAGCGCGGGCCTCGACGAGAGCTACCTGTGGGAGCGTGTGTCGAGTGAAGATGGGGCCCGCCGAGTCAAGAGTGCGCTGCGCAAGTTCGGCTCGGCTGAGGGTGCGGCCGTGCTTGGGGAGGGTGGCGAGTTTGAGACTATTGTCGTTGATGGCCCTGCACAGCTGTTTAGCCGGAGGATCGACGTACCTGAGAACGGACGTCGAATCGTTCGTGAGGGTGGAGGGTCTTCGTGGTTGCTTTTGAGCGGCGCACGGCTCGATGAGAAGCCACATGCTGCAGGCGAGCAGGCCGTGCGGACCCCAGATATGCTCGATCCGAAGTTCAAAGCAATCCTGGATGACCTCCCATCTGCATCCCTGACCCAGGACTCGCCGCCAGCTTCTCGGACCCCTCATCGTTCGATATTGTCCAGCGGAGATTCAATGCCCGCAAGTGCCGGCGTCGATTTGCTTCGTTGGTCCGTTCTCGCGGATCCAAGCTCGAGTGAGAGATCCATCCAAGAGGAGACGGTTCAAGTGGTTGGCAAGATTCGCGCTTTGGCCTCGGCGGCATCCCTGGACCCGTCCGATATAACCAACACCGTCATCGTCCTTCGTCGCATGTCAGACTTCCCCAAGGTGAATGGTGAATACGGCAAATTGTTTGCCAAGCCAAACCCTCCATCCCGTGTGACCATCTCTTGCGGTGAACTGTTGCCGCCCGGCACCAACATTGCGGTGTACATCACCGCGCCGCTGCCTCAGCGTGCGGTAGACCGAAATGGGCTTCACGTACAGTCACGATCTTACTGGGCGCCCGCAAACATTGGCCCGTATAGCCAGGCTATCGATGTGCCTGTCATTGTGCGGCAGCAAGAGACTGGTCTGCGGACCATCTCTATCGCGGGGCAGATCCCCCTGATTCCCGCCACCATGCAGCTCCCGGCCTCGTCTGATACCTCGCATGAATTACAGGTGGCGCTATCTCTGCAACATCTGTGGAGAATTGCACAAGAAGTCGGGGTTCAGTACTGGACCAGTTCAGTTGCCTATTTTGCTCGATGTGACTCGTCGGCTGAGATGCAACGCAACGCCAAGGTTGCAGCGCTTGTATGGAAGCAGGCCCATGGATCAGCCGATGATGAGGATAACTTGGACGGACCTGACCCTTGGGATCTAAAGTACAACCCTGCATTCCAATCGCTGGCGGGGGGCGATTCGCAAGGAGCAAAACGTTCCGTTCCAGACTGCTCAACTCTGACACTTCGTCAGCAAAACGAACCCGATACATGTATTCCTCCCATGTTTGCAGTCGAAGTCGAGGAGCTGCCCCGGAATTCAGCCGTGGAATGGCATGCTCACAATGGTCTCTCCAAAGTGGATGAGAGCAGTCTTGAGCTGACGGCGGATCCCGAAGTCGGGACACCAGACTTGAAGGTCTATCACTCGATTGTGAAGACGTCGGCTTCCAGAGTTGTTTACTCTTCGGTTTCGTGTGGCTCGTGTGAATCAAAGCCAACCTTCGAGTCTTTGGTGACCGATATGGATAAAACATATCAAGAGTCTATTCGTCTTCAATTAAGAGGATCAGATACAACTACTCAAACGCCCTACCTTATCTATGTAGACGCTACTCAAGTTGAAACTATGCGGGGATTTGATAACACGGTTTCAAATAGGCTGGCTATTATACCGTGTCGATCTATATGGTCTTCATCTGGAGAGCCCTTAAGGATAATAGGTCTATATGAAACGGCCTTCTTATAAATGATGTAACGATCCTAGATATGATAGGATGAGAGAGAAAGGTTCAATAAAAGTTTCGATTTTGCCAATATGTAAAGTATATGTGCTGCGCGCCAAACATTGAAGTCCCCCAGATTAAGTGACAGCAACCCGTAATTATGCATTCACAAACTTCATGTGAGACTCGGGGTATCGAGTCCCCGCCACCTTGAAGGAAGTTAGAATTTCATCAATCTCCGCCATATCGCTATCGCTCAGGTCAATGATGGTGGCATTCTCTCGAATGCGATCCGGGTTGCTGGAACCGGGGATTGGAATAAACCTTGGCATGCCGGGGCGCCTGGACAGAGCCAACAGCCAGTTGATGGCTACCTGACCAACGGTGCAGCCTTTTCGCGCAGCGATATCCTTGACCTTGGCGACGAGCTCGAGGTTCTTGGTGAGGTTGTCGCCCTGGAACCGGGGGTGGTGCAGCTTGATATCTCCGGCGGGAATGTCGGCAGCAGACTTGATCTTGCCGCCCAGGAGACCTCTGCCAAGGGGAGCTGGGGAAAAGAAGCGCGTTAGCATCCTAATGAGTATTGTTCTTTTTGTGTGTGTGCTCATGCTAGTCTATCTTCGCATGATGGATACACTTACAGTATGCGAGGATGGGAACATCCAACTCGGCGCATGCCTCGGCCAAGCCGTTGGTCAGAGGATCGTTGTAGAAGAGGGACATTTCCACCTCGACAGAAGTAATCTTGTACTTGGTGGCCGCGCTCCGAAGCGTCTCGGCACTGATCTCGCTGCAGGAGATGCCGTTGATCTTTCCGGCCTTGACGTAGCCGTCGATGGTTGCTAGCGTCTCCTCGTTGAAGTCAGCCTTGGGATCCTTGCGGGCCGGCTCGAATTGGTCAATGTGACCCTTGGGGCCGATGGTGCGGAGGCAGTTGTCGATGCTCTCGCTGATGCCCTCCTTGGAACCGCGGGGCTGGAAGTCGCTGCCCAGAGCGCCCTTGATGTTGAGGACGATACGGGATGCGTCCTCGGGATACTTTTCAAAGTAACGGCGCAGTAGAGCTGGCGAATTGGCGTCGGGAGGGCCGTAGAACTCGCCGCCGTTGAAGTAGTTGCAGCCCGAATCAAGAGCTGCGCGGATGGCAGCAAAGGCTTGCTCATCAGGGATGGGCTTGGCGGTGAGACCTGGTTGATCTGTGAGCAAACGAGTTCTATAAAGTGCTGCTGTACTCAAGTTGTGGTGGCATTGGGGCTAATAATGCTTTTATCCCATCTCTTGGGTTTGACATTTTCTCTTTGTGATCCCCGCCAGCAATGAACGAATGCACTTCTTATGTGGGAATACAAGACTAGAACGGGCTATGAATGCTTACCCATAAGGCCGAAGCCAATGGCTCCAATTTCCTTGCCAACGATAGTGTAAGTCATGTTGATTGGTGCGAAGTGTTGAAAGTGATGTAGTTGGTGAGTAGTTGTTGTCTGGTAGTTCTTCTTAAGATGTTCGTGTGTGACGAGAGTGATTCCTCCATTTTGGCTTTGAGGCCACCGCCCATTTATGTGTTTTCAGATGCTAGTTGCAACTCACATCTTGTCATGATAGACTATGGAATGTTTACGGATCTAACGTTCAAAATCCGATGTCCCTGTGGCGCAGGGAGGATTCAAGGCGCAGATGTGGCTAGAGAGCATTTTCCTAAAAAGGAAAGCAGTGGGACACGTGCAGGGATGAGCAAGGAAGCCGGGGTGGAGGAGCGCAGTCACCCATTTAACTCCGTCAATTGTAGGCGGCGATTATGTTGCAAACCGGCCGGCGAAATGACGGTGCCGGAAGTGGATAGCGAGCCGAAGGATTGTACGGAGTTTGGCGGACAATTTTACGGGGGCTGAGGTTGTGAATTTTCCGATATGCCAGCTGGACGAGCGGAGGGCGATGAGAGACAGACGTCAATGGAGGTATGCACGATTGATTGCCAGGGTGGTTTGGAAGTGACCGCCATATCGAGATATGATTTGCGTTTGTGCTCCCGCCCTCGTGAAGGCAGCAATGCTCAGAAGTAATCCGATGCGATTTACTGTTGCTCCGTCTCACTGGAAATCAGACAGAGCACGGCAACCGGCGAGTGTAGCAAGACTATAAGGGAAATACACGGCTATCGGAAACAGTCTCAGAAATGCCACAACTTGGCATTCCACACTTTGGTTTAAGTACCTAGCACCTTTCTCATCATGAGGCGGGTTTATGTGGGCACATGGCACAATTGGATGGGCCTGTGTGGTCAGTTGGGCGCGTCAGATGATGGCTGAGCGGAACTCGGTCTTTGCTCCCGTCGACAGGTGCATTGGCCTTTACGAAGCAATTTTGAAGGAAAAAATCGCAAGAAAAAAAAGGAGGTCTGAAGAAGATGCTGGATGAGTATATGCAGACGATGACGCTCCAAAGCTAGTTTGATGTGATTTGAGATATGGTATCAGAGCCGCCAGGTGTTGGAGCCAATCCGCGATCTTGATGGGCGGTGACGTGCTCGACAGGCTCTCTGGTGCCATCCCACCACACTGCACGCACATCGCATATCAGCACATGGATCCCTCCCCCGATGGCACCTTCGCAGTCCATGTCGTGCATCCCCAGATATCGGAGACTTGGCAGTGGCATGTGTTTGGAACCATGGCCCAGTCACGGCCGGTGCGTGTGGCCATCCTGGGCCCCCATCAATCCCCCGCAGTGTACCTGGAAAGCTAAACAAGGACTACAGTGGACTTTGTTAGCGGTCGAGCCCCCTTGATTGGCCCGCGGCTGTCCCGCTCGCAGCAGTCTTCTCGGTGCAGTTGACGTCGGTTCGTTCCCTTCACTCCACCAACGAACAATAAGACGTCGATTCTGGGGTGGAAAAGACGCCATCCCGCCTTGGACTTCGACATTGGCCGTGGCCCAATATTGCAACACGGGCGCGGAAGCAAACGCATCCACAGGCGCAAGCCCAGCTGCAGATACCAACGCAGAGAAGAGCACCCGATTCGCAGCCCCCCCTCCCTTCGCTCTATCTGCTTCCGGGCGATAATCACAACACAGGCATCCTGCAGTCGCAATGCCCCCCGACGATAATGCCACAGCCGATGGCGCCGTATCATCGTTTGCACCCAGGGCTCCGGAGCCTCTTGTCCCTGCCAGGACGCGATCCTCGACGGGCGCATCTATCGGCAGGTCGGCTTCCTGGGCCAGCTTTCATCGTCCGTCTGCTGCCAGCGAACGGATCAGCGGCATCCTTGAGGTGAGTTTTTCGTCCTGGTTCGAGTCGGATGGGTACCATGGCCCGCTCCCACCATCTCTCAGCCGTATCTCCCACGATGTTGTCTCAGAAGACCCAACACCTTCGCTTCCCATGGTGGCTTCCCATTTTTTTTTCTCGGCTCTTGGCATGGCATACTAGCTCTAGCATGGACCTGGGGGGCCTTCCCGCTTGCTTAGCTTGCGCACTTGCCGCCTTGCCATTCCGCGCCTCGGCCGTCTTAAACTTTGCTTTGCTGCTCCCCATCTCCAGCATTTGGTGCCACTCAAACTCCCACTCACCTGTATACGTTCGCGCTCCTTGCGAAATTCTCGAACCAATTGCTGACCCTCTTCCCTACTCCCTTCCAGAACGCTCGAGAACGCGCTGAAGTCATGGGCGCCGACAGATCTCCCCAAGCTCCCGGAAGCCCCATCTTCCGGCTTCCGTCCGCTAACCCGGCCCCGATACCCGGGAATCATGACGCTGATGAGCTCACGGGCATTGTCTCTCGTGGCTCCGATATAAACTACCAGGCCATACAGACTACCAGCATCCATGGTACCGGGCCTCGTTCCCGAAAGACCATCTCGCGCAATTCCAACCACTCCAAACCTCCCTCGCGACAAGGTGACAACCGACTACCGCCTACGATGCCCAACATGGACTTTTCCCGCCAGGCCGACTCCAACGACAAACATCCTTCTTGGTGGAGGACACAATTGGAAAAGTTCCAGTCGGTTGAGTTGGAGAACAAAGGCAGTGTAGCCCGAGATCACCTTGCCATCGGTACGTTGCCTCGCCTCTCCTAGCCTGCCAGTTGCTGACATAATACTTGGTAACAGAACGAACCTTTCTCGCTTGGCTCCGAACATCCCTTGCCTTTGCCTCTATTGGAATTGCCGTTACACAACTCTTCCGTCTCAATACTTCCCTAGAGCAGGGCCAGGAGCACAATAAGCATCTGAGTACCTTGCGACAGATGGGCAAGCCTCTGGGCTCTACATTCCTTGGCATCAGCATTCTCATTCTCTTCCTCGGTTACAAGCGCTACTTTCTAGCTCAGCATTGGGTCATGCAGGGCAAGTTTCCTGCAAGTCGTGGGACGATTACCATTGTTGCTGCTGTAGCTTTCGCCATCATGGTCGCATCGCTGGTCGTTGTGATTGCGATACATCCGTCCACGGCCGAACTGTAAGCTGTGTTAAATTTACCAAAAAAAATGTATTTGTGCGCGTGTATGTGTGGTTATAATGGCATGGGAAGGATGATTGGAATACTGAGGTCGGTTTTTTTCCATTTAGGGTTGTATTTTGATGCACATCTCCATGGGGAGAGCTGTTGGGCATGGTTTGGGTTACAGCATTTGATACCAGGGCACTTTGTTACGTTATGTTTTGGCAAGCAAATCAATTTCTGCAGTTTGTCCAAGATTTGCGGCGTAATTTACCATGCGTGTCCATGCTTAGTTTGAAATGACATGCGGTTAGAAAAGAAATGATTATAGCGTTGGCATATGTGGTGATTGATACCTGCTGGGACTTGAAAGCGATGGTGGGGTACGTCCCTCACCTCGACAATTTACTTTCATCCCACCATACTTACCCTTTCTCATTCACACTTTGTGGCATCAACTTTTAATCCGGGATTTTTATTTTTTATATTCTCCTTTCCCCGGGCTCTCATTTTATAATTCCTTCGCCACACCGCGGCACCATGCCCACCAAAGACCCCATGAACGTCTCCGCTTTTGCCGGCACGCAGCTTGCCCTGCTGGACCACGAGCTGCAGAGCGAGGTGGCCGAGACGAGCAGCCTCGTCTCCAACCACAGCCCGACGGGCCTGCAGCGGGCAGGCCTGGCGCTGACGAACCTCGTCGTGGCCGGGCAGCGCACGGGACTCGGGGGCCGGACCGTCGTCGAGCTGGGGCCGGACCCGGCCACGGCCTCGCGGGGCGCCGACGAGCTCCCGGAGCACGGCCTCCGGACCGGCGACATTGTGCTCGTTGCCGAACAGCCCGCCGGGAGCGCCAAGAAGCGTGAGATCAAGGACCTGGAGCGCAAGGGAGCGCGAGGCGTCGTCACCAGGGTCCAGAAGGGTCACATCAACGTCGCCCTGGACGAGGGCAAGGAGGAAGCCTCCTTCTCGGGGAGGGTGTGGGCCGTCAAGCTAGCCGATGAGGTTACATATCGACGGTATGGCAAGAGATGCTCTGTACACCGTTTTTGCTTTCTTGTGAACTGACTTGCTTTCCCGGTTTCAGCATGAACTGGACAATGGAGAAGCTGCAAAAGATGACCGAGTCAGAATACTCCATCTTCATCAGAGTCTTGTTTGGGTTATCAAGCCCATCGCCCATCTCGGGGGATTTGACCAAAGACGAAGACGTGGGAAATCTTGAGTGGGTTGATCCAACGCTAAACGACTCGCAAAAAGATGCCATCCGCTTCGCCCTCGCCTCTCGCGAGGTGGCTTTGATTCACGGTCCTCCGGGTGTGAGTTGGATCCCTCAGACGGGCATGCCGACAAGTCTGTTCTGTCGCTTACAATTTGCCAGACCGGAAAGACGCATACACTCATCGAACTAATTCTCCAGATGATAAAACGCGAGCAGCGGGTACTGGTCTGTGGCCCGTCAAACATCTCAGTTGACAACATAGTCGAGAGACTCTCGCCACACAAGATTCCTATCCTCCGTCTTGGCCACCCCGCACGCCTGCTACCTTCGGTCCTCAATCACTCCCTTGATGTCCTGACACAAACATCCGAGGCTGGAGCCATTGTAAAGGACGTGCGGGCTGAGATGGACGCCAAGCAGGCCTCCATCAAGAAGACAAAGAGCGGCAAGGATCGCAAGGCCATCTATGCCGACTTGAAGGAGCTGCGGAAGGAGTTTCGCGAGCGCGAGCGGCGGTGTGTTAGCAGCTTGGTTGGTGGTAGCAAGGTAGTTCTGGCTACGCTCCACGGCGCAGGAGGCTATCAGCTGCGCAACGAAGAATTCGATGTTGTCATCATCGACGAAGCCAGCCAGGCTCTTGAGGCTCAGTGCTGGGTGCCGTTGCTCTCGGCCAAGAAGGTTGTCTGCGCTGGCGATCACCTGCAGCTGCCCCCAACCATCAAGTCTACAAACTCCAAGGTCAAGCTGGAACTCAAAGACGGCGTCAAGCCCATCAAGGGGGTGTCGCTAGAAACCACACTGTTCGACCGCCTCCTGGCCTTGCATGGACCTGCAATCAAACGGATGCTAACTACGCAGTACCGCATGCATGAAAACATCATGCGGTTTCCCTCTGATGAACTATACGAGTCCAAGTTGATTGCTGCGGATGCCGTCAAACAGCGTCTGCTCAGAGACTTAGATTATGAGGTCCAGGATACAGAAGACACTAACGAGCCTCTTGTCTTTATTGACACCCAAGGTGGGGATTTTCCAGAAAGAAATGAAGAAGACGACAAGGAGAACCCCAAGAAGGGGAGGACAAGTCTACACGGCGAAAGCAAAAGCAATGAAATGGAAGCGGCGCTTGTGCGTCAACACGTGAAACAATTAACCACAGCTGGGGTGCGACCCGAGGACATTGCCGTTGTGACACCGTACAACGCTCAGGTATGTTGCGATACCGGGGAACCCATGCTAACAGCACATGTCATTCTAACATATCACCATTCAGCTCGCCATCTTGGCGCCCCTTAAGGAGCGATTTCCTGGCATTGAGCTGGGAAGTGTCGATGGATTCCAGGGCCGCGAAAAAGAGGCAGTCATTGTGAGCCTCGTGCGGAGCAACCCAGAGGGCGAAGTTGGTTTTCTAGGCGAGAAGCGGCGACTCAATGGTGAGAGACCCTAGATCCCTTCACGGCCCCGTTTTTTTTGTTTGTTCTCGAAAGGAGAAACATTCAAGGGTGAACGTGGGCTCGGTACTAATGCGAGGATTCTATAGTGGCAATGACACGTCCGAAGCGTTCTCTAACAATCATCGGAGATGCGGAAACCGTCCAAAGGTGAGAGAGCGTTGTATTGCCCCTTGCCGACGTTCTACCTTGCTGCAGCAGTCCTGGTTCAGCCATACTCTGCCGCCATGGTTCCATCCGCTCGCTCCGAGAAGAGGGTCTTGCTAACGAGACTGTACCACAGAGGAAGTAGCTTCTTGAAGAAGTGGATGCAGTTTCTCGAAGACAATGCTGACCTGCGCTACCCAGACCTTGCGGCAGTGTCCCAAGGAGCATGAGAGCCCTCATTGAGGCTATGCAGAGCGTCTATGGCCTTTAACAACATCATTATGCCGGCCGACAAGCGAGGATCATATTAGCGTAAAATTCATTTGAGGCATATGGCCGAGCTTATAACCTGAAGTCTTGGCTCGCCATTGAGTTTCAAAGCCATCGGGTCCCGATTTGGACCACGTGCTCAAAACAACCGGAGACGATCTTGACCTCTCAAACCTAAACCCCAGTACCTGAATATCGATACCTTTTGAGCATATTTAACTTCCTTATTGGGAAGCTTTCGACCGATCTCTTGGTAACTTTCAAGAGACGCCATCGTGTCTCTTTTGGCTGTGCCGCCCGCCGTGATGGGAAGCCGTGTGCGTTTATTAGCTGCCCAAGCAGTCGCGCCCGTGATCCCTGCATTTGTTTCAGGTCATCTTGTGGGCCAACCGTTGCGGGGGGGTTGCCATCCCTGTTCCGGTTCGTACGCCGTTTTCTAACGGTTTCGGCCCCATGAGAAAGTGAAAAAGGTCAGAAAAATCCAACCTTGTAAGGCCGGCTACAAGCTATCTCTCGAAGGATATTCGTACCCCGTACTGTCATCAAGTTGGAGCGAGACACACGAGCGACACCATTGCGACATGGCCGGCACTAGACTCATGAGACACTGTCGTGCATGTTTGACCTGCGTAATTTTGAGACATATTTTTGCCTCACACCCAAACCAGCAAAGTCAGAGAACTGAAATATCCGCCACAAAAGCTTCTACGAATAGACCAGAGTTGTGCATTATCTAATGCGAGGATGGGACTGAGTTGATGAAGCCAGGGCCCCGGTCGGCCTAGACAGGGGCTCAGAAGTAACAGGGACTTTCGGATGTGCAGCAGGAGTAAAAGGTGACGGACAGTCGACTCACCAAAGTTCGGAGGCGAATTGTCGTTGTCCGTTTAAAATTCTGCTCGTGGTGTTGTCATCACGCAGTCCAGAAAGACGCTGCTGCATCGTATCCAAGGACCCCTGGTCTCGTGAGAGGTACGTGGCATGCCATTGACGAGTCGCTGTGTTCTGTCCCATCAACAATGCAGAGCATAATTAGCGCTTAAGACAGCCACTTATATCGGACGCGGAAGACGCAGTGGATTAGAAGATCTCTGTGATGCGACAGGGAACAAGCCGCGCAGAAGCGAGCTCAAGCTGACGAGTACCGCGCCAGTCAGTACATGGATGTTGTGGGGATTGGATATTGAAGTGGCTGGGAAATTTTCACACGCTGCCGTTGGTATCAAGACCAGCTTTGAATGTTGAAAGGTGCTGTTCTAATATTGGTTCGCTTTGCGAGGCCGAATTTGGTCATGAAGACCAATTAGCGCGCTAGATACGAAGAGCTGGACCTTGATTTGCTATACAGTAACTACTTTTTGCCTGGCGTAGGGCGTGTTGCATGAAGCCTGCCAGCAAGGATTGGAGGTTAGAACGATCAATTCTCAAAGAGAAAAAAAAAGTCTTGCCAAGTCAGTATTTGGTTGGGACATTGAAGGAAAGGATGCTGCAATACCCTGTAGTGTCGGGCGTCCAGTAAGCTGCGGGAACATGGGGAGGAAGCAGGGACTCCGGACGTTGAACATGTACACAAAGCGGAGTTGGGTCGTTGATTGCTTTTTGCGGCGCCACTGATTCGATGCAAGTCAGTCAGCGAGGTCCAGTCGGGGTTTTTAGGGAGCCGGTGACAGCAATTAACCGGGGCCTGGTGAGCCTAGACTTGCAAAGATGTGTCGCGTGTGGTTGCAGCACATAGTGTAGTTAATTGAGGCGATTGGTTGGGTGAAAGAGTTGCTTTTGTTAGGTAGGGGTTTCGGGTCTTTGGGATCAAGTGGGAGACGGTGGTGACGATGAGAGAATATTGAGTGGGGGTAGGTTTGTCAGCCGAGTCCCGTCGTGAGACACGGGATCATGGTTCCGGTGGGTAAACGCTTGGTTGACCTGAGGAGGGAACAATGACCTGCAATGGGTTTGACCAAGGTAGGTAGGTCGGCAGGCAGGTACATGTGAGGAGTGCATTCAAGGTCTGATGGAGGTGGGAGGTGGGACGGCTGGGGAGCTAAAACAGGTCCTGCGGGCTTCTTTATCGATGCCGTCCCCTTTTCCTTGCACATGTCCGCAGGCACGCCGCCGATTAGCAGGCAGGTACGGATGCGTCTTACCTCTAAAAGCAAGACCCAAGATCAGCACCATGAATTATTAATGATCTAAACATGCGCAAGCGAGGTACTCGGTCTCTCACGTGGCGCTGCTCTCCTCCAAAAATGCAATAAGACATGCTTAGCAAGAACGGCACTGTGGCGCTATTGGGGTGCGTTCTACCGTGTTCACCGGAGAACAAGACTTTAGACCTTTCCAATTGCAGCCACCTCCATCTCGGTGTAAGGCCAGAGGGCAAAAGCCTGCTAATTTTTTTTCTGGTATTCAAAAACCAGAGAGGGCAGGCCAAAGAGCAGCATGCAGGGGGGAGGGCAGAACCCCGGTACTGCACTGCAAACCCATCTCTCACCCAAAGCCTCGCGCCATCTTGTCTTCGGACCTAATTATGCCCTGGACTACACCATATTAGCGAGTAGCGGGGCCGCAGTCGAGGAGAGTCATGGCACGGCCATGGGGAAGCTGGTCTGGAGCAAACATGCTAATTTTCCCTAGTTGGGGTTGAGCCACGATTGGGCAGTGTGACTATGCAAACTACAAGATATCTAAGAGCCAACGGATCTTCCCTGTTCGCCCAAGCCTTGAAGAGTCGACTCAACCTGTCCTCCGAGTGCCCCCTGCACCCTGCCTGTCGTCTGCCATCTCGCGCTGGAGACGAAGCTCCAAGCTCCTTGATCTCACACAGACCCTGGGCGACGGATACGGCCAGGGCACTCGAATCAGCCGCCCCCAGTCGCCCACTGCTTTACCTCTTCGGTCAATAAGATGACACGCCATCGATCCACTGAGACAGCCCAAAACGCGACGGGTTCAAACCCCCTGCTTGCCTCCCGACCGCGATTGTCGTCCCGTCCTGGATTGACTGGACCCAAGCGAGCCTCGACACATGGCAAACCGTCCCTAGCTCAGCGCTGCAAATATGGGATCAACGCCGCGGCGGCCAGCCTCAACGCCAGACACCTGACGCTCTGACCAATCCCCACACCTCGCCCCACGGTTGTTTGGGACGTGAACTGGAACTGGCTCTTGACGGTTGATACCTGGTTCACCGCTGCTGCGACTCTGTTGCGTCTGCTGCAAAGCAACCCGACCAACCTCTGGTGGCTCCCCATCCCTGGTCGGCTGCCTTGTCCATGCCCCCTTTCATCGTCCCTTGTCATCCGACGTGGCATTGGAGCTGCCCTCCCCAGAGCCTGGTCCTACAAGCACGCCTTCGTGAGCCGTCGGCATCATGTACACCCTGCTGACCGGGCATTAATAGGTCCCCGTCACCCACTACCGCCAACACCATCTTTTCGCGCGCTCGAATCCCGTTCCTGTTTCAAGCCTCCTCTTCTCCTCTTGCTGTCTTGCCTTCTTTTCACCTAGCCCTTTTCTGCTTGCTGCACGGCAAGGGCGCGCCTATCGCCATGCCATAAGCCCACTCGCTCCCTCACCTCCGACCCTCGTTTTTTTTTTGTGTTCCCAGGTTTCTTGTTCCCGATCCTCCTTCGGCGACGCTCGCGAACTTCCTCGATTTACCATTTTCTTCATCGTATGCACCATGAAAGGCCTGGCTGCCCCGTGTAGACGATCACACATATAGAGCGCCTCTTCACCGAAATCACCCTTCATCGATATGCGTCTTGGCCTTGTGTCGTACTCCATTCCGTCCTCTATCCCGTTCACCTCTCCAGTTCTCTTTCCTTCACTTATCTTCAGTCGCCACCTTCATTCGCCGACTGATCTCGCCCACTTATTCACCCAGATACTTCAATGAAGAAATCGTGGAAACCAGCCTCCAGCGCGGGCGGTAATACTCGGCCTCGAGCCGGTCCTCATCATATTCGTGGTCGGATCTCTGGTCCAGTCCCAGTCCCTAGCCCTTTAGACGAGGAGTTCCCTCTGCGAAGTCCCGGACCTAACATTACCACACCCATCCGTGCTGAGTTCAAAGAATCACAATCCGAATCCCTTTTGTCAAGCAGGGACCAGCAGCCGATGGGACTCCCGCCCGCTCCAAGCCCGCTCAATGAGATGTCGCCCCTTCCCAATGACAATTTACGTACTACGCAGCGCGTCATCTCACCAGTAGCGGAAATGAGGTCTTCGACTGTTCCAAGGACGAATTCGTCCAACGCGAACAGACGCTCAATAGTCACTCCAGACTCCAACCAAATAAAAGATAATCGACCCCATCGAAAACAATCTAAGCTTCGCGGCGCAATCGGAAAGCTCCTGGGCCGGAGACGAAAACAAAACTCACATGATAGCCCCAACAATACAGACTCGGATACCGGCCCGCCCTCGTCGAGTAGACCCGCTGATTATCGCAGTGCGGATAGCAAGGCCTCCCATCAATCTGAAACCGACCCGAGACCGACGAACAGGCCGCTGGATGCTAGAGCACGCAACCGCCCCTTCCCTGGTGCCGAATCAAAGCGCACTGCTTCTCTGCCCATCACTGAATTTGATCGAGCGCTGCGATCTCATTCCATTCGCCCTGAAGATGTTCGAGCTATTGAAAGCGCGAGGAATTCACTCAGCGCCGACTTTGGGAGAAGGCAAACCGCTTCGCTCGTTTTAGAGCAGGACGACATTACCGGGCTTTCGCCCCGTCCTGCAAGCAGCCAAGGCCGAGACAGCAGAGCAGCCCAGCATGAGGGTGATCCTGCGGAAATTGGGCGTGCGATTACAAGCGATTACATGGGCTACCGACGTCGATCCCGAAGCCTGTCAGGATTGCCTGAAGTTGAAGAGGATCAAACCAAGAGCAGGAGGCGAAGCGATGAGATTCGCTATTGGAGGGAAAGCTACGATCCTGCCTTCACCTCGCCCGTATCCTCCAATGTCCCAGATATCGATGATGGTGGCGCAGTGGAAGACGGTGAAACAGCGCAAAATATGGATCATGATCCGCCCCAATCTCTACCCCAATCTTTCCAGCTCGACAACTTCGCCGATGCCCGTGAAATAGGGCAAATGAAGATCACGCATGTTGCAAGCCTAGAATCTCGGGTTTCTAGCCTCGAGTCTAGAGTACGTCGATTAGAACACGCACTCAACCAGGTTTGTAATGCGGTGCCTGGCCTTCGTCCCCCACTGGACCCTCCGGATAGACCCGCGCCTCTAGTCCCCACCCAAGAAACGAACTCGGGCTATGACGGCAAATTCCCATTGAGGTTGTCAATAGGCCAGCCAGAATACTCCCATCACTCCAAGGCTCATAGGCGGGGCATTTCTGTTCTGTCCTTGGACGATTCGCTCGATGAACCACTCTCAAACTCTCTACCTGTCCCACGACCGTCAGACCGTCCGACCTCCATAACAACAATTCGTGGGGTGAGCAGCCTTCCCACATTGTCAAGAGAGGTTTCCGGCCCTTTCACCACGGATCACTACGCCACCCTCTTGGCCCTTGTTCACACAGAGCGCTCTGCTCGGGAAGCACTTGAAGCACAGGTCAAGCGCCTCGGCTATCAAGTTAGCATTCTCGCCAAAACTAATGCCATGAGGTCAGGCTCACATTATGATCCGCCACCAACAGCAAAGTCTTTCGGAGATAGGTCAGCATTCGACCACGACGATGATGATGAAGGCGAGATGACCATGATCGACCCTCGGATGAGGCCTGTTGATCCTGAAGACTCAGGCATCGGCACAGTCCATGGCGACGAAAGTGTCTACTCGGAAACTTTTGAGACCCCTCGTGAAGAAGGCTACAACTTTGGCGCATTTGGAGAGGATTTGGGAGAAGAGAATCAACAAAAGAAGTCAGCAAGAACCCTGTCCCTGTCCCAAATCACCCGCAAAAACCAACCTGTGCCACAATCACTACCACAAGCCTTTTAATTGGCTCCATACCTATATATACTTTGTCACTTACATGATCACGATACGCCTTCGCCACAAATCACTATCCTAACTTATTTACCTTCTCGGGGACGTCTTTTCGATGTACAATGATACATCTTGAGTTAAAATCATGATTCTTCTTTTTCTTTTGAGCGATGGCGATGTTTTAAATATTTTGCACCAATTTATTCTACTTTCGACTTTCGAATTTTCTTGCCGGCCATGAACAGTTATCTTGATGTCCTGTGGGTGACATCTTCTTTTCACACCCATGGTTCAGAAAATCTAGTCTCCACACGACAATACCTACTGGGTTCAAGGCCAGTTCACATCTCAACCTGCTTGCGCCCTTTCCCTAACATTCAGTGCTGGAGCTGTCTCGAGTGTACTGCATTAGCGTTTTGGCAATTTAGCGTTGATGGATAATGTCTTGATGTCATGAGAATAAGTCCCTTAGGAAGAATTTACATGCGTGGCGTGGCCAATACAAACTGGAAATGGATGCTGTGCATCATCATCTTCCAGTGGTTTATTCTGTTCATTGTCTTTATTCGTATCGATTCAGTCTCACATGTACATAAGTCGTTTCCAAGTCCTTTTTTTACTGTTGCTCTGCATAATGCAGGTCATCCTTGATGCCCCAGCTCCCCACCAGTGCCATAGATTTTTCGTCACCAGGCGCGAGTCTTTCATCCTGTAGAGTGTCCGATAGACAAGTCCAGGGGTCCCGGCCGCCACCCCATTTGAGCAAGTTCTCCTTGAGACGCTCCCCGTTCTCACGATTGATGGCAGCACCGCCCTCTCCAGCTTTGAAGACCACACGCCAGACTCGCTCAGCCAAGACCCTATCGAACAGATAGCTGTAGTATGTGCTTCCGTAACTGTGCAAGTGTCCAAAGAAGCCTTGCCAGCAGGTTCCTTGGGGATCCTTGGGACCGTGAGCGAAACGGGCCTGGATGTCGTGGAAGATGTTTGTCGAGTCGAATCCCGACTGTGTGGCGTCGGGCGCGTGGTAGGCCTGGTCAACCATTGCGAGGAGGATTTGGTGTTCAGTATCAATGCCCTCAAAACGCTTGGATAGGCGAACCCGCTCGGCCACGAGGTCGTAGGGGAGGGGTCGATCCGATTTCCAGTGGCGGGCGAACAGAGAGAGCACGGTGGGATCGGCGGCGAAATGCTCCATGAGCGTCGAGGGCAGTTCGGCAAAGTCAGTAGCACAGCGGGTGCCACTGACATTTTGAAAGTTCGTTCGGGCCAAAATCGAGTGGATGGCATGGCCCATCTCATGGAAAAGGGTCTCTACCGAGTAAAAAGATAGAAATGCTGGTTCTTTTGATGTGTCACTTTTGGGGAAATCGCAAACAAGCGCAATCGTCGGCAATTGCTTAAGCTTCCCATCTTTTATCGATACCTCCATGCCATCGTTTGCTGCCAGCTCGGCAGACTCGAAGCTCGGCATATCGTCGCTCTGGTCAGAAGCTACCTCAGCAATCTCATTCGGGAGAATCTCTCGCGAGCATCGAACAGTGAAGTGTGCGGGGTTTGGGGACTTTTGAGGTCGGTAAAAGAGATCGCAATAAAGAACCGCGACCTGCTCGCCATCGTCCGAAACAACGTCGAGGCGTTTGACGTCAGGATGCCAGGTCTCGCCCGGGAGAGTCTCTCGAGGGACGAAACGAATGCCGTAAAGCCGATTGAACAGTCTTGATAGCCCTTGCATCACAGTCCCGACGGAGAAGAAAGCAGCAAGCTGATCCTCTCGTCTCTGTTTTGACCTCATATCTGCCCTGATTTTTTCCATGTAAAAATCCCTGTCCCAGGCCTGAAGCTGTGTATCAGGGATGTTGAGACGCTCACGTTTCTTCTCAACGAGCTCCTGTAGTTCTCGTTGGATAGTGGGAGCATTGTGGTTCCTCAAGGCAAGAAGGAACTGCATGACTGACGAGGGCGATTTGGCCATCATGCGGTCCTTCAAAGCCATATGGCCGTAACTTTCAAATCCAGACAACTCGGCCAATTCCCCCCGCAACTTCAACATAGCTTCCAGGTACATGATGGTTTCTCGCGACGCAGTTCGCTGCGCGACATAAACCTCTCTCCTCGTGTCTTCGTCATACACACTTTGCAGAGCTGCAGCCGCTTCTGATCCAAGAATAGGAAGTTTGATGTTGGATCGAACCTTCAAAGTCGCGGCAAGTCCAGGGTATAAGCCATAAAAGCGATGGGCAGGAAGAGTAATTTCCTTCGTTTCCGGTTGCATGCCCTGGACAAAAGCAGAGCCAATGTCACTAATGCGTGACGACAGGTCAACAAATCTATCGCGCGCGGCTTTCGGAAGGTTGACGGCAGATTTCATAAAGTCCAGCTTCAGAAGCTCAGCAACCGTCTTTTCCTCCTCCGACCACACTTTTGTAACCTCTGGCATTGACAAAGCTTTGCCGAGCTGATCGTTTAGGCCCGTCATAGTATTGAGTTGGTTCATGTATTGGTAAACCATGGACCAAGCACCGGCAGCAGCATCTTGAAATCGGGTGTCGGGGTGCGTCATACGCACAAAGTCGGAGAGATCAAGGACACGGCAGAGAAGGTCGCTCAGCCGGTCGAGGTCGCGCACGATTACTCGGTATTCCTCCACTGTTGAAGCATTGAGGACCCTCTGAACAATTTTGGTGGCCCGTTGCAAGTTTTTTTGGGCAAACCGAAGGAAGCCATCAGGGCTGGTCAAGTATCGATTTTTGAAAAGGCCCTGGCTCTTTTTGAGGCTGAACTTGGGAAACGATATTCCGGCCGGAGTATCGAAGAGGTTGCGCAGAACATGGTCGTCGTGGTTGATGCTGGCTGCATGATCAACAACCGGAGTCCCGGGATCGGATTGGGAGGTAGCGGGGGTGGTAGATAGCCATCGTCGTTGGAGAGGCTTGGTCGCGTGTCGCACACATCGAGTGCATACCCAGGCACGACGGCCTGCCGGGTTAAGCATTGTTGTCTTGTAGAGAATGTTGGCAGGGCGCAGCAGTCAATGCGGTCATGGAGGATACGGCGCAAAATCAAACCATGGTGATAAGAGAAGATAATAGTTGCATTTTCCCCTTGGGATGGTATCTGAAACAGAGAAGGGAAAAAAACAATAGATGAAGATGGGGAATGTCTAAAACCAGGTGTGGATGGATACCATGGCTCCTCCTCTGCAACTGCGTAGTCGGCGGTTTGCGGCTATAGCGAACCCCTGGTCTGGTCCAGCAAATCGCCGCACTCCCCGGCCCACTCTCCCGCCAAACTCAGCGGGAAGGGCCACTAAATCGCTGCTGGCACTCACTGGACAGGGTGCTGGGTGCACTGTAATCCCTCGCACAGCTTTGGCCCAACGTGGGAGACTCCGGGATTCTCCGCCTCCGTTTTTCCGGCCGTTGTTCATGGTGCCCTTTTTGGTGATTGCGTCCATCACCGTTGACCTCGTCTCGCGTGACGCCCTCTGCTTGTATCGTCAATTGAGTCCACAATGGCTGCAAGAGTGCTGTTTTCGCGGGTGAGCTCCCCTTCCTGAGCTACCCACGAGCTTGATGATGCTAATTGGTTGCTGCAGCGCTCCGTCGCGCCGCTGGCAACACTGGCCCTCGGTGGCATGGTGTTGACTCCGGCTACTGTCTTTGCCGAAGGTCCCATCAAGGACTTCAAGGTTCGTTGGCCTCTTGCTCGACTATGCTTGCGACGGCAATGGCTTACTCGGCATCGTATAGCGTAAGCCCATCTACGACGACATCGATCTTCCCGCCTCAAATCCCGCACCGGCGACACCACCACCCGCTGCGAAGCAGCCCAGCGAGCCCGTCGAGGAACAGAAGCCCAGAGCCCCTACGCCCACTGACCGTCTCGCCGTCCACATCGGCAAGGCGCGCCTGTGCCTGTACGATTACGCTGTTAACGCCGAAAACAAGGTCAACGAGACCATGGACAAGGCTTTCAACCTCGAGCAGTCCTTCACCAGCACCATTGCCTCCCTCGCACCATCCCGAGAGAGCGGCGAGCAGCTCATGCCCGGCGCCATCTACGTCCTCGTCGCTGCCATGGCTGGAAGCATCATCACCCGCAACCGCGGCATCGTTTTGCGCGCCTCCCTCCCACTGGCCTTCGGCATCGGCGCTGGTTGGGCCGTCATCCCCGTCACCATGCGCAACATTTCCGACCTCACCTGGAAGTACGAGCAGAGGTTCCCCGTTGTTGCCGAGTCGCACGTCAGGCTGCGTGAGGGCATCTTGCGCAGCATTAGCTTCGCCAAGGTCCACAGCCAGCTTGGTGTGCGTTACGTCGATGAAAAGGTGACGGATGCACGAGAGACTGTAGAGGGCTGGGTTCAGAAGGGCAAATAAAGAGACGAAGAAGCGAGGCTGTATCATCACATAGAGAATCCTGAACAATGTTCATTTGTACCACAAACAAGTATAACCTCACATAGCAAGTCGCTGGCTCTGGTCATCTAGATTTAGCTTTGTGGAGAAAAAAGCTCTTGATATTTCATTGATTTGGGTTGAATCCAATAAACTCATAGTGATATAGTCATCTATGCTAGTGATGCATGAGGTGTTTACTGCTCTTGAAGGGAAAAAAAAAAAAGAAATGCTTCGCATTTATGCTGTGTCTAACCTTGTCCCGTTCCCTTGAACTCCACAAAATGCGATTTCGACAGCCATGATATTGGTGTGCTTCCCAGAGAGTGCCTTTTTTTTGCCTTCCCTACATTCATATTATTTGTTTCACATTCGCTCACCCTGCTAGCGCAACTGGTGGGGAGTCTGTTGTGTCTATTGGAGTGGTTGTTGTCCGCTCAGATAGTGCCTTCTTTCGCTTCTGTGAAACATCATCTCGAGTCTTGGACATTTGGCCTCCGGCTGCAAGAGCACTTGCGTTAGCTCTAGCCTTCTTGGCCGCTGCCTTCTTGGCTGCCTTTCCCTGGGGGGGCTGGTCCAAACCTCGCTTCTTGTCCACATCGCGAGCTTGCTCCAGATACTGGGTCAGGCCCAGTGCCTCGCAAGTGCTAGCGTAGCTCTTGCACTGGTTAACAGGCTGATACATCTTCTCTTTCCCGGGAACCATCTGTGCAAGAAGGAACTTTGTGTTGCCGTATCGGTTATCGACATCCAAGGCCGCCTTCACGTAGTCATCCACAACATCGTGCCAAGGTGCCAATCCACCATCCGCTTCGCTTCTGAAGCAACTGGGATTCTTCTCGGCTGCAGTGGCGATCATGGCACCATCAGCGCCAAATTCCTCGGCAAGCTTGATGCCCTGGTCACGGCTCTCGACATCTCCATTCATCAAGCATGCCACGCCATACTCGTGACAAACGTCAGTGATCATACGCAGCTGTCCCCGGATTGCCCTCTCCCTGGGCCGCATAGGTGTAGTGCGGCAGTGAATAGTAAGTCCAATAATGCCTGTTGCGCAAAGTCGCCTGACAAGGGCCTCGGTCTCTGCGGCCGTCTCTAATAGCCGAATTTTAACACTGATTCCAATCTCAAACTCGGGCGTGATGTTTTTTACCAGGGCCTCGAGAATAGAGCATAGTTTATCTGGTGTTCTTAGAAGTGCCGCGCCCATACCTCCACTAGTACTAAAAGGCTTCGGACAACCGGCGTTAACATCGATGCCAGCAACATCAGCAGCAACTAGTCTGGCAGCCTCGACCGCTCGCTCAGGGTCTGCTGTGCCGATCTGGAAGATCAACTTGCCCTTCTCGAGCTCGGGATGCATCCTGTAAATGACGCTCTCCTTTGCATCGGCCGGCGGGGTATTATGTCCCTGGTGGGCACTGCGGAACCATTCGACAGTTTTCGAGTCCTCGTTGAAGCGCCGAGTCGTGCCAATCATGGAGTAGTCAACAGTTTCAGGGCCTGGAAGTTTTGGGAGAAGTAAATTAGATACTGCGATTACAGAAGCCATGAGATGCCGCTTACCCCATACAAGATCTGCACCATATTTGAGTGCCAACAGTCTCGAAGGCAACTCCCCAGAGCGGACCATTGGGGCAAGAACAATCTTGCCACGGTAGTCAACACCCTTTGGGGGAATAGGAACTCGCTTGACCTCGGAAGTCATGATTCTTTTGAGAAGCCGAGAGAGCATGCCTTAATTGCGGCTTGACTGAATGCGGACTCACATACCCGGATAGGGTCAAGAGAACTCATAAATTGTCGCGATGTGATGGGGCAAATCGATCAAGTGGGATTTTTATGTTATCTTATCTCTTATCGATAGTGTCAAATCCTAGTGCTTGATTCCGATCTAAAAATGGGTCATCTTGAAATGCCGGACAGCTCCTGGGCCCCTTGGCCAGATTAACAGACGCTGGGGAACCCCCACAAACAAACAAAAAGCAACTCATTAACTACAACGTGGGAGCCAGGTGTGCCTGACCGCTAAATTTTCATTTTTTTTTTTACGTTTTTAATGCTTAGGTGTGCACGGCAGACATTAAAGATTGAAGTGGATGAGTCAAGCACCATGCACAGAGAGAAATGTAGTCACACTCCTGGTGAGGGGATGTTTGTTAAAATCACTGGCCTCTCATCAGCGTTTTTCTCTAAGAGAAGCTGGGTAGCAATGGTTATGGTACTGTTCTTTCGTGATCCTTAATTTCCACGTGGTCAACCCAGCACTGGCAAAAGCTGGCCAAGATGTCGTGATACCATTTGCAATACGAACTTTTTTGGAGTCTTTATTACGAATGACATTGATCTTCAGACAGGGGGGGCCACAAGTCAGAATTCGTCCTCCAGTAACCGAACGGGTCGGCAACATTGGCAACAGAATGTCGTTCTGGCGACTGGACCGTTCTAGCTCTTACCTAAGACTGCATGTTGAGCGGAATGTTGTCCAATTCACTTCCAGCGGGCCGGGGGCCTAAACCACAAAGACTGAACATGGGCGGGGAGTACGATGCCAATACGAGTCAATGGGTGAGACCTGTGCTCTTGTAGATGCCAAATAGGGAGATGACGATACGAGAAGAGGTCTGGGGTCAAGCGAGGGAAAATGGAAACAAAGCGCCAAGGGCTGTGCTTTTTGCGGCTGTTTCTCGTATCCAGGTAAAAAGTCTGAGAGGTTATGCAGAATTGCCGCCTTGCCCGAGCGCCTAGACCGACGGTGGCAGAGGCGAATACGGCGTACCGGCGCATACCACTGGACTAACATGAGCAACATCGCCAGTTATGACCCTGGTTTCAAGTTCAAGGTTTTTTTTTGGCATCCAGAATTAGATGTTTCGGGTGCCGCAGGTTCCTTTGTCCGGATTACGATGTCGACACAGCCGCCATGCACATATGCACATATGCACACATGCACTCACACATGCACACCTGCACTCACGCATCGGGCCTCCCTCGAAGGAGTTGCATTGCCTCTCCAAAGCCCCTCTGTTGAGCGCAAGACGTTCCATCCATGGCATACGTACATCAGCGGGGCCAACAACGTCACTCGGTCGACGCTAAGGCCAGGGAGTCTCACAGGAGCAACGAGACCGCTGAGGCGCGGCCGAGGGAACTGGGAGGGTCGTGTGCCCCACGTCCCAAGACGGCGCTTGGGAATCAGGGAGACGGAGAGCCGACGGGACTGGAGCGTGCTCCAGGACCCAGCCCGATGGGGCTGTTACAGAGTTACTGAAGGGCGGGAGGGTCCCAGGGACTCGTCGTCAATGACTGGAAAGCCCCTGCAATAGCGCCTCCCTCCCTCCCATCCCTCCCTCATGCCATTGAAGCTTCGGGGTCCGATGGGGCTTTTGGTTGGACAGTTCATCATAATGGCTGCTTTATTGGGCAGCCTCCCCTCCCCATCGGGCATTTTCCTGGAGCCCTTTATTCGCGATAGGGCTATCAATGTTCAAAAATGGCCCGCACAGCCATGCCTTTCCTCCCTCGCCGCCTGTCAGCGCCGCCCTGACAGCCTCTCAGCGTAGGGCCAGCAAGCCACGCTTGGGAAGGCACCACGTCATGGAGGGCCCCTCGCTCAGGGCTAAAAGCGACGGATAACACCAAAACGAGTACTCCGTGGTTATCTCAGTCAGGGTGCCTGGCAAGGCAAGCTAATTAGGACAGACGTGCGTACGCACGTCGGTAGGTTGGCAGCTAGCTTCTGAACATGTACCTGCTTGGAAGGGGCGTGGGGATAAGGGAACCTGGCAGAGCCGAAGTGGAGGCTTGGTTAAGGGTTCCGTCCCCTCACCATCTCTCCAAAGCCATCCCCGAGCAGAAAAAAAAAAGGCATGGGATCTCTGTGGTTTAGGCGCTGGCGCAGGTTCTTGGCAGGAGATAGTAGGGCCAGGCCACGCCGCCAGTCCCAACGCCGCTGGTGGCCATGACGATGTTGGTAAAGATGTCGAGGGATCTGCGATTAATTACCGGCCCTGCTCCAACAGGCCGTCGCACATCGCCCAGGCCCGGCGTGGCACAACATTGACGTGGAGTTCTGTGCCTTGATACTGTCGTGGGAGTCTGCTCGTCGCTGGGGCGTTCCATGTTGATCCCTGTGTTCCTGAAACTCCCCTGGATCATCTCGTTGTGGTTTACTCGCGCACGCGCTCTCCTTCTTCAACATATCTGCTGCTCCCTCTGCCACTCTCTCTTTTTCCTTTCTGCCTCTTTTCTTCTTCTTTCTTTTTTCTCCTCTCCTTCCTCCTCCCCATCTGCTCTGCACCGCTCCCGCGTGCCCCTCACACCCCCGGGTGCTATCCTGGTTCTCGCCCCCATCGCTTGTCCTCTTGTCATACTGTAGCAGGTAAGGTAGCACTCGGCATCTCATCCACCATCACCCAAACACCTACCCACAACACTATACACTCAACACGCTATCTCACCTATCAACCCATTCACCTCGACCTGCCTTCCTCTCTCTCCACCCACGCAAAACCCGCCAAAAAAAATCCTTGGCAGCGGGCTCCCTTCACCCTTCATCCCTGCCCTACCCGGCCCCTGCTTTCAACCGGAGCCAAGCGCCCAGACGACAAAGCAAAACGGGCTGCCGAGTGCTCAATAGCGTGAAGCCCCCGGCCTCGGTCCCCCTCCATGCCTCCATGCCCATTCCTATTCCCATGCGAAGTTGAGGCCTCTGTTGGTCCTTTCTCTGGTCCTGTCGCACCTAAAGGCCTGCACTACGCCTGATACCTCGAGGCGCCACGACACCACGACACCACACTCCCGCCACCTCTGAGCAACGTTCCCTGGCCACGGCATCTGACCTGTGACTTAGCGTCCTAGACCTCGACCTCCCTCAGTAAACTGACAACCTCCACCCACCGTGTGAGATCCCACGCAGAGGAACCTCTTCTCCAAGCCCTGCTGTACATTACATCGCCCGTCGCCAAGTGCCAGCACTAAGCCGCTGCCGCTCTGGCCGACTCAAGCGCCACCTCCAACCGCCTGTGGCCATCTCCACATGTCCGCCAGTTCATTCTCGTGTCGCCTGCACCAGCCTTATTGGACGACCCCACTGCACTCAAGTATCAGCATCGATACTACACCGACGACGTTATCCTTCCACTTTCCTTTCTAGGGCTCTCCTCGCTCCTGTCCAGCCTGCCCGGCGCGCTTGACGGCCAATTTTCTTCCTCTCTCGAGTCAATGACGTTGTAACAGGCGCTTTCGTTCGTCCCTCGCCCCATCCACATGTCAGCAATGGAGAACGAGGTTTCCGCTGTACAGGTCCCCGATGGCCGCTCCTCGAGGAGAGACCGCCTAATGGGCAAGCTCTTTAAAGGCAGCTCCAAAGATCGCAAGCTCAACGAACAGCAGTCTGCCGCGAATGTCGATGCTTTCCTTCACAGCTCCTCCGACAACTTGACCGTGACCCATGCTCCTCCTCCTCCCCCTTCCTCGGTGCCCAAGCTGGCGAAGCTCGACACCACCTCCATCTCCCGCTACCCGCAGGCGCTCGCCGTCAACCAGCAGGCCCAACAAAACCGCCCAGTAGCGCCGGGCGCCCGAACAGAACCAAGATCTGCCACTCGCTCACCACGACCGAATAAGAAAGGTCATTTTGTCAAGTTTGCAGATACTCGTCCCGAGGTCATTGGCGAGGGTGGTGACGAGTCTGAGGTCCCCGTTATCGATATCTCGAAGCGTAAGAAGGCCCGTCCACCTCAGCCTCCCCCGCACCGCCAGGTTGCTGCTCCTCCCGTAAGACCGCCTCCTCCCGCAGCGGATTTCAGTCCCGCTGAAGTCGACGATTTTAAACCCAAGGCATTGTCCCGCGCTCAAACTGGATTTTCGTCCATCTACGAACCCGAGTCCGATGAAGAGCCAGGAAGCGACCCGCCTCCCAGGCCTGACGAGCTTAATTCAGCCTCGTCAGACCTGGGTAATAGTCTACAGCTGCCCAAGCCCAGATTTTTGGGCGCAGCTGGGAAGGATGATAACAGAAGATCTTTTATTGAGATTCACTCCGCAGAAATGCGTGAACAAGAAGGCAGGGCCTTCGCTGAGGCTGCTCGCGTGGCCAGTGCCACATCAGCATCCTCGCACAATTGGGACGATCCACCTTCTGCGGAGCCTCTGTCGGCGACCTCACCAACGACCACTCGACGACGAATTCCCTCTCCTGAGGTCCAAGTCACGAAACCGAACCTGGATTACAGTCCCGCATCGATTCATTCTAACTCTTCCGGCGCATACTCTCCAGGTACCGAATCCGAGCAGCTTTCCCGGCAAGCCAGCATTACCTCCCAGGTTTCTCGTCAAAACAATGCTCCCAGACTCTCCGATCCAAGACTGTCGGACTCTCGTGAACCGGCCGCAATGGCCACCCGCTCTGCCTCAGTGAGGTTGAACGACACGGTGTCGGGCGACGAAGCGCTCAGTGCCTTTGTGTCGAGGACGAAGCACCTATATGAGCTTTTCCGCTTACACGCTGAGGCTGTCAAGCCTCTAATGTCAAGTACTTTGAAGGAGTGTGGCCGCGGAGCGCTCTGGTGGTTTCTCAAGGGCCGAATGGGATTAGAGACCGCAGTTCGTGAACGTCCAACCTCGCCCCAAGGTCAGATGCAAAACGAACGGGATCGGCAGCAGGCCTATGCAAACTTGGCAAAGGGTTACTGGCTGAGCGAGGAGGTCGTGCCTGACATCGCCATGTCGCAAGGCCTACCGCCCGATGCCGAAGTCGTTGAGGTCAGCCAAGCCCTCGTGTCAGCGCTGAAGAAACTGGCCATGTCCATGAAGCGGAACGGATTTCTGCCACCTGAGGAAGCATTTCTCCCGCAAACGATAGACAAGTCTATCTGGCTCGAATATCCTCCCCTGAGCCAAGACATGATCGCTCTTTTATCAGGAAATTGGGGCGCAGGTATGACCGCCATGACAAACCCCATGTCAAATCTCCGCCTTCTAGATGCATTCCCAGTGGGAGACAACACGGACAACTTCAGCTATGGTCGCGTGCCGGCAGATGTGTATTTGATGGAGCAGGATCACGAGTCGCAGAAGCTGCACTTCCCTTGTATGCTCTCCATGGTCAGGCCGTTGAAGTCTCTTGGTCTTGTCTTCGTCCTCGCCAGTCAGAATGGCCACATGCAACTTGCCATCCAAGACAACAAGAATGTTGGACCAGTTTGGGAGGATGTGCGTTGGAGAAACGATACGTGTACCCTTGATGTGCGGCTCCGTCGTGGCTTTTGCCTAGCTATCCAACTGGTTCAGCAAGATTACAGACTGCTGTGGAACATGTATGACTTTGGAACCAAGATTCAAACATCGGTATTCCCACGCTCCGACGAAAACATGGTGTTTCGAACAACTCTCCGCTCATTCCAGTACATGGATGCCGACCCCCAGTCCCGCCAGTTCCCGAAAGAATCTGTGTCGCAGTGCGACGTGGCATTATTCGAAAAGCAATACAAGGAGAACAGCCCTTCAGGTCTGCGTGTTTGGCATCTCGGTTTCCGAATCGCGGTCGTAACCGGACCTCGCACGAGGACACTAAGCGGTGTCAGTCATGTGTACACGCCATCACAGCCCATTCAGTTTGGATTTTTCCGCGGTGACAAGGATGCGCCATCTCTGTCAATCAAATTCGACAATGGAAAATCCAAGGGGCGAATGGTGTTCGTGTTTAATGAGGAAAAAGCCAGGATCAAATTCCACTCTCTCATTACCGGAACAGCACTTGATCATGATGAAAAGATCTACGCCGATGTCCCTATCAAGAGCTTCACCGTGGGCCAGAGTTTGCGTGAGCCAATCGGTATGGCTCCTTTTACCCGTATGCCGTGGAAGGCAGCCCGAGTCGTCAATGACGACCATGGTGGTGATTTGCCACCCACGGTGCTTGCGGATCGACTGAAAGTTGTGCTCGAATATCAGAACGGCAACGTGACAGATCGAATCAACGTCGCGCCTGGAGAGCTACGGGTAAGGCTAGAAGTGTCAAATGCGAAGATGTTTCGAGTTCTACGCCAAGCACAAAAGGACATGACCATGTCGGTTTCCGAAGCCCAGGTTCCCAAAGAGCTCCCGCGAAACATGACGGATGCTTTGCAGCTCTTGCGACACCACCAAACAATTCGATCTTTCGAGTTCAACAATATCAAGGACCTGCATGACTTCCAATTCGCCATGACTGGTTTCGAGGTTGTATTTGACGCACTTGCGGTGACCTTCGCAATCTCACGGCGACGTATGGTGGTACCAATCCATAAGAAGTGGGAGGCTGGATACACTCGTATCCAACTAGTGAAGCAGGAGGACAAGCTCCAGCTGCTAGCCTTCTTTGAGGACTTCCACCACGGGCACTGTATGAATTTCGTCCTCAAGGGCACAGATATTTACGAGAGCTTCCAGAGAGGCAGCAAGGCCGGTATCAAGTTTGTCGACGCCAAGTTTCCGCTGCCACGGTTGCCAGCGGATAAGGACGGCGATTACGATGACATGGCATTTGTCTGCCTCGATCTTCCGGATCTACCGGGAGAGCACGATGACATTTCGATTATGTTTGAGAAAGAGTCAGGTGAGCAAAATTTGATGTCCCGGCCAAATGGAAACAGTGAGAAAAAGATGCTGACAAGAACGCAAATGGTAGACCGAGACGCGCTGTGTCAGCTCTTGCCAGCACCAATCAAGGGATCTGCGAGAATGTCGTCACGATTGAAATGAGTAAATGTCGGATTGAACGAGGTCTAAAGCCCTTGTCAGGAACAAGTTAGCGTATGAGCAAGAGAAAGCGATGGGAAATATACCCAATACCCTGGTACCGAGAGTAGGACCACACAAGATTGTGGATACAGCCTGGCTGGAGCAAGATATATACGGAAGTCCGAGGAGCATGGAAAGGCCGAGAAGCTGCAAGGCCTCGCAGAATGTCGAGAAAGGAAGGCCGAAAAACAGACGGACCTTGTAAATCGGCAAGTAGCATGCGAAGAGCATGCAAGCCGTGTGGAGTTTGGCGGGACTTGACCCGTGGCGTTCAGAGAGGCATTTGAATAGGCATAGCCAGGGATTTGGGGTTAAGATGAGTGGGGAGGTTCGGGCAGAGCGCGGAGGCCGAAAGGGGTGCACGGGGAGCAATAGGGCAAGCAAATGCCGATGCTACCGGGGACACGTGCGTGAGAGGTCGCATGCAAGCGCATAGGCCCGGGTCTCGTTGCGGGACAAGTATATATAATGTGTCTTTGGAGTATTCCGAGCCCTTGAGGGTTAAAGATGTGAGATAGCATAGCCGAAGAGAAATGGACAGCGGAAGGAGATGAAGCGGGGAACGAAAAAGATGTCTATCTAGATGATGGTGATAAGGTAGGCGACATCTACTGTAAAAGAGATTACCTTGCTGCCAATCGTTTCCCTGTTTGTGCACCCATGGCTCTTGCGGTGACGGCCACAGTCAGAAGCTGGTGACATGCCAGCAGCGGACTGGATACTGACCACGGCCACCAGAAAGGGAGGGGCAGGTAGCAGTCCATTGAATTCCCACATCTGCGGGCTCGGGCTCCTTGTCATTCAGGACGCATAGTCTAAGCCGGAGGGCAGATGGCAGAGAAGGGATGGAACCCACGGGGCACAGCGAGTGGTGGTGGAGCCCCAGACACGGCGGCGTACCGGGCCGCCATTGGACATGAGGCATAGGGCGGTCCGGGCTGTCACTGAGTGGCGGGTGGGGGGTTTAAGGAAGAATGGTCTGGGCAGCCCGAGCGTTTAGGCGAGTCGCGATCATGACGAATGTGAGGTCATGTAGAGCATCAAACAGAGAGGCAGCGGTGCAGAGTGGCGCCATTGAGTGCTGGTGGCCTGGCTAGGGGGCTGCATGAGTGCTCTGGCGGGCCTCAGCGATCAACACAGGCAGCCTCAACAACGCCAAACGAAGCGTCGGTGCCGGGCTAGAACCTTTTGGAGCTGTGAGGAGCTGTGAGCTGAGTTGGAGAGGGGCGGGATGACAACCAGGGATACGACGTCATCCCCTCCCCCGCCAATTCTCTTTTTTTTTTTTTTAACCATGTGCCGCAATCTTCTCGCCCCAAAAAATACCTTTCCGTGAGGAACCATGACGATCCACTTGGTCATGACTGCGAATGTCATCACTCTGAAAATTCCGTGCGCCCACCTCCTCTTGTCTGATCCAGGATCCAAGGCGGTTCCAAATAGCTGCTACACGGTCCTTTGTGCATGAACCCTCTATTTCATTGATCGACCACCCCAGCCTAGCCAAGATAAGACACTGACCGGCTGCATGGTCCAATTACTCCTTGCCCATTTTGCGCCTGGCCGTCAGCTTATTGGTTTTTTGGCGCCTGCATGGCATCCCGAGCACCGGAGGCTAGAGTAACACTCGGGGGGGGAAGAATCTTCTCAGCATAACGGCACAATTTTCTCAAAAGGAAATGGATAATGGCGAGGCATTCTTCCCCGCCTCTGGCCCTATCTTCCCAAACGTCCATCAATGCCTGTTTCCATCTATCTGCCTATTAACCTCTCTACAACCCACCCACTACTTTGAGTTGACATCCCACCTACATACGGTACTTGGCTACCCCCCTGGCCCGACTCTAAATAGATACATGCATTCCTCTCCCTCGCCCAGCCAACACCTTGCGCAGACAAGCAGTCAGCCCTGGTCAAGGTAGTGGAGGTACTTACTTGCATGTCTCTTGGTAGCTGTAGCCTGCCGTAGCCAAGCCCAGGCTACCCACCGCCCGCCCGCCTGGCAATGAATGGCCTGAAGCCCATCAACGTCGTCACACGGGTGACCTGGTTGCCCGCCGGCTCTTCCGTTCGTCATCCATTGCCTCTGTGGTTTGCCTTCTCAACGCTTTTTCTTCCCTTCCTCTTCTCTCTTCTCCTTCTTCTTCTACTCTTTTCCCATCCCCTGAAGTCGCATACTTACTGTACCTTGCATCCATCTCACATCCCACATTACCACAGCCCCCTTCAAAGGTCGACAACGAAACAACCAACAGCTTCCCGCCCTGGGGACTTCGGCCGTAATCAAGCAACTCAGTCCCGCGCTACACCCACACCCACCACGCCTTTGTGGTTTTTTTTCGGCTCATTTTCGTGTTGCCTGTAGCCGTTTCTGGCCAGGCTGTCACAAACCGCGCCGGCGCCTCTTGTTTCTCGGAGGCAACCAAAGGAAGACATTCAGCAGCAGAGACCCATCGTCAGCAGACGTTGGCGCGAAACAGTGACCCAAGCGTCGGCGCAGCAATATAGCCCAGCATGGTTATGGGTCTGGCCTCAGTAGTGCATGGGCGCAGAAGGACCAGCAGTAGTAAGTCCCCATGACAGCTCCCCAGGAATTGGTGCCCCGTTCGTGAATCCTTTCAATACACACATGCACATGTCCCTACACAGCCCATCTCGCAAAAGAAAAGAAAATCAAGGAGAAGAGCAGAAATAAGAGGGGAGGGGGAGGCGAAGGAAACAAAAATCAAGGGCTTTCAGCTCCGTCTTCAACCTTCCAGGCCATATCTGCCCTCCGCCTCCACTCTGCCGCTCATTGCCTGGATGCCACACGCCCAGCTAGCTAGCTAGCCCACTATACATCCCACCACCCCGCCAATACCTCTCCGAATGCTCCGCGAACTAAGCGCCTAACTACACCTCCTTCTCCCGCCCCTCTCCTCCATCCTCCTTCTCCCAGTGCGCTTCGTGAGCTGCCTCGAGAGTCGACATGTTAACCAACTGGTTTGCCCAACCCGCAGGCGCCCGCTCCTCGGCCGACGAGATCCGTAGCACAGACGGTGACGATGACACGCTCGTAGTCGAGCCTGACCAGGGCAATGGTGAGTGACGACCACCTCTTTTTTCCCGTGGCCGCCAAGGCGCATTCGTGAAGCCGCGGCTAACAAGCTCAATCCGCTTCCAGTCCTCTCCCACATCATCTCCCAGCTCCGTCCAGGTGCCGACCTCAGTCGAGTCGTCCTGCCAACTTTTATTCTCGAGCCCCGCAGCATGCTAGAGAGAATCACAAAGTGCTTAGCCCTCCCTCCCTCCCGCGTGGCGACCGTATGATACATGTTTGGGACTAACGCTCTGGCCGATAGCTTCATGTGTCACCCCGAGATGCTCCTTCACATTCCCATCATAGATGACCCAGTCGTTCGATTCGTCTCCGTAGTCAAGTTTTATCTTAGTGGCTGGCACATTCGTCCTCCGTTAGTGCCCTTTTCCCCAACAACTTCTGCGTGCGCTAGCTGATGATTTGAAGGGGCGTCAAGAAGCCCTTGAACCCGATCTTGGGCGAAATCTTCACCTGCTACTGGGATCTAGAAAACGGCAAGCGAGCCTACTACATTTCTGAACAGACATCCCACCACCCTCCCAAGTCGAGCTACTTTTACCTCGCCCCAGATCACCACATCCGCATCGATGGCACCCTCAAGCCTCGAAGTCGCTTCCTAGGCAATTCTGCCGCCAGTCTTATGGAGGGTATTGCCTTCCTAACCTTTCTCAACCGGGGAAGCGACCTTAAGAAAGGAGAACGATAGTGCGTGAAATCACCTCCAGAGCCTTTGGTCTGCTCAATTTGCGTAGCTTGCCGGTATTGACAAAGAAATCACAGCATCATCACACAACCAAACATGTACGCTCGAGGTATTCTATTTGGAAAGATGAAGTATGAGCTTGGAGACCACAGCTTCGTTCGATGCCCGGAACTGGACCTGGTCGCCGACGTGGATTTCAAGACCAAGGGTTGGGTTGGCGGCACTTACAATGCCATCGGCGGATCAATTAAGAGAGAGAGCACCGGTGAAGTTCTGTTTGAATTGTCCGGTCTGTGGAGCGAGGAGATGTTCATCAAAGATGTGAAGGTAGGTTTGTTCAGCTTGTGGGGAGATTGAGAGTGCTGACTAGCGTACAGACCGGCCACCGAGAGATGTTCTTCGATGCCACACACTCCAAGCCTACGGCACCCCTGGTTCGGCCAATTGAGGAGCAAGAAGAGAGAGAGTCCCAGCGCCTGTGGGAGAAGACTGCCAAGGCCGTCATCGAGCGAAACCACGAGGTCGCAACCGACGAAAAGACCAAGATCGAGGATCGTCAGAGAGAAGAGGCAGCGGCAAGGGCACAAGACAATGTCGAATGGACTCCCCGGCTGTTCCGTCGCGTGCAAGGCGGTCCTGGTGGTCTCGAAGAGGGAGAGGAAGATCTTGAATGGGTGATCAACACAAACATGTACAGTGAACCTTTTTTTTTTTTGGCTCAAACCGAGGCAACGTTGTTCTAACCGATAAATAGTGATCACTCGGCATCTCCTAAGAAACAAGCAGAAGAGGTCATGGCCATCTATCCCATCGTCAAGGGCCAGAGGCTCAGCCAGCGACATCAAATTCCTCCCCACAGCCCTTCTACAGAAGCGAACAAGCAACTGGGCCACGTTGATGCCACGGCAGAGGCAGAAGCCAAACCCCAGCAGCACAAGGAAGGAGCGCAGGACAACCTCATTGATTTCGGTGACGCACCCACGACCCAAGGCCAAGCGCCCACGAAAAGCCAGACCGAAATCACCAACATCCTCAACGCGACTGGAAAGCCCGCAGAAGGGCCTCTCATTGACTTCACCGATGACATGAAGAAGGAGCTACCATCCGATTCCAAGCAATGAAATGGGCTCTCCCAAATCAGCGGATAAGAAGGAAGCCCAAACGGACAGAGGCACGATTGGCAATTGTTAAAAGGACGGGTAGGCGACGGTTCGGGCTTGGCATTTCTTACACATTGGCGCGTCAGGGGACTGGTTATAAAGGGATACCATTGTACATATCTGCATGATGAGTGGGTTGGCAATGAGTAACATGCTTCAGCATCATGAAATCTCATCAAGCACCCGGCGAGAATAGAATCACGCAAACTTTAGTCTGGCCGGGAAACTTGACTTGGTTTTGGATTCACGTGAATTATCTCTACAGCAAATGCGACATCCATCGTCAACACACACACATCCTTAATAAAGCTACCCAAATACCCCTTTCCTTAACGCCATAACCGTATACCGCCCTTGGTAGTTGTCTCTCTTCACGTCCCTCCTCGCTTAGGCTGAAACCATATCGTGCACGTGAACATGAACTAGTATCGTCGTCGCGAAGGCTCGGGGGTCGGCGAGCGGCTGACGCTCTTCTCGTCGCGGCCGCGCATCTTGAGCCACTTCTTGGTGCTCAGCTGAAGCTCGCGGTCGAGCTCGTCGCTGGGGTTCTTGCGATGGATAAAGTTGCAGAAGCCGCCACGAACGCAGCCCTCGCCCGAGTTAAGACGACAACAGGCCTCGCGGAAGTCTGTCACGGGGCTGAGCTCGCAGTAGATGGGGCGAGCGGCGTACCACCGGCTGTTAAGCTCATCGCACGCCTTCTGTGCCGATTCCTCGTACTTGAATCGGGCGTAGACGTTGCCGATGAGGTCTGCCGAGCATATTCACGTTAGCATAGCTCTCCGGCGACAGGAAGCAGATGGTAAATACGTACGATCATTGTTGTTGTCGCAAACGACAAGCTCCTCCAGCTCGCCGTACTTGCACAGCTCGCACCAGATATCTTCGTAAAAGGCGTCAAAGTGATTCTGGAGCTGCGAGGGGTTCATGCGGTTCTTGGGGTCATAGGCCGGGTTCTGATATAGGTTGGGCATGAGAATGGTCTGGCTGTAAGAGGGCTTAACGTGCTTTCGGGAGCATCGGTCACCGTGTCGGCAAGCGCCAATTTTCTAATGCCAAGCGCGCAAAAGTTAGCCATCATGAGTCCCGGGAATGTGTGGATTGGTATGATGCGAAGGAGCTTCGCGTCTGGGCAAGCCGGGAAAAAGAGGGCAAAACTTACAAAGTAGAATGAGCAGTTGACCTTGTCAAGCTCGGTACCGAAAATGGAGGCGAGGAAGTTGGCCATGTTTGCAAAATTGTGAACGCGACGGGACGAGAGTGCTCGGTGATGATGGATTTGGCAACGTAAAGCAAGACCTGCCAAAGAAAGATTTGGGAGGTTGAACACCCAGATCTATAGCCTTGCGCCACAAGACAGGATGAGGCTGGATCACGTGTGTGGCTGCTTTGTCAGGCTTGCTGGCCCATTCGCAATCGCCTACAAGCTAAAACTCTGGAGCATTCCAAGCAGGACTATCAAGCCACGCACCGCCACGTTTCGACAGGGGATGAAACAGGGGTTCCCCTGATGCCCCAACTGCCTTGGCCAATTGTTTCAATGTACACGTGTGGCGCTGAGACCGTTCCCCTTGTCTAACCATAAAGTGTTAAGTGGTTCATTAAATGGTTCATCGTTAGGAGCAAACCTTCTACGCATTGAATAGGCATTGATGTACCCTCCCCTCGGCTTCCACAACGTCCCAGTCTCATCTGACGGTCTCGCAAAACTCGGAACGACGCGAGATCAAATCTACGACTGCGAAAACAGCACACCTGCGGAACACATGCTCGTTCTCGACCGAGAAATGATCATTCAACCATAAATCGACCTCCTATTCTGCGACGCCCTCCTTGACGATCGTTTCCTCGTTCCTCCCACCCTCGAGAGAAAAAAAAATCAGAGATAATGGATCAAGCAGACATCCCCGCGTTGCTGGCGCGTCTAGCTAGCGAGGAAGATGCCTCGCGCAAAATGGCTGTTTTCAAGCTGCAAAACTCCATCAACGACCCTGCCTTTGCCGACGTCTTCATTTCTTCTGGTGGCCTAATCCTCCTCCGTCGCCTGATCATGACGGCCGCTGGCAACACCCTCGCATACTCTTTGCAAAGCCTTACCCGCTTGCTCGAAGTCGACATGGGATGGGATATTTTTCAAGGTCCAACTTCCGCCGATCTCGTCGAGCGAATTGTAGAGCTCGTTGTCACAAACCCGCTGGTCAACATTCTCAGGGGCGCCATGTCCATTCTGGTGGCCCTCGTGAGCCACTCCCAGTCCAGCAGCACGGGCGCAGTGGCAGACCACCTGGGAGCCTTTGGATACCGCGCCTTGAAGCCCGCCGTCGCCGTCTATCCACAGTTTTTTGAGCTTGTCATTTCACAGCTTCAGAGTGCCGACCATGCGTTGTGCGCCAATGCGCTCATGCTGATCAACTCATTGATTCGAGACGCCGTATCAGCCGACACCTCCAACGACGAAGGAAATTTCCATGGATATGCAGGGGAGGAGTGGTCCAAGTTTATGAAGCGACTGCAAGACTTGGGTCTAATTAAGGCCGTCTATGGACTAATGCAGAGCTCCGCTCTGCAGGACTTGGCACACCCTCTGTTGGAGTTCCAGTCCTTGACCAAAATATTATTGAAGAAGTGGCTCGAAGTCGATGTTGACCTGGAGCGACCAGACCATCGACGTTTGCTGAAGGGAATACATTTGGCCAGCAACCCCGACAGAACACATGCGAACAGCGTTTCAGCAAGCGACCAAGAGGACTCCACAGCGAAAAAAGGAAGCCGGCGACACAACCCCGAGAAATGGAGGAGGCTAGGCTTCGAAACAGAAAGCCCAGCCCAGGAATTTGGGATGACCGGTTATTTGGGCATGATGGATGTCACGGATTACGTGCGAAAGAACGAGGACGGTTTCCAGAAGCTATTGATGGAGCAGGCGACCAAGCCCGCGACTGAACGCTGTCCCATAGTTCGGGCGAGCTTCGCAGTCACTCTGATTCTTTTTGATCACTTTGAAGTGGACAAGGCCGATTTGGAGGACACCAAGGGATACCAAATAGCGGATTCCAAGGATCATGACAGACTCTTCAGGCCTTTGCTGTTGCAGTGGTCCCGACTACACACAGCTGCTCTACATGCCTTTTTCCGCATATGGAAACTAACAGGCGCAGAGCACGGCGACTTTGATAAGGTCGTTGAGCTGGTTCGAATTTTGGTGGACCAAGTCGTAGGCAGATCTTCGAGAACCAAAGACGTACTCGAGGTGGAAGATGACATGCAGGAATTCGACGTGACACGACTGCGAGAGATGCAGATGCAACTGCTTCAGATGTCATTCGAGGGTACCTGGGGTCAGCATCTTCTCCAGGTACGAGAAGAATTGAAACAAGAAGCGCTGCAGTTTGTCAAGGAACAGCGGATCCGCTGTCTCCTCGAGGGGTCGTGGTTCACAAGGCCAACACCCAAGAGGGAAAACAACAACGCCAAGCATCAGATATTCACGCCGACACCCTGGCGTTACGCCAAGCTCTCTCACAACCGTCGGTATCTTCACTATGCTGATTTCAAAAAGCAGACGCCCTTGGATCCAGGTCTTGATGTTCTGTCCGAATATGTCGATCTCAGCACCATCAGCTCCGTTGTTTCCAACGTTTCTGCCTCAGATGATGCAAAGAGCGTGGCCAGTGGGGCAGGACCCAAGCCATCGACAACGACAACAAAGATTACCATCTATAGCTTCATTAGTCCCTCGAGTACGATGAAGGAGCCAGATACTAAGGAACACGCAATCCTGTCGCTATGGCCAACAAGCCACAGCCTTGCATCGGAGTGGCTAGACGGGCTGCTCATGCTGCTCAACCAAGCTCCCATCACCGCCGAGACAAACAAGCTTGTCACTATGGTGGGCGAGTATGGCCTCAAGATCCGCTTGCTCAACGTGCGAATGGACTCAGCATTCGAAAACCCCGTGCCTGGTGCGGGAGTGATTCCCAGTCGCGAGGGGCTAGACGACGATTACTTTTTCGAAATATGATTATTCTTGTGGGGTTGAAAACCTCGGCCAGCGAGGGAACACCAAGCCTCATGCTGGCCTTTCGTTCATATACTTTTATTTTTCTGTTACTTTTGCGCTGGACGATCCAATCCGGGCATAGCGAGCGTGCTTTGATAGAGTGGGCATCGAACTGGTCTCTTGAAGAGGCTAGTGTACAAGTATATAGTGTCAAGGAACGGGATTCTACAGTCTTCACGTGGCATGGTATATTTATGAGATTGGTCCCTGGGGTGGAAAAAATGTAGATAGTGCATATGTAAAATACAAGTTTAACCAATTAATATAACATGTGCCAGCTCGGTACTGACGGGATAGCCAGCACACCAAATACCGGTACATTCTTCTTATGATTCATTCACGGACTTTACCATCTGGCATTCCAGCCCCTCCGGCGCTGGCGATCAAGGGGGGATGACGCGAACCAGAACTGAGCGGTGAACGCAAGTCTCAAGCCACACCTGCAGCTTCGGAATCGGAAGATGCCATGCGACAGATTCGCGTCGAGGTTCGTGCCGGGACATGCTGAGGGGGCAGTGAACATCGGTTCTTTTCAAACGACAGGGTAGCTAAGTAGTTCATTTGATAATGGAATGCACAGTCTATTCCGATGCTATGCTTGGCTCCTCCAAGGTCAGGGTAACCTCTCCAGCACCAGAGCGAGCCGCTTGGTCATCCAGCTGCGGTGGTATTGAATCCTGGCTGCCTGATTTGGTCTACCTGATCCGATCCGGGTTTCTGAACACCCCGTAGATCCGCAACCTAGTGCGCAATCAGCCATGAAAAATATGATTTTGGCTCGAGTCACAAGGAAGAGAGGTGTGAGGTATTAACCACAGCTTTCTGATAAAAAATACCAGCATATCCTACCCTGGAGTCTGCAGAGAGGCGGAGTTGGGCCTTCCAATCTCGCACAATTTCCGAAATGGGCTATTTTCTTGCCGCTGCTACAACGCATACCTGAACCTAACTATCCATCGTGTGTGGTGTTCCATCCGTCGGGGGATATTTCCCGTTGTGCCGGCTCGAGACGGTGTGCTTGTGATGCGGACAAAGGTGGTGTGGATCTTGGGTCGATGAACTTAACCATGGGCATCACCGACCTTGGCCAGCACAACCTGCGCCGTCACTGTCCTCTACGTGTCCGTACATGTCGATAAATTTGCATCGGTCATTGCCCGGGAGATTAAGGCCTGCATATAATCCAGTGCAGCAGGAGGTTGGGAGCCTCCGTCTCTAGCTCCAATCCTTTCCGAGGCTTGGTCGTAAGACGAAAAGGCAACAACTTAAAAACCTTCAGCCATGATCTAAATTTAGTCCTTGCCAAGGTAACTGGCTGGCTGTCCGGGTTTGCTTTCTTTTTCCTTCTCCCGAACATCGCGACTCTGTCCGCTCCAGCCACTCAGTCTGCAGTTGGCGATATTGATACTGACACGCAAGCTGGGAAACAACACACCGCACAGGACTAGGGCGTCTGCTCGCATTGCGTCTCATTGGACAATGGAGTTTTGCTGGAAATTTGGTGTGCGTATAATTTCGGTCAAGGATTGGAGTCGGCTTCCTATTCTCATGCTTACTTCCTGATATCTATTTATGACCTGTAGTATTTTTTTTTGCTGGATGAGACATAGAGGCCCACGACCGAGTTCGCCACGGCGATAGGATAGTCATGCGGGTGACGCCTGTTGCAGGTAGATTACAGTGCATCTCTGCCATATCTTTGGGCAGGATGGTTAATGTGCATTGGCTTTGGTGGGGGCATTCTCGCTGGACATGGATTGTTTTAGAATGAGTTCAAAATAACTCAGACGGGCAACGCAAATGTTTCATAGAGAGGGGAAGGCATGCTTCCACACAGACACTAGCCGCCCATTGCTTTTGGCCGACATACGAACCTCGGAGGAATTGTGCATTGTTCCCCTTCCGTGAATGACTGCATCGTGCTGCAAAATGTCCCACCACGCCACTTGGTGGCCAAACACTCAGCGTATGCCACGTCAAGAGCAGATCCACGAAGGCCAGCTGAGGCCCCCGAACGAAGGGCGTAGCAAGGGAGACCCATGGATGAGAATAAAATAATGAGAAAGAGAAAAAGAAAAAAGATCCTAGACCCGGTAAACCTGACGGAAGAGCAAAAGCAGCTCGGTACTGCACCGCCAAACCGAGCAGGATCTGCAAAGCGATCGTTTCATGCGGCTAACGCTCCAGATGCCGGACTAGCTCGGAGGCGTATTGTCCGGGGCGGGTGGAGGGTTGGGCCGGGACTGGGACGGAATTCTGGCCAGGCTGACGCTTCGTGGCGGGCGTTGGAGGATAGAGGAGTGCATAAACGTCACAAGAGGTAGACAACAAAGCATAACAAATATCTGACGCCTGGTGTCTTTTTTAGCGAACGCCCTGTTTTCTGCTTGTTACGAACGGTCCTGGGACCAGCCTCCGAGCCAGAGCCACCCCACCTCCCCACCTCCGCCTTGCCGATTGCAAAGTCTGCCTGCACATGTGGTTGTGCTGCAAGATTCCGAACGCCGGGGCGGCCCAAAGGCAGAGAGGTAGACGTAGGAAAAAACGACAACAACCAAAAGAGGCCATGCAGAGCCCAGGTTGAAAGAGAGAGCAGAAAAAAAGTCCTCGGAGCGCGCCAAAGCGGAGAAAACTCCCACTTGTCTCGCCCTAACTTGGTTGATCCAAGTGTCGCGTGCATACGGTACGGTTAGGCAGTGACAAAACGCAAACGGTTGCGGGTTGGCTGAAATCATTGGGGCGGGGGCCGCGACAATGGGATGATGGACGTAGGTAGGCGGGGTTCCCTGAAAAAACCATTGGCTGCAGGCGAATGGGCAGATGCTTGGTGGATTGGCGAGGTACAGATGTACAGCATGTACAGATTGCAGCGTCCAGCAGATGCACAGATGATACCTAGCACGTAGTACTTCCCACCTATGGACATGTTCCGTCCTTGCACGGCAAGCACGGGTCCCCGTACCATCCCATACGTCCCGTCAGGATGTCGGTGAGCGTGGTTGGGCGCGGAGGCTTTTGGACCTGTCCTTCAAAAGGCGGCCCTCGACCGCTTCTTCGCTCCCCTCTCTCTCGCTCCTTCACTCATCCTGCCCTGATACTTTCTCCCGGGGGTCGTTGGAGAAGGGGGGTTAGAAAGAAACACCCCAATCCGACGTCATAGCCCTTACCACGGGCCGCCAGTACCCTGAGAGCTTGGACCTCAGGTGCTGGCATCAGAGAGTTCCCTTTTGACGAACGCTGCTCGTAAAGGGCAGTTGCTTCGTACAAGGGGGGGACTGAGCCTCTTCCCACGGGGCCCAGGCACCCGTCTTTGCCCTACCACCTCATCAATCAATTGTGGCATCCAGGGGGCCATCTCGCTAGCATCGCCTGGAATTGGACTGCTGTGCCTTTTGCATCTGGGTATGTGCCGTTACCCTCACCAATACCGTCATTCCATGGTGGATCCCCCGTTTTCCCCAAGACAAAAAGTGGCCCCCACCCCTGAGCGAGCGAAAGGCTGACACGACAGGACGCGTTGCAGTAAATTGGTTCTGGACCCAAAATCTCCAGCTCCAAGCCAAAATTTCCCCCTTTGTGACTTTGAACAGCACATTTTTTTTTTCCGCACTCATTCTCATCGCCTTCAGCAAGCACCTTGTGTGTAAGTACCTATTCCATTTACTCTGAGCTGTTTCTGCCGCCGTCCCACCGCTTGAACCCGGATAGCTGGCCCTAGGGGCTTGATAAAAGTAGCGGATGTCCAAAAAGCGAATACTCCCTTCGGTTGTACAGCTCTGGTCAGGTTTGAGGGTCTGGCAGTCTCACTTCGTATTGGCTCTTTGGCCAGCTTGTCCTCTTGCATGCACATGCTTGCAATCCGCCTGGCCCGATCGAACTGCGGCTGACTTGCATCCTGACACAGTCTTATCCACCAAACAAGCCACTCTTACCCATCGTCGTAATCGTCCCCAGTCGATTAATTTTGTTGCCTACGGTTCAACAATCGCGAAAAGCAGAACGACGCAATCCGCAACGGCATAAAACACCTCGCTTGCCTACACAACACCCTGACAAACCCTACCAACAACACCGACACAATGGCTCGCATCCAGATTCCCTTGGACGTTCTCACGTCCCGCCTGAACTTTGGCGAACGGTTCCAGGGTCTCCGCTCTGGCCCTCTCAGCGGGCGCTTCTCCAACCTGCGCCCTGTGGCCGAGTTCCTCGACTTCAAGCGTCTCTCCAAGCCTGCCAACTTTGTCGAGGCGCAGTCCCGAGTCAATTACAACTTGGGTCACTTCTCCAGCAACTATGCCGTTGTCTTTGTCATGCTGAGCATTTATGCTCTGCTGACCAACTGGCTATTGCTGTTCGATATCATCTTTGTGATGGGCATGATGTTCATCATCGGCCGTCTCGACGGAGCTGATCTCGAACTAGGCACATTCCGTGCTACAACATCCCAGCTTTACACTGGTATGATTTGTGTCGCCGTCCCTCTGGGTCTGATTGCTTCGCCTTTCATGACCCTTCTGTGGCTAATCGGCGCATCCGGCGTGACTATCCTCGGTCACGCCGCTCTTATGGACAAGCCTATCGATGAGGCTTTTTCCGGGGAGGCGGTCTAGATGGTCGGCCGCAAGCTCCCGAATTCGCGCCCCAATGGGGAAGACCATCGCGGCGCAGTCAGCGAAGGAATGGCGGGGATTCTGCGCAACCCGGGTACGGAGGTGCCCGGGTGGAAGAATTGGGATCGGAAGGTGAGATGGACTCACAGGGTATTGGGTATGCTTCAGGTGCCCTTACTCGTTATGGCAGCGATGCTTTAGCATTGGCTGGCACTGAGGGTGACTTTTTTGGGGGCTCGGATGAAGATGAGGAGGGAGAGGATTCGTCTGATGGCGAAGAGGATATGGAACGACAGCTGGCACAAGTGCCACCCAAGGAGAGAGAAGAGTTTTTGGTTCAATCGGCAATGGCTCGAATCGAGCGGGCCCGGGCCCGGGGCAGAGATGATGTCAATCTTAACAAGTTCGAGTTGGCTGCCCTGGATCGACGGCGCAAGCGCATGGAGAGGGGAGGAAGCAAGAAGAAGCGAAAGGACCAGCGGGTCGCGATTCCACTCACCCAGCTGGACCCCGTTTCACGCAAAAACGGAGGCTACCCGGTGTCTCAGTCCCGGCACGCATCTTCAAGCAGTGGAGTGGGCGACGACGGCTATCCCATGGGCTATGGGCTTAGCCGGCACGCGTCCGACTCGGTGGCCTCGCTTTCAGCGGATCCGTTCCAGTTCCAGACGGACGGTAGCCGTAGCTCTCGACGACACACGTCAAACCCCGTCGACCTGGCCTACACTGCCCGACGAGGTACGAGGAACCGAACGTACCAAGGCTCGGAGTCAAGCGACGAAGAAAGCAATGGCGGTCAACAGACTTCTGAAGACGGCGAATGTTCAAGTGATAAGTCGGGCAAAGAAGGATCGAGAGGCCGATCTGCCATTGTCGTCGAGGCCGAACAAGGAGCAGACGGCAAGGCAGCAAAGAAGACTGTGCCCAAGAACGCGTCACCCTCGAAGCGCAAGTCGACGAGAACCTCGACAACTACAACTACCACTCGACGAAAGAAATGATGAACTGGGAGGCGTTTGCAGGACAGGAAAACTGATACTACTCAACGTATGCATTAGGACTATGGATCAATTGTATAGATTAATTGAAGCCGTAATCGATTCCTCTCGCATCAAATTTGCTCTTCTCGTAGGCATTGACGTGCATCGTGATATTTGAGACAGGCGGTGTATATCTCACAACTGACGGCTGTTGTCTTCCAAAGCTAATCCTGGACAATCATGTCTGTCTTTTTAACCTTGTTTGGCAAGGTACGTACACGCTGGCCGTCCATGGACCCAACCCCATGGGTAGCCTAGGCCCTCGGCTTCTTCCCGCTGAAAACCCCTGTAGCCTGTCACGGACTGGCCCAGCTTTGGAGCTATTACAGAGCACGCCGGAGCCACGACCCTTCTATCCCCCGGAAGCGTCGTCAGTCGTCCGTCCCTATTGTCACAAGCTCCAACCGAACCCGATCACTCACCCTCCCCCATCTCCCGTTTCCCCCCTGCTGGAACCATCGCCTCGCCATCGTAATCCATTGAGCAGCAGCCGCGACAACAGCTCACCACAAGCATCGAAGTTTGGCTTGCTCGCTGCACCCCTTGCGTCGACGTCCCCCACCCGCACTTTCACGAGCGCTGCGAAGGAGATTCGCATCGCAAAACCTACGCCACATCCTCACTCCGCACCGCGCCCACTCTCACATAACAATGCCTAAGTCATCGAGCGCATCTTCACCAAAGAGCGCTATCAAGCGGCTCATCAAGGAGCTCGATACGTGGAACGATGAAAAGAAGGACGAAGTCGGGATTGAGCGCCTTGGCCCTGTTGACGAGAGCGACCTGCTTGAGTGGCAGACCGTCATCAACGGCAAGGGTGTTGGCAGTGGTTATGATGGTATGCGACCATCCTCGCTCCCCTTGAACGGCCAATTCTGCCGTTATTCACTCTGGGACCTGTGCTGACTTGCATCCCTAGATGGTCGCTGGCTCCTCAACATCAGCATCCCTCCCACCTACCCGATGCAGCCCCCCAAGATGACGTTCGTCACGCCCATTGTTCACCCCAACATCGCACTGCAGACCGGCGAGATATGCCTTGACCTTCTCAAGGACAAGTGGTCGGGGGCCTACAGCGTACTCCAGTGCGTCCGCGCCGTTCGCATGCTCCTGAGCTGCCCCGAGACGGACAGCCCCCTCAATGTTGACGTCGCCGCTCTCCTGCGAGGCGGCGACGTCATTGGTACCCGCAAGCTGGTCGAGTTCTGGATCCACGACACCGATGGCAGATATGATGGCCCATAAGAGGACGAGCAAGTTCTCATTAAATTCAGGAGGTCTGGATCGGGGGGTTGGGTTATTAGGGGAAGGGCAATTCGGACAGCGCCGGGATCGCACACGATGTCATCGGATCGGAACCAAGTCTTTGGCGTGGGCCAATCAGTATTGGCATGGTCGGATTGGGGATGGGAGTTACCGTTTTTTTCTGGAGTTTTGGGAATCGTTGGGTTTACCATTTTGGACTTTCATCGACTGTGCACATGATGTCGACAACACAGGGGGATTGGAGGTATTACGGGTATGCATGGGTTGAGCGACGTCGAATAATTTGAAAAAACAAAAATGATCCGATACCAGAGCAGCTAAAAACTCACGTCGATTCGCATTTCACATTCACACATTGGAGCTCGATTCAAGGTTATATCCGCCAACAATTAAAAAAAAAAACCCCTGAAAAAAATTCACATGTTCGCTGTGAGTATGATTGATCATGATTCTTGAAACAGATTTGGAAAACGCTCTGCGCCTGAGGACGACGCACACATGGTGCATATACGTGTTCTGTCCCCTCTCCCTTTCTATATCAACCATCGTTTCTCCTCTTGTTCCGTGAGCGCGTTCACCACCGTGGATGAGTGTATCTTTACAGAAATTTGCAATGAAACCAAAAAAAAAGGAACGCAAAACAGGAAGAAATTAAAAAGGAAAATCCCATTTCCGGCATGTAGCCGTCAATGCAGCACGAGAAAGCCCCGCCCCCTCTGGTGAATTGTCCATCCGTACTCCTTGGGCATGATTTCCGCCTTTAGGATCAAGAAATACAGAAGATGTAAAAAAAAAAAGCACGTCTAATTCCGATCCTTTATCCTTCCCCCTTTGTGGATTGTACCAATGTCGATTTATTTTCTTTGGTGGGGGTGTTGTATAGATAAATATACTACAAGAAACGCCAGAAACTTTGACCCGCCCAAATGTGGAGATGGATGAAATCACCTAAACGGTCGCCGAGGATGAAGAAGGGGGGTGCGAAGGCGGCCGTTTTTTTCTTTCTTTTGCAGGATGAAATGCAGCGTAGATCGTCTTTTGGGGGTGACAGGTCGTGATAAAGTCAAGTTCGCAGCATAGGGTTGGTCGACAACCCTGGAGTATGGGGGCGGCTACTCGTTATAATGGTACACCTGCATGGACACATGTTAGGCGGTCAAATTGATGTGGCAGGGAGTTGAATAATCACCTTGTAATTGGGTAGACCGTATGGCTGCCACCCTAACCGCTTGGCCATCTTAGCAAATCCTTCCGTCTCGATGAGATGGTAGAAGGAAAAGGGAGGGAACATGGCGCCGTCACGGTGCACGTCGGCCTTCACCAACAAAGCAGTCCCGCCAACTCCATCGAGGGGTATCACCAGTTTGGGATCGCCTCCGTCCGACGCCAGGTACGCCATCAATGTACGGAATGTTGCCATCTCGGCATAGCCTTCAAGTAGAATGTCATCAGGTCCCATCTTGGCGGCCATAGCAAGGGCCGTCTCGCTGTCCTGCCAGTTGTTGTAGTCATATGGGCGTTCCGCCATGGTCTTGTGCTCCTCGTCGTAGTATCGCTGGAAGCAGTTGGGGACAATGAGGGGCTTGTCGAAGGCGGCAAGGTCTTGGATAAGTGAGGGCGGTGACTCGATGACATCTGCATCTAGCCAGAGAACCCAGGAGGTGTCGGGTCCCAATGTCGTGAACAAGAGCGAGTTGCGCGCCTTGGCCATGATTTCTCGTCTCGCCTTCTGGTTCTTCATCTTGTGTCGTTCGCTCTCATCCTGGGACACAAGAGCTGGATCGAAGTCTTGTCTCAGAATGATGATGCTCTTGAAGCGATCTTTTTCGGGGCCATGCTTCTGCGTCTTTTGGATCTGAGCTTGGAGTTCGGTCGTGGCTTGGTTGCCCTCCTTGGTCTTTGGAAGAATGAAACCTAGCGTGATGAACTCGTGGGGATAGTCTAGCTTGAGCAGATTGTCCCAATACTGCTGATAGAAACGGGCCATCGGTGTCAGAATTAGGACCATCTCGCGGTTCTCAATTGGCGATGTGGTGATGGTGACCTTGTTCAGGTTGTAGCGGGCGACTGGTGGGGGCTTCAGTTGGACTCCAGACCGCGAACTAGGCTTTCGGTAGGGTGATGTGGGAGGCGAGAGGTGATGCTCTGCGGTCACGGCATCGAGTCGGCGCGAGGTGGTGGAGGAGCCGGAGGGTGAAATGAGGAAGATGATGATGAAGACGCAAAGCACGGCGCCGAGTGCGAGGGTCAGAGGGTTCGCCTTCTTGAGACGGACCGACCCCATGGGTCGAGCCATGGGTGCGGTTGGAGTCGGGTATCACTAAGTAGATGTAATTTTTCGGAATTGGGAATCGAGGACGGACGATGACACCGGTTATCGAGAACTGAGCGGCGGCATGAAGTTGGGTTGGATCGAATCGCACTGGGCGGAGGGTGCTGGAGCGAGAAGCTGCAACGTTCGCGCAAGCGCAATGAATGAGTGAGTTCGAGGCGGGTGTTGGTGGGGATTAAAAGCGGAACAACAAGGAGAGGCTGGGTCGCGACAGACTCTTAAGAAGAGAGACAATACCAAGAATACGAGTGGAGGAATTGCGTCTAGTGCGCCGGGCTGCTAGACATGCCAACAAGGGATGGAAGCGCTCTCGCCTCGTGGAGGACAGCTTATTAGAGTTGAATGTGATGTCTAAAAGCAGCTTAGCGCGCTGATTGTTGCGGATAAATGCCGGACCGCAGCGCGGCAATGCTTGGGTTTGCATCATGGCGAGGGACCTTGGGAAAGGGGCGAGTGTCAGGTCAGACAACGAGCGTCGGAGTACACGGGCTTGCCGAGCCTGCAATATTACGCCTGCGGAACACAGCTGCTCTGGCTATTTCTGGTACTTGCTCGGGCGCTTCTGCCGCCGCATCCTTCCCCATCCATAGCGCTGAGAATGGATATACACCGATTCTTATTCTTATCTCACAATCTGAGATCCTCCGTTGCAAGGATCAGTGGTACCTGGATGATGTCTGCTGCAACAGCGACAAGAGTTTGGGAGGGATGCCGGCTACCGTCTCCACTTCCCCACCAACCCGTCCCTGAATAAGTGTGGCTCGTTCTGGAACTGTGGCTGAAAGTTTTCTTGCCAAGTTACCAAGGTACGTATTCCTTGGCGCTAGCTGCCAACCGCCGGCAAAGCCAACCCAACCGCGTCCCGTTGTCGGTCACAGCGACGAAGCCTTCTTCTATCACTCAGTCAGCTCTCCTACACCTGACGTTGGTTTTTGCTCCAGCACAAATCGCCACTCTTGGTGCATCGCATATACTAGAGCCAGTTATTCCTTCCTGCCCTTCCCGCCGCAATGGCCGACAAAATGGATCGCGGTCTCGACGAGATCATTGCCGACAGCGTACGTTTGTATACACCTTTCGCGCCAGCACCAGCCTGATGTCACCGACTGACTTGTTTTGCCAGCGCACCAACAATTCATCTCGTGGCCGACGCGGTGGTGGCGGTCGCCGTCGCGAACCTCGCCAGGATTACCCGCGTGACGGTGTAAGAAAGGTCAGTCAGTCCCTTGTTAACCATCTGCCATGTATTGTCGCGATAATCTCTGTACTAACTTGCTAGTTTCAGGTTCATCCATCCTCCCTCCCGCCAATCCTCTGATGATGCCTCCTCGATTTTTCAATAACCCTCGCATTCTACCGATCGATGCCCGGAGCTTTTTCTTTTGGCGATTGAGACGGCCTCATTCTCATGAATTCATTGCTGACCGGAGCATCCCTCCCTCGTACAGTCCTTCCGAGACGAATCCCGAAACCTCGATAGGTCAGTGGTGGCTCTCGATTTCTGCCCGCTTGCTCTTTCTAACGCGCAACAGTGAATGGGTTCATGACCGATATGAGGAGCACAGTAAATCTCCTCGCTTCCATTACCATTGCCACTAGAATCTTACATTTTCTCAGACTCTCGTAGAGGCCCTGCCCCTCGCCGTCGCCGCGAGTCGCCCGAGCAGTACGTAACATCGCGCTTTGCAACCTGGATGACCACTCTAACGCGGGATTTTTTTCTTTTTCTTTTCATAGCGAACCTAAAGGCACAAAGATTCGTGTAGAGAACATCCACTACGACCTCAACGAGGAAGACCTGAACGCAAGTCTTGACTGTCATGCATACCTGACTGCTTGACTGACATTTGGTTAGGAATTGTTTAAAAGAATTGGCCCCGTTACCCGGCTTCAGCTGCGATATGATCGAGCTGGCCGATCCGAGGGCACAGCCTTCGTAACCTATGAGTCCAAGGAGGACGCGCAAGATGCTATTCGACAGTTTGATGGCGCCAACGCCAACGGTAAGCCTGGGAGAAACCACACAATCCGTCCGGTGGCTAAATCAAAGACAGGACAACCCATCCGATTGACTTTGTTGCCTTCTCGAAACCCCTTCGATACAGCCGTCATGCCCAGTCGCCCCTTGGCAGAGCGCATCTCTGCTCCTGGAGACCGCGATCGATCTCAGTCTCCTCGTCGCAGAATCGAAGATGAAGATGCTGCTCGGAAGGGAATCGATCGATACATCCCTGGCGGCGGCGGCGGCGGCGGCGGCGGCCGATCGAGGAGCCCTATGCCCCGAAGGCGTGGCGGCGGCGGTGGTGGCGGTGGACGCCGTCCCGGCGCTCGTAGAGAGGGCGGCCGGGATCAAGAGGTTGGGCAGGGCGGCCGAGGTGGTCGTGCTAACCCTCGTTCCAAGAAGACACAGGAGGAACTTGACGCAGAGATGGAGGACTACTTTGGCGGAAGTGGTGCGGCTCCTGCCGAGGCCGAAGCACCCGCCGCAGAAGCGGCCCCGGCCCCGGCTCCGGCTCCGGCTCCAGCGGCTACGGATGACATTGATATGATTGAATAATTGTCTGGCTACGTGTTTGGCCGTGTATATCATTAGAATGCTAGAAACGAAGACCCAAAAACCCCATCTTTCAGTTTAGACATGGTATTTATTTATCTCTTTTTCAATCACCAACCTATTTAATACATCATGATGCATCATGCATGGCTTACCCTTGGCGGCTTCTCGCCCACGAATAGGATAATTGGCCCTGGGAAGCTTTGTGAGACGGCGCTCTGCGTCACGGGAATGCGCGCTGCAACTTACACCAGCAAGTGACAAGTTCCGCCCCGTCACCAAGCCGCTGAACGAAACATCGAGATTCAGGCTCATGTTCAGCCTCATGCTGTTCCCCCTCGACAGCCCGCTGCCCTGCGTGTCTGGCGCGTTCGATACCTGGTGGTGCTGGTGTATGGTTTGCTGTCGGGTTATTGTGCTTCCTCGCGAGATGGTGACATCCCGAGATGACCCCTGAGTCCGCTGGCGGGCAATCATCCACTGCGATGCGGACTGGGTCTCGGTGTATGCGCATTGGGGTCTTGACACGCTGTTGATATTTCTTCGCGCCGACGGTGACGAGGCTATTGTAACTGCTTGGGTATTTTCTTGCTCGGACTCGTCCGAACCAGACAAGTAAATGCTTTCTACATCATCGCCGTCGTCTTCACCTTCGTCGTATTCCTCGTCATCGTCGTCATCGTCGTCGCTGCCATATTCTTCCCCATCCTCATCCTCGTCTTCTTCCGACAGCTCGATGCCCTCGTCGTCTTCGTCCGATGAGACCTCGCTCCCATTGTCATCCCTCAACGAGAGTGCACCGCTTTTGCCACCGGCCGGTTCGCCAACCTCGCCTGGTGTCACGATTTCATCCGGCCTCTTTACGGCTTGAGGCCTTGGTTTAGCGCCGACCCGGCTCTGCTCGTTTTCTGACGGCCTCGCCGCCGTTTGCGATGGTGTTGCCGCGGGGGCCTGCTTGGGCGCCATGTGGAAGGACCCTACCGATGGACAGTGGAGGTGGAATATATATACACCAATCTGGAATTTAATAACACCGCTATCGCAGGCTTGGTGCTATGCAGCCCGAGGACAACGGTTTCTGGGCGAGGTGGGTTATAATACGGCGTTGCTTGTCATCGTCATCATGTAACCCTGCTGAGACGGTCGGGCGGTTGAATGTCCCCGCGATGGCCAAATCTGGTTTTTGGACACCTCCCCTCTCTGCATCCTTGCCAAAGTGACGTCTACTACCGTCGTGAGGGAGGGTTAGAGATGTGATACCGGTCGCGAATAAATTCCCGCTGGCTCTCTGGTTGTCGTCATCCGTGGTTCCGTATCATCTGATCACCCCATTTGCCCCTTTCGATTCGCTTCAAAGTCACCTGCTTGCTGATGCCCTCAAAGCCAAGGTACCCAAGAATATATTGCCCATCTCGACTTGTATGTATCTATTTCGTTCACTTTGAAGCCCGTGTCTCTGCTCAACGGAAACCGTTTTTGCTTCTGCATACGTACCTGCTTCTCTCGAATACACCGTCATATATCGGGATAAAAAAAGAGCAACAGTCAGACAAATGACCTTGCGTGCAGATTTAGCTCACAATGCATTGAGTTGTTTGGTCACAAAAGGTCTGCGACGTCATGACGTAGCTCCTCATTTCAGTAAGGTTACTCAGCAGCACTGTCATAAAATTAGGTTAAGAGAAGCCGAGGTGAATAAACCTTGATGACTTCGAGAACGATTGCCGAGTGTGTTTGAAACCCAATCTAACCTGACATTGCCTGGTTCATTGACGCCACCAACCTAAAAAACGAAAGCCCAAAATGTTTTTATTAAACGATGAGATTGTCAAAAATTAGACAAGCTGAAAACGCAAGGGAGAAAAAAAGCGAAATCGGCAAAAAGAACAGTTTGATGAGACTGGGACTCGAACCCAGGAGGATTGCTCCATCAGGAATCTTAGGTTGTTAAGGTGACCTTAACCTGACGCCATAACCAACTCGGCCATCTCACCATCTAATTTGTTGAAGGCAGGAGATAGCACAACATGTCAATCAAGCCATGCTCTTGGGAGGACGAGGCCATGTTTGTCATGCTGACATTAGTCGCTGGCCTGCTGTCATGATTCGAATTTCCTTCGAGGCGTAGTTGCCGATCAAGTGAAATTGGCTCCACAGATTGACATATCTTTCATAACCTTTATTATACAACAGGTCTAGATTTAGGAGAGTACTGTACATGAACCTCGTAATATGCCTAGCATTATAGGGAGCTCTATCAGTCGGACAAGCGGGGGCTGTGTGTTCTCTTATTCCACTTGGCCCACAAAAATTCGAGAGTGAGGCACATTGAGCCTCCAGTCATTATTGAACCCTGGCGTTGTCTCAGCGGCAGCGTCTGACGAGGTAACGAATATGCCTTCATTTGATAGAGCACCAAAATGATTATTCAGCACACTGATACCGTCACTGGCAGAATCTTCTGCTGCAACAGGATTGTTTCCGGCCGTACCAAATATTACACCAGAAAAGGAGCCATCTGGCGGGTTAACTGCTGTCTCCGTCGATGCGAAGAACTGGATTTTGGAGCCAACGGGAACGCAGTTACCTCCATCCATTGCCTGGATGAATCTCTGCATCTCTTCCTCTTCTGACAAAGCAAAATGTGTTCGTTGAGGGTCAAGAGAAAGAAGACCTTTCTTTGCGCCCCAACCACCACCACCGCTCACTTGTGCATCAAATTAGAACCAAACACTAGCCAAGGGATAAGATACGTACAGATCTGATAGAGGCGACCTCCTTGCCCGTAGAGTTCCCTGAGGCGACCGGAGGTTGCTGATACTAGCTCGGTAGCGGAATGACTTTCGTCAAACGTCGCCGCTGGATCCGGGTTATTCGAGTTTGTGAGATCGACGTCCTGCGAATATGTAGGAGGTGTGATCATGGCCCATACGCCCATGGAGGTTTGCACCAGGTATGACTTCTTATTGTGGAGCTCATCAACCGCGGGCTCGAGTTCGTTTGACGCAGGCGTTGATTGATTCTCAACATCTATCCGCCGTACAATGTTCCCAAAACTTTCAGTTACTACGCGTGGGTGCGTCAATGGAACCAGAGGTGCCCACAGACCCAGCTCCTTGACAGAGTGCAGCTGTTCCTCCAGTGGTATTGTGATTTGTTGCCAATGTTTCTCACTTTTCTCGGTAAGTTGTGGAGATTCTTCTTCTAGGTTGAACCGGCTGGCAATTAGCGTAGAGGTCCGATGGTTTAGAAAAGTGGTGTTTGCGAGGGGGATGGTCAGGCGGGGGTTGCCAAAGTTGACGGTAAGAGCGGCAACCTTATCGGCATCCTCGGTTGATTTAGGAGTTGACTGAGCCCATAGATTAGGTAGGATAGAGTCACCATCTCCTCGCAAGATGGAAAATCCTTGAACGGGCTTGTTTCTGTAAATTGACGGAGCGACGTGGTCAACAACAGCACCCAGAACGTGGAACTGATTGGGCTTTTCCGGCCCCGCGATAAAGTTGACAAAATTCTTCATGAACCCTTCATCATCCAGAAGTTTGGCGTACTGGGGTGTTGCGAGTATGACTGCTGCATTATGCCTGTTGGGATTGGCCAAGTCTACCTGCTTCTTCAGGCTGTGAAGTAGAGACGAGGGGTTCTGGGAGATGGTCAGAATAGTGACAAAAAAGGGTTCGAGAGCTGATTACCTTACTCCCTGCACCTAAATCGACAGAGAAAGAAAGAGGACCATTTCTAGATGAATATGGTCTGCTAGAGACAGATGCGACACTCCTCAAGTAAGAGCTCCTCGAAGTTCTCCATACCAAGTGTAGAGCCATTACAACAGCGGCATGTGGCGTCGGGTAGCGAGGAGAAATTGAATTAAAGCGTAGATACTCAATCAAAATGGACGGAGAACAATATAAAAGCGGGTTACTTGGCGGAATCCAGAATATTTGGATTGAAAGTTCCAGTGAGTTGCCCGGACACTCTAAGCACAGCAACTACCTAAAATTTGGCAGTCGCCCACACGTGGCTGAAGCTGCCCTCGTTCCAAATGCCAACCCCAGACCCTTGCACCGCCACACATGCGCCTTGCCCCTCATCCCACCATGCGCACTTGAATGTTTAGGCGTGACTAAAATTTGTGTGGGTGTTTTACATCCAGTCTCGAGGCTCGACGCTGAGTCACTCCTTGTAAGCTTTTAAGCCGATTTTTCTGTAGTCAGTGTTGGAGCCCCATATTTCTGGGCTTCAACCAGTCATTTCCGGCACGACGTATCGACTCGCGGTTCGAGCATTGCGGGTGCGTTCTCTCTCCCCAAGACCACCCTTGAGAATCACGCGAGTTACTATGGCGACCAACACCGGCCACGGAAACCCAAGTAAGAACATCTTCGGTGTTGCTGTTGATTGATACCATCGCTGACTTTCGTGCTGCCTAGTTGGGGCAACTGAGGGGTCGAACAGCGCCCCCCCCGCAGCGACAGATGGTGCTGCCCCCGCCGACGCCAGCGGTGCGCCCAAGGTGAAGACGGAAAAGGAGTGTATGTACTCTTCTGGTGTTTAAAAAGAAAAGAAAACACCATGAAATTTGTGCGCAATGATCTGACAAGCACGTGCAGTGGAAAAAGAGCGAAAGAAGGCCGAGAAGCAGGCCAAGTTCGAGGCAAAGAAGGCAAAGGCCGCCCAGACTGCCCCCAAGGCTGCCAAGGAGAAGAAGCCCAAGGAAAAGAAACCCGAGGAGGAACCTCTGCCCGAATATGTTGAAGATACCCCCGAAGGCGAGAAGAAGCGCATCCGATCGTTCGAGGACCCCCATTTCAAGGCTTACAACCCCATTGCTGTCGAGTCGGCATGGTACAGCTGGTGGGAGAAGGAGGGCTTCTTTAAGCCTGAGTTCAAGCCCGATGGCACCGTCAAAGACGAGGGAAGCTTTGTCATTGTCCACCCGCCTCCTAACGTCACTGGTGCTCTGCACATGGGCCATGCTCTTGGTGACTCGCTGCAGGATTTGATGGTGCGGTGGAACCGTATGCACGGCAAGACCACTCTCTGGCTCCCTGGTTGCGATCACGCTGGTATTTCCACTCAGAGTGTCGTCGAGAATATGCTGTGGAGGCGCGAAGGCAAGACTCGACACGATCTTGGCCGAGAGAAGTTTGTCGAGACCATCTGGGAGTGGAAGGATGAGTACCACAAGCGCATTAACAAGGCCCTGACCAGTTTGGGAAGCTCCTTTGACTGGAGCCGAGAGGGTAAGAGTACAAGTAATTCAAAATTGATTTCGCTATCTAACATGTTACAGCTTTCACCATGGATGCCAACCTCACTGCGGCCGTCACCGAGACTTGGGTTCAGTTGCATGAGGAGGGCATCATCTACCGAGCCAACCGTCTTGTCAACTGGTGCACTAAGCTGAACACCGCCCTCTCCAACCTTGAGGTCAACAACAAGGAGCTCGAGGGCCGTACACTTCTCGATGTCCCTGGTTACGAGAAGAAGATTGAGTTTGGTGTCATCGTCCACTTCAAGTACCCCATCGAGGGATCTGATGAGACCATTGAGGTCGCTACCACTCGTATTGAGACCATGTTGGGCGATACCGGTATTGCTGTCCACCCCAAGGATGAGCGATACAAGCACCTTGTCGGCAAGAATGCTGTCCACCCCTTTATCGAGGGCCGAAGGCTCCCCATCATTGCCGACGAATACGTCGAGATGGAGTTTGGAACCGGTGCCGTCAAACTCACCCCTGCTCACGACCCGAACGATTTCAACCTCGGCCAGAAGCACAAGCTCGAGTTCCTAAACATCCTCACTGATGATGGTTTGATGAACGAAAACGCCGGCCCCTACAAGGGCATGAAGCGATTCGATGTCCGATACAAGATCCAGGACGACCTGAAAGCCAAGGGCCTGTATGTTGACAAGAAGGACAATGCCATGAAGGTCCCTCTGTGTGAAAAGTCCAAGGATATCATCGAGCCCATCATGAAGCCTCAGTGGTGGGTCCGAATGAAGGAGTTGGCCGAGCCCGCTGTTGAGGCTGTCCGAGATGGCAGAATCAAGATCCGACCCGAGACCGCCGAGAAGAGCTACTTCCGATGGCTCGAGGACATTAATGACTGGTGCATCAGTCGGCAGCTTTGGTGGGGACACCAGTGCCCTGTTTATTTTGCCAAGATTGAGGGAGGCGCTGGCGACATCCCTGAGGACAAGCTGTGGTTTGCTGGACGCACTGAGAAGGAGGCCGAGGAGAAGGCCAAGGCCGCTCTGCCCGGCAAGACCTTCACTCTCAAGCGTGATGAAGATGTTTTGGATACCTGGTTTTCTTCAGGCCTATGGCCTTTCAGCACTCTGGGTTGGCCCAACAAGACCCATGATCTGCAGAACCTGTACCCTACCTCTGTCTTGGAGACTGGATGGGACATTCTCTTCTTCTGGATTGCTCGCATGATCATGCTCGGCTTGAAGATGACAGGAGAGATCCCCTTCAAGGAGGTCTACTGCCACAGTCTCGTCCGTGACTCTGAGGGTCGAAAGATGTCCAAGAGTCTAGGCAACGTCGTCGATCCCCTCGATGTTATCAAGGGTATTGAGCTCCAGACTCTCCACGAGAAGCTCAAGCTCGGAAACCTCCCCCCCAATGAGATCCAGAAGGCCACCAAGTACCAGAAAACCGCCTTCCCCGATGGTATCCCCCAGTGCGGTGCGGATGCTCTGCGTTTCACCATGATCAACGCCACCACTGGCGGTGGTGACATCAACCTGGATGTCAAGATCATCCACGGATACCGCAAGTTCTGTAACAAGATCTTCCAGGCTACCAAGTACGTGCTGGGCAGCCTTCCCCAAGACTTTGTCCCCACCAAGTCCGGCGTTGTCCGCGGCAAGACGCTGGCTGAGCGATGGATTCTCCACAAGATGAACACTGCCGCTCGTGATATCAACGTGGCCATTGAGGAGCGCGAGTTCTCCAAGGCCACTCTCATCATCTACCGATACTGGTACAACGAGCTTTGCGATGTCTACATTGAGAACTCCAAGGCCATTATCCGCGACGGCACCGTGGAGGAGCGTCAGTCAGCCATCCAGACCCTTTACACTGCCCTAGAGGCCGCTCTTACCATGATCCACCCCTTCATGCCTTTCATCACGGAGGAGATGTGGCAGAGAATGCCCCGACGACCTGAAGACCAGACGAAGTCCATCATGGTCGCCAAGTACCCCGTTCACCACGCTGAGCTGGAAGACCCAGAGTCCGAGGCTGCCTATGAGCTTGTTCTTGGCTGCGTCAAGGCCACCCGATCCTTGATGGCTGAGTACGCTCTCAAGGACGAGGCCAATGGTGGGTTTCTGTTACCGCACCATACCGCAAGTAGATTTGCTAACCTTTCACAGTCATCATCCAGGCTTATAGCGAGACTGCCCTGGCTACTGTTAACGACCAGGCCACCTCCGTCAAGTCTCTCAGCGGTAAGGGTGTCAAGGGCATCGAGGTCCTCAAGCCTGATGCTGCCCGACCCGCTGGTTGCGTCGCCTACCCCGTCTCTACCGAGGCTTCCGTCTTCCTGCACGTCAAGGGCCGCGTCGACATTGATGCTGAGATTGCAAAGGCCCAGAAGAAGCTCGACAAGGTCAAGGCCAACGTCCAGAAGCAGGAGAAGACGCTCAACGACCCGAGCTACGTCGAGAAAGTCTCCGAGGCTGTTCGCGAGGCTGACCAGAAGAAGCTGGCTGACGCCAAGCAGGAGGTGCAGAGCTTTGAGGAAACCATTAAGCAGTTTGAGCAACTCAAGCTAGAGTAGACCGTATAGAGAAGCATTGCAGGTGAAGGTTTGGGATTTAGATGTGTGCGTGTGTGATTAATGCGTACAATGGGAAGGGAAGGATAAAAAAAAACCACAAGAGACGGTCATGAACGAAAAAGTAAACTCTCCACTGCTAGATGACGAATAAAAGAAACTCTTTTTTTAGCAGAAAATATCTTGTGTCATTTTGGCAATAAACCCACCCGAGCACCACTATTAGCCTATGTTACCAACTTGAAATGAGTAATGTAATATATATATATTATCACCTCTCTTGAAAACCAAGGTCAAGTTGGCATATATTCACGATGCAAATTCCAATTCTGGTAATGGTTGATGCTGTCATTTTGTACATTTGTTCTTTGCTTCAAAAACTCAAAGCCTCCCAGGGCACTTTCATTGATGGCATCTATTCTAAGGGGTATCGATATATCTGACAGGTTCCATAACTACCACCCACCCTTTCCTTGCCCTTCCTCCTTGTCTTTCTTTCCACCACCTCGGACCGGCCTTGACTGGGCAGCCTCGTGCCTCTTCAGCTCGTCGGGGACTTTGGATATCGAGCTCTTTGTGAGGATCTGTTTGAGATCGTACATAACATCGTTGTCCTCCGGACCCAGGAATGTGACAGCCACACCGCTCTTGCCGGCACGACCGGTACGACCGATACGGTGGGTGTAGCTCTCAATGCTTGTGGCCATGTTGAAATTGACAACGAGGGAAACGTCGGGCACATCGATACCACGACCAGCCAGGTCGGTTGCCACCAGGACCTGAGTGTGGCCAGCACGTACTGAGGCCAAGGCAGCCTCTCGCTGCTCCTGGGTTTTAGAACCGTGCAGCGTGACGGCGGACCACCCCATGGCCTTGATGTCGCGGGCCACAGCGTCACAGTTTCGCTTGATGTTGACAAAGACAATGATGGGCGGGGCATATGCCTCTGACGAGAGAATTTCCTGCAGGCGCTTTTTGCGACGGTCCTCGCCAGGGATGAATTCGACACGCTGTTCGACCGTGTCAACAGCCTCACCCGCGTTACCGATGGTGACGATGGCTGGGCGTCGTAGATATTTCTTTGCAATTTTCTCGACCAAAGGCGGCATGGTGGCTGTGTACATCATTGTCTGCCTGTAGCGGTCCCTCCCACCGAGATAGCGGCTCATCAGCTGCGCATTCTCAGCGTCGTCTGTGTCTGGCTTTTCGTTGCTGACGGGGAGTGCATCAAGAATCTTGTTGACCGACTCCTCAAAACCCAAATCAATCATTCGGTCTGCCTCATCCATGATGACATAGCAGCACTGACCCAGCACCAACACTCGGCGCTCGATACAGTCAACCAAACGACCAGGTGTGGCAACGATGATTTCGGCACCGTTGCGCAGAGCATAGGTCTGTTCCTCAATTGAGTGACCACCCACAATGCTGACACAGCGGAAACCGAGGGGCTCGGCAAACTTCTTGGCCTCGGTCTCAATTTGTTGAACCAGTTCACGAGTCGGGGCGAGAATCAATGCGTATGGGCCGTCGTTTTTGTTCACCTCACCCAAAGGGGGCAGGTCGGCAATATAGACCAGCAGAGGTAGCAGGAACGCTGCTGTTTTACCCGAACCGGTGACGGCAACACCGATAAGATCGCGGGCCTGCAGGGCGATGGGGATGGCGGCGCGCTGAATTGGCGTGGGTTCTTTGTAGCCCACCTGATCAACAATGCCGAGTAACCGTGATGGCAGTCCGGACTCTTTCCAGTTGCGCATAGGGTTGGGAATAGCGCCGCCCTTTGTCGCGATGCCAAAGTCCTCCTTGAAGATTCGCCAGTCTCGTTCACGCATTTCCCCAAGGGCCTTTTCTGACCACCGTTTGCCCAGTCCTCTCCTGTCCGCTTTGATCTGGGCTTTTTCGCGTGCTCTGTAGAAATCGTCTATTATTCCCTTTGCTCGTGCCCTGCCATTCTCTGGATCACGCTGTTCAATCATCTTGGCGAGCCTGAGAGCTCGCTCCTCGGCGGCTTCGTCGAACTCGCCCCCGACACCGGCGAAAGTGCCAGCTCTTCTGATCGGGGGTTCATGTGTGTTATCAGCTGTTCGTGTTGTATCTTCGTCATCGTCCCACCCAAATTTGAACTTTCTCTCCGTCGTGCGCATACGCTTCTTGTTTGCCGAAAAGGTGGATTGCTGGTTGACCTCTGGGCCGAGATATCGTGATCTCAGAAGAGACTCCTCGATTTCATCAGCTGTGCGTTTATTTGCGTTGCCCTTGTCGCTATTCTTGTTGTCCCGCCCGCGACCGTTCTGGTGATGGCTCATGGCCATGGGTCCTGTGGGAATTCGTCGTGAATCGCCGCGAGACTCGCGCGGATCATTGCGTGAATCTCGTGTGGTACTGTTTAGCCACTTTCTCTCGCTTTCGCGCTTACGCTGCGCGTCATCTGAAGCCTTGCGCTTCTTCTCATCAGCATCTTGCTTTGCCTTTTCGGCAGCCAGTCGCTCTCGTTCAGCTTTGGGGATGAACCTGGGTTTCGCGGCGGCGGCGTCTGCTGCCTTCTTTTTTCTGATGATCTCTTCGATATCGATGGGCATGTTCGATGATTTTTGTTTGAAAGAAGGTGAGAGGAGAGTGTGCAACTCGTCAGGAACTGTGTGCCACAGAATCAACACTTGAATGTTGTCAGGCAAGTGCAGCCTTGTTCGCAAGGCTAAAAACAAAAGTCAGAGGGAAGTACGCTTTATCCCTGTTGGAACTTTTTTTTTGTCCGACCCCTCACCTTGCTGCCTGCAATGAATCGCGAAATATATATATGGATCTTTCCAGGTAGCTAGGTTTGGTTGAACCAAAGTTTGCAAAGGCCTTCAATTCAATGAGTTGGTCATGACTGCAGCTTCCTAGCTACAACACGCACCTCATGGAAGCAAGGTCACGTGTGGACCCATAATAAACTATTAGTCAGCTTGATCGCAATAGTCAGTAGCCTCGAGAAACCACGAGCTCTTCCACCGAACCACGGGATATGCGATTGAACAGCCGCGGCGCCCCTCCAGCACCATGGCTTCCTCGTCACACCTCGTATCGCTAGCCAAGTCGCTGCCGGCACCGCTGCAGCGCTTCTTTGCCCGCTACCCGCCCGCCGCCATCCTCCCCGAGAACGCCTCAAAGACACCATACCAGGAAGAGCGCCAGAACCCTTTCCGATTCTACAAGCACCCTGTTACGGGGAGATGGCAGGACCCCGTGTACTCGATGCGTCGACAGGCTGAGCTGGTCAAAATGGCCCGCGAGCACGGCGTTGAGGAGCTTTTGCCTGAGACACGCAAGGGCACCGAGTATCGACTCGCCCACCGAGTTGAACATGGTTTGAGAGTCAAGGGTACTGGCGTGGGCCAGAAGGTCAAGGGTCACATTCATGAGCGACACATGATTGCAAAGTATGTAGTCAAACTTCTTGCCCAACCGGCGAGGATTTGGAGTTGGACACCGGCTAACTGTGCCACAGGATGGAGCAGCGTAGAAAGGCTATGTTGGAGATGCCCAAGCTCATCAAGGCCTGGAAGAGGGTAAGATTGAGATTCGTTCATATCCTCGCAAAGTTGGGTTCAGCAGTGCTAACAATGAGTTCATAGGTTGGCAAGCGAAACTGGTCAAAGTTTCCCAAATAAACAAAATAATGAGAGAATGGATGAAAACGCCCTGGGGCACCTGTACATATATCATGTATTTCTATGTACAAGAATCTCTACGAATTTCTTGCTGAACCATTTTCTATTTCTGCTTACTTGTCGATTCAATTCTCTCTGGGTATTGCGCTTTGAAACTAATTCACTACCTCATGCTTAACCCGAGTACAGGCCATATCCGCCCAGCAATTGAGCCAATCGCTCTATTAATATTCAACCGAAGCTGCCACTGCATGGCTTTTTTTTTATACAACCAAGACTTTGCATTCATGCTGTGACTTGCTCATTCGCCACTTCAATCTGGAAATCTCGACCAGCTATATTCATGCTATCACGTGATATCAAAAAGCTCTCTAGAGTTGAGAATTTCACCACTCCGATGGGATCCCCAATGAAAATTTCTTACTCAAGGGCGTGAGTTGTGGTATTGTCGCCATGGCGCTTACACAAACCGCCGAGGGTGCAACGCACTACGATGTCCTCAATCTCACGCCTACGCTGCTTGACACCCAGCAAAACCCAGCGACCCTCATAAAGCGCGCCTACCACCGCGCTCTCCTTCGAAACCACCCCGACAAGGCCGCCACAGCCCCAGCATCGCTGTTCACAGTCGACCAAATCACTACAGCGCTCAATGTGCTCTCTAGCCCCTCATCGCGTGCTGCCTATGACACCACCCTGAGGGTGTCTCGGCCCTCAGTCGGGTCTCGCGATGCGACCTTTCAGACTGGTGTCGAGAACATTGACCTTGACGACCTCGACTTTGACGATGAGGACGAGTGCTGGTATCGATCCTGCCGCTGCGGCAATGACCGCAGTTACGTTTTTCGGGAGGCGGATTTGGAGGAGGTGGGGGATGAGGGTGAACTGGTAGTCGGGTGCTTGGATTGCAGTCTGTGGCTCAGAGTGCACTTTGCAGTTGTCGAAGAAGAACAAGAAGAAGAAGGAGGTGTATCAATAGATAAATGTTGACTCGCGACTACGTTTCCATATCCGAGCCTGCATATGCATCGTGACCTTCATACTTGGTTGGAGAAGCTGCCCATTTACTGGGTGCTGGGCTCTCCCACGCACTTTGACGAAACCGCAGTCACAGGTGTCAATATCACTCGGGTACACAAAGGGAAACTGGCCAACTCCATAAATCTAACAGCTGAAGAGGTCATCAAGAGGTATCAGTTGTGCTTTGGGCAGAGTCAAAAAGGCTTAAAAAGAGGAATCCCATACGACATATTATTGCAGCGAGCCAAGAAAAATCGCAATACATGGAAACGTGCCAAGTAACCCGCCTGTTGTAGTGCAGCTTGAGCAAGGAGAGAAAAAGAACCCCGGCAATTTCGAAACGCCCACTCGGCATCACCCGAACACCACACACACACGGCAGCATGCTCGCTTAAGCTCCTTTTTGTTTTGGCCCCCCGGAACCAGGATGCAAGTGCCGTTCGTTCTATTGCTGTTCTTTTTTCTCTTCCTTGCAATTTCCCATTTCGAGTTTCCACAGCTACACCGGTCCATGATACACCAAAGGCCACCACCGTCTTAGACGCCTCATTGAGCATGGCGTACTTGCCGCCGTGCTCCGAGTGGTAGCGATCCCTGGCGACTGCCAAGCGACATTTCCTTTTCTCAATCCATGCATCACGCTCGCGCCTCTATTCTTTTTCAGCGACCAAGAGCGGCCAGGGCACGTGTCTAGGGATCAAGTGTGATTTGAAAGCGGTCGGCAGTGACGGGCCCCAATTCACTAGAGACAGGTTTCAAGGTGACATCCGAAGCCACCAAGTACCCTGCGAGCGAGACTTTATTACACATCGGACCCGCCTTGATAAATTAGAACAGTGTTAGATGAGTCGTTGCTGATTCCAGGGCGTAGAACGCGGGCGGAACTTTAGACTTCAAAGATGCCTGCCCGTTCTCAGCCATTTTGCTCGATTCACCCATCAAATGACCATGGGAGACGCTCCCCTTGAACCCGGGGCAATGGTTACTCATATGACCGGGCTGAATTAAGCCTTGCACTCATTAATTGCTGGCATTTCCGCCAATCAAATAGCACCAATCGAACAAAGGTAGACACCTGCCAAGGACCCAGCAGCTTCGGCGTGTCCGTGATTGTGATGATGAGCCAACCCAAACCACGCTCCCCACAATATCTGTGAAAAGGCGTCTACATCGTTGATGCGCTTATTGCCGCCGCAGTTCCATTGCAGCTGAGGTTTATTCCAGGCGAATGGCAGGGCAAAAAGCAAGGCAAAAGCCAACAAATTAATTGACCAAGTACCCCTCTTTACCCCGCCATGCCAAGTCAGAAAACAAAACGAAACATTCAGCTAGCACATTCAGTAGGGACTGGACTTGAGGGTGGTATTGAAAGCAATTTTAGTATTTTTATTTGTCCAGACGGTCACGCATTAGAAGTCTAAAAGCAGAACCTACAAAATGCTCTTCTTTCGGCCTTCTTGCAGTCCGCACGGGGGAAAAAAAGTCAGCCCCTCCATGGTGCTTGTGTACCGAAACGATGCCGAAGCTATTGATCAAAAACGAGGTCTTCCGTCCACTCCGTAGACACCAACCCACCCGACACCCGCACAGAGTCATCACATTTGTCAATTTACTCAGCAGCCTTGGGCTCCTCAGCGGCGGGGGCAGGCGCATCGGCAGCGGCAGCCTCATCCTTGGGAGCATCAGCCTGGCCGGTGGTGGTCTCAGCCTCTGAAGAGGTCCAGAGGGTCTGTTTCGCTCATGTTAGCCATCCGAACAGGGAATTATCGGTAGCGAAGGCCGGTTAAAACGTACAAGATTGTCACGGAGGAGTTGCATAATGAGGGTGGAGTCCTTGTAGCTCTCCTCGCTCAGGGTATCAAGTTCTATCACGTGTTAGTTACTTGCATTCCGCACCCATTTTTTCACCGAGGAAACCTACCAGCAATGGCATCATCAAAGGCCTGCTTAGCAAGGTGGCAAGCCTGATCGGGGGCGTTAAGGATCTCGTAGTAGAAGACGGAGAAGTTGAGGGCAAGACCCAGGCGAATGGGGTGGGTAGGGGGCAGCTCGGTCTGGGCGACCTCGGTGGCAGCCTTGTAGGCCTCGAGGGACTTATCGGCAGAGTCCTTGCGGCGGTCGCCAATGGCGAACTCGGCGAGGTAACGGTGGTAGTCACCCTTCCTGTCATCTGGTATCAGCATCAATGCCGTGGGAGATAAGATCATATTGCGCGCACATCTTGTGGTAGAAGACCTTAGACTCGCCAGACTTGGCAGAGGGAATGAGGTGCTTGTCAAGAACGTCGAGGATGTCGTCGCAGATCTTGGCGAGCTCGGCCTCGATCTTCTGTCGGTACTCCTTGATAAGGGTAACCTGGGACGAGTTGCCCTTGGACTCCTCCTTCTGTTCAATAGAAGTGACTATTCTCCAGGAGGCACGGCGGGCACCGATGACGTTCTTGTAGGCAACAGAGAGAAGGTTTCGCTCCTCGACGGTGAGATCTCGGTCCTCAGAGGCGACAATCTTCATGTTTTCGACCATCTCTGTCGACGCGGGCTGGTGTCAGCGCGAAACTCGCATGTCACGAAACACTCGCCACAAGGGCGAGGGAATTGGTGTACGACGTACCCTCATAGCGCTCAGCCTGCTCAGCGAGCTTAGCCAGGTAGACAGCATCTTCGTGACCCATTTTGACGGTTTTGACGACTAGATTGAGCGGACGAGTTAGTCAGGGGTTGCAGACGGTTGGTTGGGGAGGCGGTAAGAGGTCGTGGAGATGACAAGTAGGCGCAAGCGAGGCAAAAGGATGAGTAGATTCGCGATTGCGGCTGAAATATGACAGCGAAGACGGGCAGTCACACGGAAAAAAGATAGCAGAGTGAAGAGGGGGATGCGCCTTGCGCGGTGGTGTAAATTGTATGTTGGCGAAGGACGCAAGACTCGGTGAGGCTCCCCGCTCCTGGCCCGTCCGTCGTTGGCGGGGTTCTTCGACACGACACTTTGTGCGAGCGCAACAGAACTGGCGTGCGACAATGCAGCTGTGGTTCGTCGTCTTGGCAAGTATCGAAGATGGAGTAGACAAAGTGATCGCGGTGGTGCAAGCGCTGTGGAAAGCAAAAGGGGGATGCGTGCCCGTTGATGCCCTCGGGAGGCAATGACGACAGAGGGAGGGGGTTAAAGACAGCACACAGCCAAGCAGCAACAGCAACAGCAACAACGGGAAGCGACGACAAATCTCCAGGTGCAGGCAAGCAGGCAACGTACGTACCGGTAGTCGTTAGATGTTAGTGAAAGGGGTGGAAGGGATTCGGGGATGAGGAGAGGAAAACGGTTGCGACAGCAGGCTGAGAGAAAGAATCAGTTTTGCGGGACGGCGGAGGTGCGATTGTGGATGCGAAGGAAGCAGGACAGGAGTAAGAGCAGAAGGAGCCTACAGAGAGAGATGGTCGGGGCTTCGGGGTTGTTGGGGGAGTGGGCAAGAAACATGGATGCATGGAAATTGAGAAGGGGGTTTTTGGGGGGTACTTGTTAAGGGGGTCCCAAGGGGGGCCACTACCTACGCCTTGTACCTGTAGGCAGGTACCTTGGAACAAGGCGGCTCCAGGGCACAGCAGCATGTACTGGGTGCGGTGGCCGAGCAAAAGGGACAGGCTGGTGCAGGCTGGGGCGGGCTGGAGACGGGCTGCAATAAGGTGAGGTGGCCACTGGGCCAGTGGATTGCGGACTGTGCGGTCAGTGGGTGCCCCCCCCCAAGCCCACCCCGGTGCTCACTGTCCAAGCAGGGGTTTCAAGGGCCTTCAGGGCGCCCATCATTGTTATGCACGCCCCGGAGCTCCCAACTTGTTGCTTGTTTTTTTTTTCTTTCCCCTGCTGAATGTGGATGGAATCCCACTTGTGGTCTCACGTGCAGCTCAAGGTATCTTGGTGGTATATCAGATTGGCTGCGGAGTGATTGATCAGCCTCCGGATCCCCGTTGGATGCACGCGCACACAGCCTTGGTATTCTCATGGTACCCAATGCAGCTAGGAAGAGAGACGACAGAGTCCTGAATGCTGGAAAGGCAAGGTGGCCCCGGCGCTATCGGGGCACCGACAACAAGCTTCCCCTCAGCAGAAAGCTCCCGCGCGTCACACAGACTGCGAATGACTGGCGGTACCTTACTTGGGCACCTACCAACCTACCTTAGTGTAGGGAGATAGTGGGGTGTCGACCTCAGGGACCTTGGCTTCCCCCAGGCATTTGGGCGGCCGGGCACGCTTACATAGTTTGCTGGGGAGAATGCACGGCGGATGGGGGCCATAGGAAGGAAGCGAGATATCTGGTTCACCATTTTAGCGACCAAAAACCAGGCACCTACCGCGGCCTGATGTAATACAGATCAGATCGAGAAGAGGCGGCCTCCGAGCAGCCCAAATGGATCGAGGCTTCCTTTAGGCGCTGAGCCGCCGGTATCCACCCGCCACAAGGCCACTAACCAAGGTAACCATGTCTTTCAAAAGTTGGCCAACCTCATTGTTGGTTGCTTTTGGGCTGCCACAAGTTGACGGGTGTGTATTCCGCCATGTTCCTACTGCTGCGCAGAGGGTTGCTTCTTGTCGCGGGTGTGGGACACAGCTAACCTCGATCGCTACCTAGTATTGAAAGCAGGCAGACACGTCAATGGCTGAAAGATGACGCCGTTGGTGTGTGTGTGTGTTGTGTTGTGCATTCGTGTGAACTGAGTGTGGCTCAGCGCGCGTGTGTGTGTGCCCGCCGCAGTGGGGTGGGCAACTGAACGGACCAAAAGCACCCAACTGCAGGGAATGGCGACGAAGGGAGTGGAAGAAAGCCATCTGGATTCCTGTCATTGCCATCATCATGCATCCGTCTCAAATTCGCCCCCAAGCAACGCAACGTACTGGACAAAGGACCAAGGCATGAACAACCGGCATCAAAGAGGCACAGCTTGGAGTGCGAGCTCCGAGCCACCCAGAGGCCCTAAACCCATTATCGCATTGAGTCATCTCCTTAAGGCTAGACCTCGAGTCTCACATTCACGTCAGCTGGTGTTTCATACCTCCTTTGCCCACCAGTTCGTTTCTCTTTTGACTGCCCATACGGGCGGATGTAGGTACTGGCTGTCCCTGCACTGACTGAGACAAGCCAAAACATTGTGTGTTACCAGCCACACCCAGACACCCGAAGGTTTGATGGTAACCATTGCCATGTAATATATCGTTATAAAAGGCGCCCACCATGGACCTGGGTTCGTCTCGAGGTAGATGGGATGGCATGCTGAGCCGATCATACCAAATCCACATCCCGTCCACTTGACCTTGGACTCGTGAACATCATGGTCCAACCGTTGACACCGTAGACAAGCTTGCCGGCAAAAGGTGACAGAGCCTTTTGTTCCTGTGGCCTGGGCAGTTGATCTCATCGTATGGGTTGAAGTGGCCTACCCCGCGCGCAACCCAATGAGTCTCGTGCGTGGCCTGGTGATGTCGATGCCCGTTACACTCATGACTAGCAAAGTCCAACATCCGCTGATTGCCTACTCGCACGTCGCCGCCGAGCACCCTCTTTTGTTGTCATGCGTAGCCCCATGCACGCCACCCCAGCCGAGTCACACAAGAAGAAGTTGGCTTGGAGAGCTTTCGCAGAGCCTACGGAACGCGAGCAGACATGTGTGGCGCTATTCCCAATGTCAAAATACAATAGAAAGGCCCTTCTGGAAGAGCCCATTGAGACAATTAGCCGACAGGGCTGACAAGCTTGTCACCCTGCCAGAAACAGGTCCAGAGGCTATCCTGGTCTGAATGCTCGACGCTTGTAGGCTAGGTTGACGGGTGCGGTAAAACCCGGGGAGTTTGGCCTGTTTGCTCAGATCTGGAGTTACGAAGGTACCTCGCTTCAGCAGCATGTCAAAATACACCGCACACAGCCCCGGCGTTGGCCCCGAGAAGAGCGTGTCAGGTATTCTTACACCCTCATCCCCATCCACTAGCGCCCAGGTATCCGTCTATGCTCCCTAAGCGATCGACCCAGGCCGGACAGAGTTCCCATCAGATCATCTCCATTGGGCCTTCCGCACCTTTAACTACCCACGTCATCGCCTTGTCCGAGCCAATCCCTCCATCTTCATATCGAGTACATACTTCACTGATCATCCAATTCCAACCCCGATAACAATCTCAACCCCTACATCAACCATGCTTCGAACCACCTTCCGTCAGGCCGCTGTTGCCCGTCCCCTTCAGTGCTTCTCCACTACTGCCCGCGCCATGGGCGAGGGTGACACTGGCGCTCCCCCCAAGACTGGAGGACCTGGGTAAGTGATGGCATCCACAAGCCCAATTAAGCGCAATTGCTCCATTTGCCTGGGCATCATGTTAACAATGCCTCCAGTGATGCTTTCCAGCGACGCGAGAAGGCCAACGAAGACTACGCCATCCGCCAGCGCGAGAAAGAGAAGCTCTTGGAGCTCAGGAAGAAGCTCAAGGAGCAGCAGATCCACCTCGAGCGCCTCTCCCAACACATGTACGTCAACCACCTCTAAACTCAATTGCCAAGTGCAATCCACGAACAATGCTAACATTTCCTTTTTTCCCCTTCTTTCCAGCGATGAAATCACCAAGGAGCAGGGTGGTGAGCAAAACTAAACAAAAACATCTCAAAACGTCCAATTGTCGTTTGCGGATATCTCGGGCGCCTCAGCTTGCGGGGAAACCAGTTGCGGAAGATTGCCACAAGTTGATCAGCGCATCGCATCGAAAATATGCCACGTCATTCGAGCTTCTCTCCTCCACAGTCTAGCTAGTGTACAAGAACATTTATGTATTTTGCACCTCGAATGCAGCGCACCTCAAGACAGTTTACTCTGACTAACTGCAGACGTGTTGGTTATGAAATCGGCTCCGCGCCCAGCTATCGCTCCGTCTTTGTTCTTATGGAATTACACTGATTTCCTTCAATTCTTGCCCAAACTCCAATCCCAACAAAAATACATCCTCGTCCCCGCCTCCCTCGTCCTTCATCGACGTCCCATGTATGACCGATAAAAGCTCTCGGCCGCATCATTGTCTGAACCCGCATAGTGACCTGCCAAGTTACTGCTTGACTTCTGGGCAGCGACAACCTTCGCTTGAAGGGTCGAGGCATTAGCATCGATCCACTGCAGCTGCGTAAGATGCCCATTGAGAACGCGAACAATCTGGCTCAGCTGCATTTGCCTGTTAGCTTGAAATCTTTCTCCGCCCGAGTAAATAGTACTTACAGGGTCCTCAGGCTTGACACCCTTGCTCAATGTACCCGAGATATCATTAATTTCCTTGACCATCTTAGACAGATCGCGTGATTTCTCATCCAGTTGCTGCGTCAGCTTCTCGGCCAGCTTATATGTTCTCTCACGTTCCTGGTCAGGGCCAGCGAGCTGCTCGCCAGGGCCGAGCTGCTTAGCAAACATGTCTTGAACTTCCGATTCGTATCGATCCAGCCAAGCTTCTAACTCGTCCTGCTGGCTCTCAACGGCGGCAAGTTGACGCTCGATCTCATGACTGGCCCGCTCGGCCTCAAAAGTATCGAGATAAAGCTTCTGGATCTTCTCGCCATTCTCGACTAGGTTTCGATCCCACTTGGATACAGTAGTTGCCTGTTCCTTGAACTCTTTTTGGTATTTGGAGAGATCCGAGGCCCATCGAGTAACAATATCCTCCATGGTCTTGTTCTTGAGTCGGGCAATTTGTGAAGTCGGCCCTGTAGTAGAGGCACCCAAAGTGTTGGTGGTTCCTACAGTTCCATTCTGAGTCGCAGGTTTCGCGGCATCCTTTGCAGCTTCGGTTGCAGCTGGCTTCTGTCCAAACAAGCCACCAGCAGCTGGGGCAGCTGTAGTTGTTGTAGTTGCTGCCGCTGATGCAGTTGCCCCAGATGCGGCAGCAGTCGAAGTCTGAGCTTGACCTGCGGCAGGGGCGCCACCAAAGAGCGAGCCGGCTGGCTTCGTTTCGGTTGCAGGCTTAGGAGCACCGCCAAACAGACTGCCAGCGGTTGCAGCGGCAGCTGGTGCGGCAGCGGTGGTTGTGGTGGGCTTGGCTCCAAACAGGCCTCCCGCAGAAGCGGCAGGTGAGGCCGTGGCGGGCGCAGCAGAGGTTGCAGCAGCACCTCCTCCAAAGAGACCCCCAGCAGAAAGTGTTGAACCGGGGGCAGTGGTTGCAGGTGCAGCAGGCTTTGCGCCTCCAAACAAGGAGCCCGCGGCGGTAGTTGAGCTTACAGCGGCCTGGGTAGAAGGTGTTGATTGCGCAGTTGAAACAGCCGCGTTACCACCGCCAAACAACCCGCCGGCCGCAGGAGCAGTGGTGGCGGCCGGCTTTGCACCACCAAATAGACCTCCAGCAGCCGCTTGAGCACCACCGCCACCAAAAAGACCTGAGGCTGGGGCTGTAGTAGCTGGCTGTGCGGAAGAAATCGCGGGGGCAGAAGGCTTTGCACCACCAAACAAGTTGGATGCTCCAGATGTCGAGGCAGCCGTGTTTTGAAAAAGATTAGACCCGGCTGGCTTCGAGGAGTCAGCCGGAGGAGCGCCAGCAGGAGTCGTCGATGCTAGAGCGAACGCTGGCTTAGCAGGAGTGGCCGTAGGAGCTGTGGTTGTCGCAGGAATTGCGCCTGCGGGCTTGTTTCCGAATAGTGAATTGCCCGTACCGGCAAACAGACCAGCAGCCGGAGCTGTTGTAGTAGCTGCTGGCTGGGCTTGGGTGGTCGTGTTCTGGCCACCAAATAAACCGCCAGTGCTTGGCGTGGTAGAAGCGCCGCCGCCAAACAAGTTGGACGCCGGTTTGTTGGTCGCGCTTGCATTGTTTCCAAACAATCCTCCTGGAGCAGGCGCAGCGGCACTGCTCGCGCCTCCGCCAAACATACCGCCAGTGGCAGGAGCTGATGTCGTCGCGGGAGTCGTAGATGCAGCGCCTCCTCCAAAGAGACCACCGGGGGCAGGAGTCGTTGAGGCATTGCCACCGAAGAGACTTGGTCCAGTCGAAGTCGGAGTCGAAGAGGCATTAGTTGTCGCGCCGCCGCCGCCGAACAGTCCACCGGCAGGTTTGGCCGCGGCGTTGTTTTGCCCACCAAACAAAGAGCCACCTGCGGGTGTTGTGCTATTCCCACCTGTAGAACCAAAAGCAAATTTCGGGGTGCCAGTGTTTCCAAAGAGTCCGCCAGATGCTGGAGCTGAAGTCGTCGGGTTGTTCGCAGGCGCGCTTGACGAGCTCGGAGTCCCGAAGTTGAACGACATGATGGAGGTTAATGTTGAGGATCAACTTCCTCGGATTCGCGAGTCGTCGGTCAGTCGCGGCGCTTTAAAGTATAATACTCAGAGATCAACCATCCAAGGTCCAAAAAAAAGGTTTCTGGGTATGATTGATTCGAGACCTTTGAAAGATCCGAAGGAAAGTCAAGATGCGTCGGTCAGGCGTTGGTGTTGATGGCAATGGGATGCCCTGAACTCGACCCAAATGTTTGTCAACTTAGCTTTTTTTGCAGCAATGGTTGCTAGCTCCACGCGCTGGTCCAGGCGCTCAGGCGCGCCAGGCTGCGAGGAACGAGGTACGTACCCACTCACAGACGGAATGAGCCGCCACACTGCAACCCGCCCCACGTGATGAAGCTCACCACCAAGCTTCAAGGCTCAATGACCACACCTCCTTTCTGAGCAGCATAAGGGACTCCCAGGCCGAGTCGTTACTCCATTCCTGGCCCGACTCGACGGATCGCTGCCTTTAGGTAGCTTTCGGAATGCTTCAACCCTGAATTCTCCCTATTTAGGCCAGCCTCCGCGGCCACACCGGTCGAAACAGACACGAACTCCTGTTCGCCTTGCCCCACGCCGCTGATCGAGCATCACATGTCCACCCGGAAGTCCCTCCTTTCGATTCTACACCGCTCGACGCAATATATACTACTTCTCCGCCCACAATGCCAGAGAACGAAAACCTTGAGCCTCCAAAGGGAGCCCCCATTGGAGATCCTGGAGCGCATGATCTGGGTACAACAAACCACCCCATACACTGTCTGAATCTCTTCCTAACCAGGCTCTAGCCGAGTACAGCGATTCCGAAGATCAGTTTACCGACGCCCAGTCTGCACCCGTTAGCCCCATTCTTACTTCACCTATCCCCAAGACTCGCGTGGAAAAGGTCGACGACGAGCCCTCGTACGGCGAGGTTCCTGGTACAGAGGCCTATTCAAAACGTCAGCAGGACGCACAACCTGATGAGATCGCAATCCCCACCGCAAACAATGACGCCATCTCCGAAAACTCATCATCTACGGTAAACGTAGCAGTCGTAACTACTCTCGAAGAGTCCTCGGGAGATGCCCCTCATTCAACCTCTCCCGAACATGACGAGAAGCACAAAGCCGACGCATCCCCAGATGTTATTTTGGACTCAGAAGGACACATCAAAGCCATAGAAGGCGAAGATGATGATGGTATGAATCAACGGGTATCTTTGCTTCACAAAGGACAGGCCATTAACATTTCGTTACATAGAAAATCCATCATCTCCTCCAGCTTCTCCTGTGGAGGAGACTCAAACCAACCCAAAAGACTCTACCACCCAGTCTCCTTTAGTCCCTATAGCGCCCCCAGCAGAAGACGGCAGCGACGATGAGGAGGACTATGAGGAGGATGGCGAAGAGGGTGACGATTTCGGTGATGATTTTGATGACTTTGAAGAGGGTAACGAGGATGATGATTTCGATGATTTCGAAGACGGGTTTCAACAAGCAGAGGCCACTACAGCTCCAGCTGCGAGTTCTCTACCGGCTCAACTACAATTACCATTCGTAAGATTTTTTTTTTCTTTCTCCTTTGCTCCTTTGCTCACACCTTTTCAGCCAATACCAGATTTTGATGGCCTGGACCTAGACTCGGTCATATCATCAACAGAGCCATACCTAGCAAGGCTTTTCCCCCCCGAGGAACTCGAATTCCCTGCTTTCCCACCCCTCTCCAAAGACAGCACAATATTCCACACACCCCGGTCCGCATCACTCTGGTCCCAGCTTGTTGCTCCTCCACCCCTCGCACCCCCCGACTGGATCCGATCTCGCATCCGTCGTCTCTTTCTTGTTTCCTTAGGCGTCCCTGTCGACCTTGACGAAATTCTACCCGCTTCAAAACAGAAGAAACTGGTTCTTCCATCCCTTAACGCCCTATCAAACTCCCCTCGCACATCCCTCGATTCACGTTCTGCATCCCGGTTACGGCAAGGCGAAGGCAATGCATCATCTACATCTGTGGATACTCAAGGCAAGAAGAAACGAAAGGGCCCGCCTCCGCAGCCAGAGCTGGATCTCGTGGCTGCCCGTCACTTGTGCATGACGACAGAAGAAGCTCTGAATGGCATGACGGACCAAGAACTCAAGACTCACGTGGCGAAGCTGGAGGCTATGGAGGGCACTGCCAAGGACGCCCTAGAATACTGGAAGAAACGAACAGACGAAAAGATAGGAGATAGGGAGGCGTTCGAGGGAGTGATAGAGAATTTGGTCAAACATGCACGGAAAGTCAGGAAATAAAGACTTTAATTTGAGGTTTCATGACACCTCCCATCTCACTTTGCTGAGCCCAAAATAAAACACTCCCCATGAGCGTGATTCCTGTGGCATAACTTTTTCTTCTTCTCTGTTCCAAGAGGCATCGTGACCTCGTCATGCATTTACAACGTAACTACAGCCAGCTATCTGCTACACATGTCCCCCTTCTTAACTCCCCTGCGGGGGGGGACATGCCCAACCGTTATCCCCCTGTTTTCCGAAGACCACAATAAACGCCAGGCCTTATTCTTGCGCCGGCCGTCTAGTCAAAAAGCCGTCGAAGACTTTGCCTTCCTTGGCGTTTCCGGAAACGTTTGCATAGCCGAAGATCGTGCGATACAGGTTTCCCTCAACCCGCCGAATTTTTTTATCCTGAGCCCTTAAGAAGTGCTGGGCTCAAGAGTAACACCACTAAAAAAGAAGGGGTCAGTGAAATGGTATACAATCAGATACAAAATAGGGGTTAACTCACGCAGCGATAGTAGCCCATCCAATGAGACGCCAGTGCTTCTCGATACGTCGGCTCAGAGCAACCTTCTCGCCAATGTTGGTACAGGCAGGGCTGGTCAGGACCAGCTTAGCGGCATCATTCTTGATAGCGGCAACCTTGGCGCCGGTCGAGGTGGAACCGATGTTGACCATGATGACCTCGTTCTTGGCCAGCTTGGCAACCTTGGCCTGCTTGCCATCGGCGGTTCGCACACCGAGAAGGCGACGGAGCAGATAAAAGTTGACTTCGATCTCGCTGTAGATCTCAGGGAGACGGCCCTTGAGTCCCAGAACGAAACCAACGAGTCGATCGGCTCGGCACAGAGTAGGGTCGATGCGAGTACCAACACCAATAAGACCACCGGGAACGGCGTACTTAAGGTCGTTGGCTTCGGAGTTGAGCGAAACGACTCGGCTGAAGATGGGTGTGCACTTAAGGGCACCGCTCTCGTCACGGGAGACGATACCGGGTCGAATCTCGATTTCATCGCCGAGCTTGACGACACCGTGAAGGATACTACCACCGGCAACACCACCCTTGAGGTCATCAATCTCGGCACCAGGCTTGTTGACATCGAATGATCGAATGACAATCATGTGGGGGTCCATGCTGAAATCTCTGGGGGGAACGGGAATGGTGTTGACGATAGCCTCGTTGACGGCATCGATGTTGAACTTGAGCTGAGCGGAGATGGGGATGACAGGGGACTTTCCAGCAACAGTTCCTCGGATGAATTTGAGAATTGACTGGTAGTGCTGCTGGGCGGCCTCTTCTCGCATAAGATCGACCTTGTTCTGGAGGATAATGATCTTGTCAAGCTTCATAATCTCAATAGCAGCCAAGTGCTCGGAGGTCTGGGGCTGGGGGCAAGACTCGTTGCCGGCAATGAGAAGCAGAGCAGCGTCCATGACGGCGGCACCTGACAACATGGTGCTCATCAGAATATCGTGACCGGGACAGTCGACGAAGCTAGCCTAGTTATCAGTACAGCTCTCGGCCAGTGCTGGTGTGCGCAACTTACGAGACGTGTCGCAATAGCCTGTAGGTACCCTCACAGCCGTCTCGCTCACAGGGAGGGTCAACCTCCTTCTCACTCTTGTAACTTCGGTAGCATCCTGGTCGAGGGCACTGAGGGTTGTCACACTTGTAGATCTTGGCGTTGGCGTAGCCCAGCTTAATGGTAATGTTTCGGATCAGCTCGTTCTTGAATCGAACAGTCTGGACACCGGAGATGGCCTTGACGACAGTCGACTTTCCGTGAGCGACGTGGCCGATGGTACCAATGTTGATGGTGGCTTGTCGGGCGATAATCTCAGGCGTCAGAGGAGTGAGGGTTGCGACATCGAGGTCTTTGGGGTCGGTTTGAGGGGGCAGCGGAGGTCTCTGGGCCGCGGGCTCGGCAATAGCGGGATTGGCGTTCTTGAGGGCAGACTTGAGGGGCTTCTCCTCGAGTCCCTCGTTCTCGTGGTTCACCGACTCACCGGAGTCGGACTCAGACTCGATGTCGTCGTACTTGGGGTCGCCGTTGGCAGACATGGTCAAGGTGGGGCAATTCGCCGAATTTCAAGAGGAATATCGATCGTGGAGCCGCAGTCGGGACAGTTGGTGTGATAAAAATTGGTCCTCTGGATCGGGGGAAATTTATCCTCGAAGATTACGATGTCTTTCGAGGTGTTCCCAAGTCTAATGTCGTGTAGATCCGAGTATTTGCGTATTTCGCCTTGATGTTGGCAAAATTCCTCGTGTGCAGTCAGTTGGGACGACTATGACTCTTACGCTAAGCCCAACAAGGTCTGATAAGGTGATAAGGATTTGTTGCCCCTCCTCGGGAGAAGCTCGGGGCGCCACAGCTCTTGGAGTTGGAACCACACCGCCGCATCTGCCACGCCTCAGTTGCATGGGCAAGACAGCAAAGAGCCGCCTTGAGGGCAGGCTGGAAGGTGTTGACATAGGTAGTTTATTGAACATATTGAAAACACTCTGTTGTCACAGTCCAAATTCTTGCAACGTTATTTTTCCTTAGCTCGAATATCCAAAAGGTGTATTCACCCATAGTCAGTAGCACGGCCCCAGTCCTAGCTCGAAAGCTTGTCATTAGTGAGTTGACCCAGATTTCCTCCATAACGGACGGAGCAGAGCTTCAGTTCGCAGAATAACTTACCAACCCAGATATGAATTCTTGGATTGAAAAGCTTGAGATTAATGCATCAAAAGGAAAATAACGAGAAATGACATAAAGTGCAAATATGCCATCATCTGGTACAGCTTACAAATATGTTCATCTGCCTTTTATCAGATCTTGGTCAATCCATGTCGACCTCAATTCCGCGCCAATTTTTTTGATCAAGAAAATTATGACATCTCAACCAGCATCACATGATACCACTTCAAGACACATTCCCGACAGTCGGGTCAAGCGGTAAAACACAAAGGATCGTCAGAAAATGGTTCAAGTACATTGCATCTGTTAAGGGCAGGTCGAAAGCCAGAAACCCGCTCTATGCATGCGACACATTCTCGTCACCACAGACAAAAGTGCGCACGGAGCTAATTATAGAGATTGAGTTGGAGGTCAGACATGGGTAAGACTGGGGTTGCAACGGTCACTCTTGAGGATTGGCAGGATGAGGGGATGCTTGTTGGTGACAACAAACCTCCACCAGTGGCTGGAAAAAGAAAGAAAAAAAGCTCATTGTTGCAGATGGTGCGGATGTCTCTATGTGCCATGTGTCCTCGCAGAGAAAAAAAAACCCCATCTACATTTCAGTGCAAGGAATTGGCCGGCCGCCCGGATGACGAGGGACGAGGATTCAGCCATAGCTTATATGTAGGCATCTCAGGATGTATGTATATGCTTTAGAGCTCACGATAGCAGCATTTGCCCCCGACTGCGCCATGCCATTGCTCTTTGCCACAGAGCAGGTGGGATTTGTCATGTACACCATCACCGTGATTGACCTGCCATGACGACGAGGCGACTGAAGCCTGCGTCGAGGGAGAAAATGACGCTGTCAGGTCAGCCGTGTGTAACTTGCTGCTGTGCGTGTGTGCGTCGACGCAATATGAGAGAGACTCACACCCGACCCTTCAAGTCCGAAAGGGCTCGCCAAGTCAGACCAGCAGGTCGTGGCATGCGCGTGCACATGCACTCAAGCACTTGTGGTGCGTCCGGGACAAGGACCGTGTGCAGCCCAAGGGTGGGCCAGCATGGGTAAGACCGCGAATCCGGGTGTCGTTGTTGCCGCTGAGGGCTGCAAGGCCTGCAGGTGGCTGGAGGGCCATCACAGGGATCTGGGAGCTGATTGGCGGCGGAGAGGTGAAGATAAAAGCGCCTGCAGTTGCGACACCAATCAAGGCCGTCGATCACGCATTGGCGTCGACCGGGGGGTTGGTGAGCGGCTGTAGCGACGGACCAACCACATGGCGCAGACGCCACTTCTCCACGATCCACGCTGCTGAGGATAGCCGCCGATGTCTCGAAACCTCCAACCACGATCGGGCCGGCGACCCAGCGGCGGGGGGGGTCGGGCGTGCGAGGGTTGCGAGAGGTCAAGATGCCAAATGGGGTGCTGCCGGGTATCGCAGTAGCGGTAGCGACGAATGCGGGACTCTCTGCGCTGCGCTGTACCGAGTATGACGGCTGCTGCTGCTGCTCTCTGTGCTTTTTGTTCCTGCTTGTCATGCCCTTGCCTCACCCCGGTTGCCTTGCCCTTGTTGATTCCTCGCCATGACTGCTGCGGTGTCGACCACATAATACCAAGTCTTCCTCTTTCTGACGCCTGAATCATTCTCTGCCACCTCCATCACCCCGTGGTTGTTACCGACGTGCTGTCTTGGCCCTCGCCCTCACTCTCCGGCGGAATCCTGCTCTAGTCTCACTCGCACGACTGATACTCCCAGTTTCACACCCGTGTGGCAGGTGAAAAGTGAGCGAAGTGCGTTGATAAGTACTCACTTGCAGCCGCCGGACCAGGTCCTGCACCTGTCGCCACCTTCCGTCACGCATACCAGAGTCGTGGGCGTCTAACCAACGCCTGAATCACCCAGTCGGCGTCAGCCTTCTACCTATCAGAGCTCTTCACTCCCATCCTGTGTAAGGCCATTCCACTTTCTATTTGCGGGCCCCCCCTCCCGCGTCCCTGTCCCGTTGCCGGCGCCTGCTGTCGTCGAATGAGGTTGCGCCCTCATATTATTGCGGCCAACCTCAAAACTCCCGTCTTCCCACGATTGCCCACCCCTTTGGCCCTCTCTTTTTGCTCTTCGATAGCTGGTCTCTCCGTTTTCTTTCCATTGATTTTGTTTTGCCTGGTTATGTGCTCTCAACTGTGTTGAAGCGCATCTGCCTCCTTCCTCAACACCATATCATAAAATCACATATCTACGTTTCCACCCTTTCCCACCATATCATTTTCTCAACCATCGACGACAAACAATGGCTGGACAAGGTCCGTCTGCAGAGTTGAAGTATCACGAGCCCCAAACTGACGCCGTATCATCAGATGAAAAGAGGCGGCCTACCGCACTCAACTTGACGCCTGCCCGTACTGGCTCTTCCAGCTCGTCTTCTTCCGAAGACTCACTGAAACCTCGAACTCCCCGTTTTGCCGAGGCCACATCAGTTCACTCTCCTATCGACGCACGATCACCCTTCGCCGACCCGGAAAAGTCACACGTTCCCCAGCCTCAGCCTGGCGACTACGGTTTTGGTTACATCAACAACCGAGAATCTGTACCCGTCCCAATGACTCCCAAGACTCCCCTCAAGAGCGCCATGAAGGTGCCTGGAACCCCGGCAAGGTTCAACAACAACCCTCTCAGCCCTACCTTCCGCGAGGAAGACATTCTTGAGAAGCGTGAGGCGTCCACGGAGAAGGAACAGGCTCGCGATGTGGTATGGTTTCTCACACAAACTCCCTGGTGTTGCAAACTCACCTCGCTCACACATTGAACAGAAAATCAAGGCTCGAGTTCGCCTGGCTAAGTTTGCTCTTCGAGGCGTCAACTTCAGCTGCTCCCTGATCATCATTTCCATGATGTCGTCGACTTTTGCCGTATTCAATGCCACCCGCTCACTCCCCACGCAGAGCGGCATGCCTTCTTGGAACACTAGCACCAACAGCTGGCCTCAGAAGCTCGTTCTTGCCATGGCTTGTGTATCCCTCGCTACTTGTCTCCTCGTCTTTGCTGCTTACTTCCGAGGTGGTCATCGCCGTGCCGAGAAGGTCAGCACCTATTACACTCTGTTCTCCATCGGTTGGTTCATGCTCAGCTTGGTTCTCTGGGTTATCACGGCTATTCTGTTCCAACACTCCAAAAGCTCGTCAAATAACAAGGACATGTGGGGATGGTCCTGCGTTTCCAACACTCGTTCTCAGGTCTTTGGCGACAAGGTTGACTACGCCCTGCTCTGCCGTCTCCAGAATTGGGCATTGATCTGCATCATCATTGAGGTTGTCATCGAGACTCTGTGCATCATCCTCTACAGCGTTGTTTTCTACCGCTACTACACTAAGCGACGTCTCTTCAAGTCCATGGATCTGCGAGACCGTGCCCGCTCCGATCTCTACCTCGCCCAGCTCCGCACCCAGTCCGCCCCTAACACTCCAGGCTTCGGTCCCAAGTCTCCCGCCCTGAGCCAGTACGCCATGTCGCCTCGCCACCCTCCCGCTGCCTACCGAAACCTTGGGGATATTGAAGAGAACCCCTTCACCCCCGGTACCCAGTTTGTCGAGCCTCAGTCGCAGTTCAACCAGGCAGAGTCAGGCTTCAAACTGCAGGCCCCCCCAACCAAGGCTCCTTCCGCCACTCCCAAGCTGGCCCAGACCGGCTTTGCCTCTTCCAGCTCGCCACCGCCGCCTCCCGCTGTGCGCGTTCAGGAGGACGCTCCCACCGCTGCCGACGAGCCCACCTATGAGGCCGTCCCCATCCCTGGCGCCTACGCCGGCCAGGCCATTCGAAGTCCGCCCCCGGCCCAGATCCACTTTGGACAGGCCCAGTAAAATCATGACGAGAAGGGGATGACTCGATTTATTTCTTTTCAGAGGGGGCTTTATTTCAACCTACTTGGGGCGGTGATACCATTATCGGCGTTTTTTTCGGTTTGCAAAGACTATTTTCATCTGTCTACATTTAAATTGGGCAGCAGACGACCAAGCGTATATATACCTTTTGCTTAATCTTGACGGTGGTGGAGAGAATATTTGTATATTTGTTTAGCGAGCAAAAGGATAAGTGGCAATTGAAGAGGCGGAAGGATTCAATCTTGGTTACGATGGAAGGCAGCCTTCTTTTTAATTTCTTTTGTATGATGAAACCTTCTCGGGTAGGAGGATACTTGGAATACAAACACGGCATTGAAATTTGACCTTGTATTTGACCTGCTGTGACAACTTAAAAAATGATGTGCTTGGTCATGAAGTCGGGGTAGGCTTCCTGCGACATCGGAAACAAATGCCTTGATAGCCACCACAGCATAGTATTTTTTTCTTCCATCACTCGATTATAATGAATGGAAACTTCGTTGTCGGGTTTTTCGTTTGTTTTGTCTTCCCTTTGCCCTTGTTGCAGTTATCTCACCTCGCAATAAAAACATGACAAAGTTCGTAGCCTGGGCATTCAATCCGAGGCATTTATTCCAACTTTCACTATCAAACACATCTGTCCATTTCAGCAACGACACGCAAGCAATCACGTTTCATATGGCCATGTCAAATCAAGGAAAGTAGTCGTAAAAGGAAATAATCATCATGATAGCGACACCTAAATACAATAGGGACAAAAGCAGGGTAAAAACCATCGCATTACTTTTGGTAGCCCGCCGCACCTCCAGACATTAGGTGCAAAGGACTTCCCGAGCCTTTGTCATGCAGCCACTTTTGGACCTCCTCCCCTCGATCGCCTCCGTGGGGATGGCGAGCACCGCCCCGGATGGCACTCTAGAAACGAGATCTATCAACAACTGCCTCGAAGTCTCCGTGGATACTCCCCCAAGAATGCCAGACCGTCCTACAGGTTCAGGGTGTAGAGGGACGGTCTGGAAAAACGAGTTTTGGAAGATGTGCGTTTTTATTTTATTTTTGTTTAGATGAGGTCGGCAACGTTCATGGGCATCTCCTCAATCTGGGTGCTGTAGAACTGCTCAATCTCACGCATCATACGGACATCCTCAGCGGTGACGAAGTTAATGGCGACACCCTTTCGGCCAAAACGACCACCACGACCAATTCGGTGAATGTAGTTCTCACGGTTGGCGGGGAGATCGTAGTTAATGACCAGGGAGACCTGCTGGACATCGATACCACGGGCCAAAAGATCGGTAGCAATCAGGACACGGGAAGAGCCGGATCGGAACTCCTTCATAATCAGGTCACGCTGAGCCTGGTCCATATCACCGTGCATGGCCGAGACAGTGAAGTCACGGGCGGTGAGCTTGTCGGTAAGCCAGTCGACCTTTCTGCGGGTGTTGCAGAAGATGACAGCCTGGGTAATGGTGACAGTCTCGTACAGATCGGAGAGGGTGTCAAGCTTCCACTCCTCCTTCTCGACAGCAATATAGAACTGCTTGATACCTTCCAGGGTAAGCTCGTCCTTCTTGACGAGAATACGGACGGGGTCACGCATGAACTTGGTGGTGACCTCGAGGACATCCTGGGGCATGGTAGCGGAAAGAAGGACGACCTGGGTGCTCTGAGGGAGGAGCTGGAAGATGTCGTAAATCTGCTCAGTGAAACCACGCTAAAAGAGGAAAGGTGTCAGTGAACAATTTTCATGTGAAGATTCTTTGTTTTGGGGGGGAGGGGGTTTCTTACAGAAAGCATCTCATCGGCCTCGTCGAGGACAAACATCTTCATGGCATCGGTCTTGAGGAAGCGACGCTGGATCATGTCGTGAACACGGCCGGGAGTTCCGACAACAATCTGGGGGCCGTCCTGAAGGGCCTTCATGTCATCACGCACACTGGTACCACCAATGCAGGCGTGGCACTCAATGTTCATGAAGTCGCCAATAGCGACCACAACCTTCTGAATCTGCTGAGCCAGCTCACGAGTGGGGGCGAGGATCAGAGCCTGGCACTGCTTAACGTTGGGGTCGATCTTCTGAAGAGTGGAGATGGAGAAGGTAGCGGTCTTGCCAGTACCAGACTGGGCCTGGGCGATGACATCGTGACCCTTGATGACGGGGAGAATGGCACGCTGCTGGATAGCAGAGGGACGCTCGAAACCATAGGCGTAAACTGAGTGAAGTGTAAGCGGCGAGCGGGAAGACGAGCGGGATGCAGGGAGCCAAGAACTTACCACCGCGGAGGAGCTCAGCCTTCAACTCCATGTCATCGAAGGAGTCGACGGTCTGATCGTAGTTGGACTCGATCTGTCCTGTAGAGCATCCATGTCAGCATCTCTGTAGTTGCGGTATCAAAGTTTTGATATTGAGGCAGTAAAAGCTGCAGAAAACAGTGGGAGCGACGTTGGGCTCATGGTGGGATGCGGCGGCAGCGGCCCACACAATCCAGCGCCAGCGCACGACGGGGCATCTATCGCAAGGGCCACAGCACCGCAAAAGTCGAACCCCGCGAGGGGTCGTGGAGCGGGCGACAACCGCCCCATCAAGAGGCCGCAAATCGAGCAAGAATATGCAGCACGGGGTGGAAGAAAGCGAACTCACCCTCGGGGACATCTTCGAGTCCCTTATCAGCCATATTTGCGAAGGAGGCGGGGGGGAATCTAGATCAAGCACAGCTCGATCTAGAAATCGATGAAACGCGGGGCGTGGATGAAGAAAGAGAGCAGGCTTCTGCTTGAGAAGACTGCGCTGGTCGTGAAAAGAACTTGGGGTATCGACTAGATTCACACTCTCGCAATAGAACGAGAGATTACAGAATCTAAGAAAAAGAGATGAATATTGTTGATGTGTTTTGATGCAAGTTGGAAGAAGAGAGAAAAAAAAGTCATGGAGGGGCGGCGTGGAGGCAGTATTTTTTTCTGCTGCTTACTGCAAAAACACGCAGCCAATGGCAAGTGGTGTGCATCTGGTGGGGCTGTTGATTAGGGTACCTTTTTTCTGCTGGTGCCCATGCCGGTGCCACAGGGCCCCCCTTACGCCCCTACCGCGAGGCACTTTACAGTGCCTGGGATCGCCGGGCAAAGATTTTTTTTTTTTTCCTGCTGCTGATTGCCCCTCCAACCCCTCTTCCACTGCCCACCTCCGCCGCAAATGGCCCCGCTGCCGTTTTTTTTTCGCCCTCATTGTGCGTGTGTGTGGTGTTAGTGCTCCCCCCTGTACAGTACGAGAACATGTGCGTCCATCCATGTTTTGACTCGTTCATTCCGGCTGCAGTTGCAATCATGACAACTGATACCCTCGTTTCAATACAGGATTTGTGAGCCATGGAAAATCCTGGTGGATGAGCCTGTGAGTCACCCTTAGCCCTGATTCACCTAACCCGCCCGTCCGTTATGATACCAACCAGAGACTAACAGTTCCGCTCTCTCCTACTAACGCAGTCGGCACCGCAGAAACTGTTTCTTTGCTTGCCTCCCTGTCGTCGCCCAGTCTCGGGCGACTCTGCTTGCACGCCAACCTCTCCTAGCTTTCTCTCCTCGCCCTAAGCAATTCTCCCCAACGCTACGCCTGAATCAACCACCCCAGTCCCGCCACAACCGACATCGTACGGTTGAACGCTCCCCCACGCTCAGCATTGGTTTCTTGGGCCTCCAGGGTCTTCCCTCCTAATCTCAAAGTCTTTCTTCGATACGTACCTACCCACTGTTATTTTTTCGTCGCTTTTTTTTTTTTTCTGTGTAACTAGTGAACGAGCTTTTCTCCGTTTTGCCAGCCTCTCGTCATCAACCACGCCAACATTGCACACAATGCCATCTGCTGTGGCGTCAGATGACACGCCTCGCCGCCACAGCGAGTTGTGTGACAGAACAAATGACTCGGCTGAGTTGTCGAGTGACTCAATTCCTCTGCATCCTTTGGGGATCAAGCCTCTAGGCAACCAGTACTTCTTCCAGGGCCACAATGCTCGCGGATCCATAGGGGCATGGAGCTTGCTGCCCGACGAGATGATTATGATTCTTCTCGAACACATTGACACCCCGGAACTCTTCAACTTTGGTCACACTTGCAAATTCTTCTATGCGTTTTGCCACTCAGACGAATTATGGAAAACCCTATTTCTCCGGTAAGCTTATCTCCGTAGCCTTTGAGTCACCGTGGGTGCCTAGATTCTCGTGTTGCTTTTCCAAGGTGCCAATCGTCTGTCCCAACCAAGACTAACGCCGGTTCAGATCCCCCGCAAAGGATTGTAAACCTATTCGCTGGCAAGGTTCATGGAGATCCTCAGTCCTTGGGCTCCCCTCTCCGACCCAGCAAGGGACCCTCATTGATTGCAGCAATGCTTTTTCAGACGTGCTCCATCGACCATTTGCCTGTAGCCATGTGTCACTCTCTCAGTTTACTTCCGACATCCCAAAAGCCAACAGCATCCGCAGGTTTGACAACCTGACATATAACCAGTATGCAGAAAACTGGACCGAGAAACCATTTATCCTATCAAAGTGTATCCAGGACTGGCCAGTTTTTTCTGAGTGGTCCATCGAGTCTCTCCTCGAAAAATATGCCGACGTCGAGTTTCGCGCAGAAGCCGTTGACTGGCCATTCTCAACATACTGCGAATACATGAAGAATAACAGGGACGAAAGTCCCTTGTACCTCTTTGACCGTAAGTTTGCAGAGAAGATGAATATCACAATAGGACGCGGACAAGATGCAGCCTACTGGAGACCAGACTGCTTTGGTCCGGATTTATTTGAGGTTCTTGCCGATGAACGACCTGCCCACCGATGGCTGATTATCGGTCCCGAGCGAAGCGGTTCGACCTTTCACAAAGACCCGAATGCAACAAGCGCCTGGAACGCTGTGATTCAAGGATCCAAGTATTGGATCATGTTTCCCCCCACGGCCCAAGTGCCGGGCGTCTATGTGTCTCAGGACAGCAGTGAGGTGACAAGCCCCCTGAGCATCGCCGAGTGGCTACTCACGTTCCACGCGGAGGCGCGGAAACTTCCCGAGTGTGTCGAGGGGATCTGTGAGGCTGGGGAGATTCTTCATGTCCCAAGTGGGTGGTGGCACCTAGTGGTCAACATGGAAAATGGCATCGCCTTGACTCAGAATTTTGTGCCCCAGTCTCCAAGCTTGAACCTCGTCTCAGAGGTACTGTCATTCCTGCGGGACAAGGCTGATCAAGTCAGTGGCTTTGATGACAAAGTCCAGGATCCCTTTGGTCTGTTTACAGAGAGAATGAGGATCAGCTATCCAGACGTTCTGGAGAAGGCAATGGATTTGGCCGATAGAAGAAGCGGAAGGAAACGCAAATGGGACGTTGCAGTTGGCACAGCCGAAGACGAGCAGGGGGGAGGAGGATTCAGCTTTGGCTTTGGCGGTGATGATGATGAAGAAATACCCTGAATATCCTCATGTCATGTAAGACCATGCTTGTCATATAAAAAAGACAGCTTCAAGTGGAATGTCATCCTCGTGAGCGGCAATGTAAGACAATTCCGTGCCCATGTAACCTGAATTTATCAGCGGATCAAAAAAAGAAAATAGCTCGGCAAGCCCGTTGCTGACGACAAAAGGGTAGTAGCTTCGTTTCTGACAAGATGTAAACGGGGAAATGCGTGAAAGTAAGATTGAACAGGAATGTGACCGCCTCAATTTCAACCAGCAGTGAAACGTGCTTCATTCCAATGCTTCGTGTTGAATAGCCACCCGAATGTGTGAATCGCAAATGGGCACCGGGAGAGTGGAAATTTGATTCTGGCACTGGGGATTATACGGGAGTCGTATTTCATTTGATGCTTCATTAAACAGCCCAAGGGGGAGCTAAAAGATGGTCAATGATGACAGGGGTTTAGATGCAAAAGTATACCAGACAAACATGGGGGACAGGACACATGGCATACACCCCACATTTTTAAGGCGCTTACCCTAGAGCTGGATGGGGAGGCTGCGGGAGCTAAATCAAGGGCAGCATGGGGGTAGAACAGATGTCAAGACATAGGTAGCTCTTGTTTGTGTGTGAGAGTCATTATTCAAGCCGCATAGCTGGGTCAGAGGTGATTCCAGAGCGGGACAGTGTGGTTCATTGAACCGTGGACAGTCCGAGTCAAGACCATGGACGCCACTATGGATCGCCAGGCAAGCCTACACTCTATCATGCTCATCAAAGACATATCCACAATAAATATAAATGGCAAACAAGCTGATGCTCAGGACCAGAACTTGCATGGAATAGACTGGCAAAGAGAGAAGAGCAACTGCAGATGGCAAGGAATGCCGCTGGTGATGATTCGCACTTGACCGGCCCTCCAATAAGGTCGGGATGCAACCCAAGTGGCAGATGTCAGCTATCCGGACACCAACGAGAAGGCAGCTTGGTGGTGACATCGGCCGCTGAGGCTCGGGAGGATTACAGGGCGCAACGCCCGGCGGAGTGCCTGGTGACGCCGCCCCGTGGGCGAGTCGGGCGGCGGGATGTGTGCCTTTCAGCCGGGTGCTGAGATGGCAACAGGTGCTGGCTGGGCGCTGAGAAGGACGGATCTTGGCCTATTGATGGCAGTAGTTGAAGGAGCCCAGCTGTTCCCCAGTGGTCGAGGGCCCATGGCCCATGTGGGTGGGCGCCCCGTGGATGGCCTGTGTACCATCGGTGGAGAGGGTCGGGAAGTACCCTGGCGGGTAACTATGCCGCCGGGTCATGGTACAGGGTACCTCTGCAGCGTCTCAGGCTTCGTGGGCATCTGGGCTGGCTGCTTCAGCTGGGTGCCGCTGGCCGCCTCTTGTTTGGCTCTCACCCTTCAGTCCTCCTCGGTTGGCTTGGGATTCTCTGCACCTCTCCGCCAGGGAGAAGGCCTCAGCCAGAGAGGTTCGTATTGCTGGCAAGCGAAACGAATTCGAAAGGGGGCCCCGGGGAAGCTCGGTCCATGCCATGCCTCATTCGCGACGCTTCACCGTTAGTGTCGCGGGCCATCAACCATCCAATCCAGGGACGCAAAGTACCTCCTACCTCGCCGTCCCAAGTAATTAACTCCCGCCCACCCTTATTATTACCAGTGTTCCTAGGAGCAAAGAGGGGAAAGCAGGCAGACTTACAGTGGGGGGGGGGGGGTTCCTTTCCCTCAGCTAAAACCATAACCCGTCCATGTGAAGTCCGTCCACGTTCCGTCGTTTGGTCTTGCATCATCACCTAGCATCCGTCCTCCTTCAAACCCCCTTCCCCTTCTCCTTCTCACTGCGCGCGTGCGCTTGACTTGATTGCTTCTGCGCGTTGCCTTCTTCTTGTGCTTTGTTTTTCCCCTAGTTCTTTTAGTCAATTTTTCTTGTGCTTCCTTTGTCTTCCAAAGTCGGTCAGTGAACTCTCCGCCACTCCACCTGGCTGGACCCCTTCCTTCTCCGCCGCTGCCACGTCCCCCCGAAACCAAGCTGACATAGCTCAAACCCGAGATAGCCTCGACTCCTTTTCCTAGACCATTGTTGTGCTCTGCCGGGTCACGGGTTTTTTGCCTTGATAGATTCTTTCTCCGATTCGTCACAATTTGCTGCACCAAGCTTTGTTACCACGTCGCGCCACCCTTCTTCCGCCTTCGATCTAGATACCGCCCAACGCTGTCACTCCGCCATCAACTCCCACGCTCTGTAATATACCGACACCCTCGCCAGGGGCCCGTGTGCCAACATGGTCTCCGACGAGCATTACGAGATGTGCTTGCCCATCCTGCGGGATGCCACTCTCGAGGATGAGGACAAGACCGACAAGCTGGAGGAGCTGTTTCGCCAGGAGACGTCCCTGACCGGCGCCTCGCTCGACAACGCCATCCTGGATGCTCTGTGGCGCTATCGCGACACAGGCGGGAGCTCCACGTCGCCGCCGCCAATACGCCAGACTATCCTGCGACGTCCTTCTCCAGCATCCTGGCGCGGCTCGCCAACTCCTCTCTCTGGGTCACCCAGGCTTGCTGTGAGCCCCCTGGCACCTCCGGGCTTTGTGCCGTCCAGCTTCGGCCGGGCCAAGTCCTCGACGGCCTCGCCCTTCTCGTCCCCCCGAGCCTCGCCACGCCTCGCTCTTGCGACCCCCGTGATCCCCCATAGTCCCAACTTAAACGCGTACGAGTTTGCAACCGACCCAACACCTGCCACCGAGATTTTGGGGGAGTACCAAACCGAAAATGTCGAGTGGCTTGTGAGCGACGACGCAGCCAGCGTCACTTCGTCCGTGACGTCAAGCAATCTAAACGCTGCCGCGCCCGAGTTCTCTTCCATGTCTGGTCAGTCATCCGATATGTCGCCGTATGACATGCTGCGATCTATTCTTGGCCAAACCAGGACAGACGAGGAAATCGAATCTGCCCTGGCGCTCCACGGATACGATCTGAGTGCGACTATCGTGTCCCTTATGGACCAGGGTCAGGACGGAGGGGTCTCTCTTGTGCCAGCAGATGAACCTAAGAATGTGCTTATTGGTAAATCTGTATCTACCGAGGGTCGCCCAACCACACCCCTCGGTCAGCAAAAGTCCGGTGTCATTTGCAAGTTCTACATGTCCACTGGCCAGTGCCTCCGCGCAGATTGTCGGTTCAGCCACGACCTGAGCAACCACTTGTGCAAGTAAGTTGAATATGCTTTTACCATGGATTTTATCTTGCGCTAAACACGGCTTCTTTTTCTAGGTACTGGGTAATGGGAAACTGCCTTGCCGGAGAGACGTGCATCTTCTCTCACGACCCCGCGAAGCTTCTCAACAAACTTGCTCTGGATGGTTCCAGCACGCCACCATCCAAGCACAGCAACCTGCAGCTCCAGGACCTCAACTCATTCCCTTCTCTTCAGCCAGGAACGCCGGAGCACTTGAGTGGTTTCACCGGGAGTGGAAGCTTGCCATCTGTTGGCATCACCCCGCCCCCTGGCCTTAAGAATTTCCATGGAACGGATAGTCCCAGGTCGCGCTCACGACCCGGAAGCAGACACCAAACCAAGGACACATCCAACCCCGCTCCTGCGTTGGATGATAATGACGCTTTTCCATCGCTGGGATCCGCATCGGCAAAGCAGGGCAAGAAGCACCACGGCAAGCGTGGTGGGCATGGCCATGGACATAAGGAAAACCTTGCGCCCAACTCACTGGCCGACATTGTCAAGATGTCACCCTCCCCGGTTCTTGGTTCCCCTCGCCCCGAGAAGAAGTCGGGACGGAACGGCGTGTCATCCGGACAGAAGAACGGGGAGAATAGCGCTGCAGCTCAGGCCATTCCCAGCCCTAAGCACATCCCGTGGCTCGAAACGGGCGAACGGGCCAATAAGGCCTATCTGAAGGCTCGTCAGGAGGCTATCAAGCACGGCGGCCTTCGCAACAAGTTCCTGCAGAGGTGTGTGACCCATGGCGCAATCTTTATGTTTATGTTTAACGGCTAACAACCCAATCAAGTGCTGCCCAGGCCTGGAATCGCAATGACGCCAGAGCAGCCAAGGCTCTCAGCCTCCGAGGACAGAGCGAAAATGACCTGATGCGGAAGGCTCACCGAGAAGCTGCACGGGAGCTCTACGAAGAACGCAACAGAGGCAACGCAAACAGCCTGGAGCTCTATGTTGATCTTCACGGGCTACACCCCGAGGAGGCGGTTGAGTACCTGGAGAAGGTGCTCATGGAGAACAGCAGAGAGCCGCGCCCCATTTACGCCATCACCGGATCAGGACACCACAGCAAGAACGGCAAAGACAAAGTGGGCAGGGCGATCCGCAACTTCCTCAACGAGTGGCGATATGCGTACCGAGAGTTTTCGGTTCCAGGAGACCGCAACAACATGGGAGGGATCCTGGGAATTGATGCACGCAGCTGGGATAAATCGCTGGCCCGCGAGAGCGGCGCGGACGAAGAGAAGGAAGAAGTGGATATCCTGAGCCAGGGCGTTGAGATCGGCGACGGCAAGGTCAGGCTGCTTGTGCGCGATCCTCCCAAGGGACCCAGCGGACGACGATGACGCTCCTAGAACTAGAAAGAAGTAAAATCGTAAAGAGAAAAAATTCCAAACCTTTTCTACATGCATCTACGCATGGGCCTTGAGCGTTGGCGCGGGAGCAATGTTGGCAAGCCATTGTGTAGATAGCCTCTTCCTTCAAACGGTCAAGGCTGTAAGTGAGCTGGGTTATTTGTGGTTGGACATGTATGATTGCTCATTGACCATTGACGCAGATCGATTCGGCACGCACACATCATCTATCCTCATTAGGCATCTGGCTGGAAACTCTATGCCTTGGTGGGTGTCTGGTGGGTGTTAGTGTAGCGTTGCAGCATGGCGAGCGCAGGGGCACCACGAGGCATGAGCTTGAGCATGAGCGTTAGTGGAGAGGCGTGCGCCTGGATCTAGCAGCTGTTGGGCCAAACCTCCCTGGCTAGGGCGGGCGCTGTGCGCTAAGCAGCCAGTAACGTCATGCACAGGAATGAACTGGCTTCAACCCGTCGCAAGCTTCCCGGTGCCTCTTGCTCCGTGGTCGCCGACCGAGCTTATGCGACCTGGGTTCTGGGGACCTGGCGCCCTTCGACTCCCTCGTGTCTTTTTTGCTGCTTATTGTTCCCGCCCCCCGTCATCGCCAAACCCTCCTCCTTTGTTCTTTGTTGCGCTGCTGCTGTGCTGGCTGAAACCGGCCCGTTTCAATTGTCGCCCGCGCCTCGATCCAACAGTCGCTGCTGGGCCCGCACCTCACCAACCCAACGACGACAAGGCGCCCCTCAGGCTAGAGCTACGCAAGCAAGCAGAGCAAGCTTCTCCGTGCGTTCCGACGTCCATACCTAGTCGCATCAGCATGGCTGTGTAGTCTCGGCCGTTCTGAACACCACCCGCAATCAGATAGCTGCACCTTGCGGCCACCGTTCTTCCTTTTCACCATTTCACTTTCTTCCCCAGAGCGAAGCGGGAAAGGAGAAGAAAAAGAAAGGCCAAAAACAGGTTCCGGTCATCGCAATCTCGCATCCCGCCCACATACATCCACACACCTACCTACGCCAGCCCAGCAGAAAAGATGCCGGCCGACTACCATTCCACCGCGCAGGCTCTGGCCATATCGCCCTCGCGCGGCTCGTCGCCCTCGTCACCCTCCCTCCCCCCGTGGTCATCGTCCGCTGCTGCGCGCCGCCGCCTCTCCAACCCTCTCCAGCGCCCCTCGAGATATGGCGCCGATTCGTTCGTCGGCCGCATCCTCGCCCAGGTCCAACTGCTCGGTGAGCAGACGTTCAAGATGTACATGCGCCTGACGCCTCTGCAGCGCCTGGCCACGGCCGCCGGCCTCGTCGTCTTCGGCGTCCTGGGCATCCTCGCCATTGTCTACTCGCACGCCTTCTTCGCCTGGCTTGGCCCCGTTGCCGAGGGCTGGCGCAAGATGCCCGCCGGCTGGCTCATCATCTTTTGCATGATCTTCATCACCTCGGTTCCTCCCGTTGTCGGCTACTCCACCGTCGCAACCATCTCGGGCTTCGTCTACGGCTTCCCCTGGGGATGGCCCGTCGTCTCCATCGGCTGCACCCTCGGCGCCCTTGGTGCCTTCATGCTGAGCCGCACCGTTCTCAGCGCCCATGTCGATCGTATGGTGGGCAAGGACCACCGCTTTGTGGCCCTGAGCCAGGTCCTGCGCCAGGAAGGCATCTGGTATCTGACGGCCATTCGCTTCTGCCCATTGCCATTCAGCCTTAGCAACGGCTTCCTCGCCACCATTCCCAGCATTACCCCGTTGGCCTTTACTTTGTCTACAGCATTGTCTAGGTAAGGCATTAATCCGGCCTCCGTTGCCCCCCCTCCCCCCCTTGTTTGGTCTCGTAACTGACAGTACACTACTCGCCGCGCAGCCCCAAGCTATTGGTCCACGTCTTCATTGGCAGCCGTCTGGCTCTCCTCGCGGAGGACGGCGACAAGATGTCGGCCGGTGCCAAGGCAATCAACTACCTCAGCATGGCCCTCGGCGGCGCTGTGGGCATAACCGTGGGCCTCATCATCTATCGCCGCACCATGGCGCGTGCCGCCCAGCTCGCCCGCGATGACGCCCGCAGCGGTGCTGCTGCCGAGAATGGCGACGCTGGCTACGATGATGCTGACACCACCACCCTCATGGACCCTGAAGATGCCGCTGTTCTCATGTCCGACGATGACATTTCACTGTGGGAGCGGGAGGAGACTTATCACGACGACGAAAACGACGACGATTCTGGCAAGAAGAGAAATCTGGACTAAACAACAATTTTCTTCGCGAGCTCAAGGAGCGCAATGTATTAACAGCCAAAGGTGACGACAATTGATTGAATCTTTCGATGTAAAAGATGGGAACATAATGCATCTTGTGGTCTAGATGGTGGCGTTTCTGGATATGATTTGCCTAATTTTGTTTGTTTTTTTCCCCTTGGTCACAAAGAATTCAGATTACTGAACACACGCGAGATCATGGATAGTAGATGATAGAGTTGCCAAAAAAGAAAATCCGTCATTATGATTCATACTGCATGCATCTTGCAATTTAACTTGGATATCATATCGCTAATAGTTCCCTGCCGTTGCTGGTCTCATCATGTCTGTTGTCAAAACATGTCTCAATGCTTCCTTCTCTGAGGTTTCTTGTTGTCTTGTTCCTGTGATCATATCCCCCTTAAACGCCAACGCTCAATGCTTTCTTGGTGATAAAAAAAAAATGCCAAAATGCCAATCAAAAAAAAAAACAAGAATTACAAGTAGTACTCAAGCTTCACTGATTTCCTCGAAACTGGTTCATAAACTGAATGGCTTGATCCATTGGGTATCCGATGAATACAGGGCCTGTGAATATCATCTGGGGCACGTTGCTGGTGCCCTTCATCATGTCGGGATTGATAAAAGCTGGCTGGGGAGGAGCCGAGGATTGTTGAGGAGGGATCGTCGCCTTGGCGCGGGCGAAGGATGGCATCTCGGGCGCCTTGTGATGCGACATGGGCTGGGTCTTATGCTTTGGGGGCACAGGCGGCATTCCATCCATCGCAGCAGCCATCTTGGTGTGGTCAAACGGGCATTTTCCAGGAGGGGCCTTCCGGGTGGGAGTATTTGCACTTCGAACGCTGTGCGCGGGACTTGGCATTCGCACAGGGGCAGGCGGTGGTGAAACCAGCTGCTCTTCGTCGATCCCTGACGGTTCATACACGGGAACGGAGATGCCCCAGGGGCGACTGGGCGACTCTCCTACTCGAACCTCCTTAAGTGGGCGGTCAAAGTGACTCAGGCGTTCATTGTCCGTCTGGTCTATCCCATGGTCCTCGTCGGGATCCGAGTGGGGGCTCACGGTTTGCGCCCAGTTTTCAACCCTTTCATTTGGTGCTTGCACGATATCACGCGGTCGGGGTGTCGGGTCCTCCTCATCCGCCTCGGGTAGCATAGGCTGGTGAAGTTGGCCGAGGCCTTCGATCATGCTCACGATGTCGCCATATTTGGAGTCTAGCTTCTTGACCTGGTCCTCATCACGCTGGTACCGCCGCAGGCAGATTTCATGGCTGCGAGGCAGCTCATGCTTATGTGTTTCAACATAGTGTGCAATCTCTTCGGGCGAGTGCTTGTCCATATAGCGAATGGGGCACTTGCCCGTCGACGAGCCATTCGTTCGAGCGAGCTGGGACGTGGATTCTTCATACATGGCGGCACAGATGGGGTCCATCGACTGGTGAGGAGTATTATCCTGGGCATCATTCTGATGATTCTCGGAACCGTCAGCGGGCTGGGAAAATGGGCACTGAAGGTGACCCTTCTTGCCCTCGACCGTAAAATCTTGTTCTAGCGCCGTAGACATGGATGTCTTGGCATCGGACGTCTGCGACGAAGTATCTCGGCTAGAGGCAGTGGTCTTACTCGCCTCGCCCAGCGAGGCAAGCTGGTTTGCTACTCGACGGCCGTCGCGGATGACGAGGGCAATGTGGTGCTGGGAGTTTGGGTCGCAAGACCGGGGCAATGGGACGGGGAGCGAGCTGTCCACAGAAGTATACGGAGGTATTTGCAGCTTAGACAAGGTATCGGCTATCTCAGGAACAGCCGGGGCATACTTGTCGGCAAGATACTGGAACTGATTGTTCGCTTGTGTTAGCGTCGCTGACGACATGCCGGTGTTGTTCGAGGGTGATGGGGTGTGAAAAGATGAGAAAGTGATGCGAGGAAAATAAGGGCAAAACGTCAGGTATCAGAGGTTTAAAGGTATCAATCTCCGCAATTGAGCCCGATGGCCGCATGCTCTTGATCTAGAGCTAATGATAACTCATCATGCTGACGCGACCCCGGACTAAAAACCTGCCTGAATCCACCCGAGAGCTCCGGTATCGCCGGGTAGGGTCGGATACAAGAGCTGGCGAAATGACAGGCAGGTCAAAAGGGGGTCATGGGGAAATGGAAAGGGTTGGGTGTGGGATGTGATGGGATTTGTTGTGGATATTGGGGGTGGTGGTTGATTTGAAATCAGGTACCTGAGTACCCCCCGAAAAGAGCGACAGTGGACGGACTTACCTGCTCATGAGCAAAGCGCAACTTGTGTTCCAAAACGGTCTTGCGATCCGTCAGGTTCTGGACCTCATTGGCAAGAGCGTTGAACGCATCCGCCAGCGAGTGCGCGAGATGAAGATAGGCCATGCCCCTCTTGCTCTTTTTCCCTTCTACTTTTTTTTGCCTGAGCCCTGATGCAGCGGCCAGCGATGGAAGGGAAGAAAAGAGAGAAAAAAAAGTTGAAGGTGGAAAAAGACTTTGTTAAAAGGTAGTCGCAGAGATTAGTGGGGATAGTATCATGGAGGCGCTGGAGCCAGGCGTGATTGGCTCGATCCTGTTGCTGTGGGGATTTTCGCGCATTCCAGGTGGCAGGGCGACGGCGTCACCTCCTCAGGGACTTTGATCCAGCCCACAGCAAACCAAGTGGGTGAGGCAGCACACCACCCAAGCCCAACGTAAATAAAGGAAATCGTGAGGGCGGAGAAGGAGTGAAACAAGCACGGAAACTAAACCAGGGTTGTTCTAGTAGGCTAACCTTCACTATTGAGTTGGTCTTGCTTCTCGTGAGGCTCTCCCATGATAGCACCGTTTAGCCCCTCCTGTTCAATAGATCAAATTCTCCTCCCTCGTCGGCGCAAAAAGCCTCCCCCCCGGCGGACGGGGACCATGCTCCGATCTCAGCAGAACACCCGATGCCATCCGGAAACAAGGCTTTAGACTCGCCCGCGGCGGGCATTACGTGCATTTCCCAGGGCCAAGAAGCATGTTACCTAATGCCACTGCAGCGTGCAGACGCATCATGTCAAATCGAAATCATAAGATCGCTGCATGGGTCTTTGGTTCTTCCGTGTCTCGGAGCCCTCGCCCTCCGCGGAATCCCTGTCCCCCCCAGCCTGTTTCGCAGCCAAACACGCCATGGTATGCCAACGAGATACGCCTCAGTCGGATCAGAAATTGACATTTGCAAACCTTGAGCGCCTCCCTGTGAATCTGGCTGGCGCCAACACTCGGCACTTCCCGCATCAAATCGCGGCTCCCACCAATCCAACGGCGCTAGACACGAAACTGAGGCATCTGCCATGGGCTCCACCTTGAGCACCTACGCTACCCTATACATGTTCGCTATCCATGCATGGTTGATTCTCCATGTTCCGGCTCACGATGCCATCCCATAGTCTCTCTCCGTAGATTTTGTGCAATGCGGTGCCCACGTTTTCGTCCACTCTGCATTGAGAAATTACCCTATGCGTAAAGACCAAACTGGCCCATGTGGCTGTCATCCGCAACCCCCCCCGTACGACCCGCATATTACGCCCGCAACCGGTTTCTCAGATGGTTGTCACATTGACACGACAATGAGCTACCCACACTGCTTCTTCTTGACCTGGCGTCGGACGAATGAACCGTGAATTGTGATACCTCAGTCGCGGCATTTGCACTGCGTTAGCAAGCTGGCCTAATTATCGAGCTCCCCATCTCCGCATCGATTTATTCACCGCTAGTATATGACATCCCGTGTGTTAGCCCCGCCTCCAACCTGCGATATCAGAGTTGACCTCACCACATCTTCGTCCCCCCCCTCCCTCTCCATATCCGCCATGTCTCCCAGCAGCCCTGCCATCCTCGAAATCCCTGCTGCGAAGCTCCTGAGCAGCAAGTCCCATATAGTGCCGGGCCAGCTTCTCGTCACGGAGCTCTTCTTTCAGGTTCCCCTCGACTATGCGGACCAGGACAGCGGCACAATCACCCTCTTTGCCCGCCGCGTCATAAAGCACGAGGTCCCCATCTTCCCATCCGAAGATGACAAGACCGCACCCAAGCCTTACATCGTCTACCTCGAGGGAGGGCCCGGCTTCGGCAACCGCGAGCCCCAAGATCACCCATTGACCCGCCCAGTCATCGCCCGCGGCTACCAGTTCCTGCTGCTCGACCACCGTGGCGTCGGCCTGAGCACTCCTGTCAGCGCAGAGATGCTCTCCATTATTAAAGGCGGCCCGGATGCTCAGGCGAGGTATCTGGGTCTCATGCGCCAGGACAACACCGTCCGTGACTGCGAGGCGGTTCGCAAGTGTTTGACCGACAACTGGCCTGAACAGAAGCGGCCATGGTCCATATTTGGACAGTCTTATGGCGGCTTCATCAGTCTCTCATATCTGTCCATGCACCCAGAGGGCCTGCGGGAGGTCTTTCTCACCGGGGGCCTCGCTCCCGTGGGCAAGACTGCCGACCAGGTTTACGAGGCCACGTTCCGTCGTACTCTGGAGCGCAACGAGGCATACTATGCCAAGTTTCCCGAGGATGTTGAGACTGTCCGTCAGATCGCAAACTATATCGAGAGCATTGAAAAGGAGGGACGCAAGGTCAACCTTCCATCTGGCGGCCACTTGACCGTGCCGCGCCTGTTGACCATGGGCATTGCATTCGGCGGCCACGGCGGCGTTGACAGCGTTCACTCGGCCTTGCTTCACCTCAAGACGTCGCTCGACCAGTTTGGCTTCTTGACGCGCGCCTCCCTGGCACCGTTGGAAGGCTGGTCCGCCTTCGACACCAACATAATCTATGCCATCATCCACGAGGCAATCTACTGCGACGGTCCCGGTTCCGCATCTCGCTGGGCTGCCTATCGTGTCGGCAAGGACCTCGAGGCGTTCTCGTGGCTGAACCCAGGATACTCGGTCGCTTCTACAATTGGGCCCCTCTACTTTTCCGGCGAGATGATATTTCCCATGCACTTTGAAACCCACCCGGAGCTGATTGCCCTGCGCGAGGTAAGTGAGAAGCTGGCCCAGCGCGATGACTGGCCGGCCCTGTACGACCTGGAACGCCTGCGCAACAACACTGTTCCAGTCTACGCGGCCTCGTACGTGGAGGACATGTACGTCGATTATGACTTTGCCAGGAACACGGCCAAGCTTGTCAAGGGCACCAAGACGTTCGAGACGAATATCTTCTACCACTCAGCACTCAAGTCAAAGTCTGAAGAGGTTGTGCAGAACCTTTTTGCTCTCCGAGACGATGTCATCGATTGAGAATTGTGGCGAATGGGAAAATGTAAAGTGATGCTAAACTGTGGCCTTTGGATAGCAATTTGGCCTGGTGACATAATGGGTAACGAAAGATCACCTGTACACATACATAATTTGATCGCGTCCCTCAATGCAATGCATAAAATAATTCCTGATGAACACCACCTTACCCCGGTTCCTGAATTCGACAGTCCCAAAACCCCGACGTAACTTAGGCCACATGTCCGGCGCCCCTCCTAACGGGGCAATTAGTGGCGGCATAAACAATACTTGTGGTATCTTGGAAGCCCATCCTGTTTTCCCCTTCAAGCGCCTTCCATCGGTGGCAAATCTGGTATTGAAGAAGAGGCCTCGTGTCTCATCACGGTCTCCCTCAGTATCGCCGTCGCCAGCTCAGGGTTCTCCACCAAAAACTGGCCTGTCGCCTCCGGGTCCCGTTTCCACATTGTGGGCTGCAAGAAGCCGACACGGGCAAGCACCATCTTCAACAGGGGATCCGTCTCCGGCACACCGGCAAAAAGCTTCTTGCACATTCGCAGAACCCCCGGGTGCGCCGCATCCGTGCCTGCCGTCTCGAGCATGTCGATGCAGGAGCGCATGACGCATTTCTGAAAGTTGTCCATGAGGTAGCGATTCGCGCATATGTAGACATCAACGGCTAGCTCAAAAGCCATGAGCCAGGTTCTCAAGTCCTCGCCTTTGATTCGTGGTAGATCGGCAAACCGAGGAACATTGACTATGTTGACCCTAGCCGGCATCATTCTTGCGCCGGGTGGTGGAGCTGGGATACCGCCTCTCGGGGGCGGGTAGTGAGAATTAGGTCGCATCCGTCCCGCGCCACATTGCCAACACCTGGTAGGCTCATGCCTCGCCAGACAGAGGGGACAAGCGCAGCCAGGGCGGTGAATGCCTGGCTGCTTTTCGTGACCCGTCCCTGTGTCGTATGAAGGGACTCGTTCACGACGGCGGCGGTTCTCCCAGCGCATTCCTGATGCATCAGAATTGGGGGAGGTTGTAGATGTGCCGGACGTTGAGGAGCTGTCAGAGTTATCAGTGGGCTCTGGGTCGATATCTACACCCTTGCCTTTGTCAAGCGGGGGGTCTATTCACGGTTAGAGAGGGGAGGCATCAATAAGAGGCGAGGCAGCACATGCCTAGGGCACTGGCAACAGGCTTGATGGGGTCGAATCGCTCTTCGTATAGAAATGCGACGAGGAAATGGAACATGGCAGGGTCCTCTTCAGGTAGATCGACAACCTGTTCGTCGGCCTCTCTAAAATTGCCACAGAGAGCTGTTCGAAACCAGTTGGCTTTGATGAGGACATCCTTGTGGACCTGAGGGAAGGGCGATGCATTAGAGGATGCAAGTTCCAATCGAGCTCGAACAAATCACACATACGTAGAATGTTTGCATATTGTGCAGGGAGCCAACCCGCACTGGGATCGGAGGGGAAGAATACCGCCCATCTGCGGTGCTGAGCCACAGGTCCCGGTCATTGTTGAGAGGCTTCTCCTTTGAAGCTTCGTCGTCGCTTCGGTATGTGCTGTCAAGGACCACGACGCTCGGGCGAGCCGACGAGGCGCTCAAGGGATCGGTCTGGGCAGGCACAGCTGTGGATGCGCCGCTGCTCTCGTCGCCTTGGGCCATGGTGGGTTGACAGCAGGCGGCAATGGCGGGAGAAGTTAAAAAAAGAAAGCACACGCACGCACACACACTCTCCCGAGTTTGAGGGCGGTTGGGAAGGGAGGGAAAAAAAAAAGAGAAGGGTAAATAGTCAGACGGACATGCAAAAGAAAACTTCCATATCCCAACGAAGAGGCTGCTGAAACGCTCCCTCTAGGTGCAGGATCATCAGCCTGGCGCCAAACCAACGGCATGTCAAACATGCGAGTGCTCGACAGCTGCCACCAATGGCGAGGCGCAGCAGCACCTCCCCTATCCGCTGTTATGCGCGGAAAAAGTACGGCGTCGGCGCCGTCACGTTGTGAAACTCTGCATATTACGAAAACAGGCTTAATCTGGCCCTCCGAACCTGCCACTGTTGCCTGCCTTATCTGCCCGTCCAGCCTGGAAGGCCTCCGACAAGCGCCAAGCGGCCACTCACAAGCGGCCGTTTACCCGAACATCATGACCTGCTCGCTTCGGTATTTCCCTTTCCCCTCTGCTGACGGATGCCTGGGTGCCTATGCAGTGTGTGACCTGACCGGGGGATCATGGCGCAGCTTCAGCCCAGCAGTGCATCCCAGGCGGTAAGCCAGGCCAGTTGGAAACCCGAATGCCGCCAATGCAACATTGCAGGATGACCGGCAGTTCTTTGTTCTTTGTTTTTATTCCCCGTTTGACATATATATTTAAAGAATGTGATTGATGGTATTTGGAAACCGACCCTGCCATGGGTCTCTAACTGGCCCTTGCTTTTTATTACTTTGGAATGTACGTGCCAAATCTGGGGTTGGTCATTTCCACCCACGTCTAATTGAACCTTTGTCATGGAAATTCGTTTCTCTCTCTGCGTTATTGATATCCTACTGTTGCCGTACCCTCACTCCTCGATTTCCGCCTGCATTTGGACCCCTTCGCTCTGGTTAGCAACTGACGGATCCAATCAAGTAGCCATTTTAACGTACGCCATATTTTGTTGGCCGATTCCGAGATGACCTTGGCCTTTGTTAGTAGCTTCTCCTCATATTTTTCTTCGTCCTTTCCCTTGAGTCGGATTTTGTTCGGTTGTGCCTGGGAAATGTTAGTTTCGCTTGAGCAGGACGATGAGCTGCTGCTTGCTTACCTGCATCAATACAGGCAGCAGTTCCATTGGATCTGCGTTGGCAAGGGCCGCAACCGTTCGAAACCCATTCTCCCAAAATACTCGGCTGTGTGGCTGGCTGTAAGCAGGGTGCCATGCTGTATCAAGTGAATCGCATTACATACGCTGTACGACTCTTGATGAATGTGATTTTGGACAATGCTAAGAGGTCGGCCCTTGCACCTGCGATGAGCCTGTCTGAGAAATGATCCAAGGCAGCTGCCATCATCCTAACTCACGGTCAGTAGTGAGCAGTTTTCACGTGTATGAATCACTTGCCCCCAATCCATCTGTTCACAGAATTTAATCATGCCAGCCGCAAATCCTTGGCAAGTTTGAGACAAATTCTGGACTGTCCCCCGAGGCACATCGTATTTTCGTGCTACAACGTGAGTGGGGACCTCGTTGCACAGGTCGCGCAGTTGGAGGGCAAGGTAAAACCGGCGATAAACACGCGCCAGGTCCTTTTCCTGTTGCGTGGTTTCCCGGAGAGTAGCGCCTTGCGCCCTGCGCTTCGTGAGCAATTGTATTCTCCAGACTCACTTCGCAACTTACAATTTGAGAACAGTTGTTGGTTTGATGCCAATGAGGCTTAATACTCGCAGCCCGCTTTCGTCAAGGCTCTCCATTTCGTTTCGAAATACACGCCAATCAACAGTAATGCCGAATTCTTGAACCGGCGTGAACGTGTAGAGGATGTGCATTTCACCATCCATTGCAAATGCTTGGAGTGCCCGACTGAGTTCCTTGTGGACAAATAAACCATCATCGGGATCGATGGCTGACGCAACAATAGCCCTGCCAAGCTTAGTAGCGGAGTACACGGAGAGCGAGTCGCGAGAAACACAGCCCATAGCCTCAATCTCCTCCAAACTCAAAGAAATGCACTCATCAACAAACTTCGCATCATGAGTGTGTCGTAAGAGTGATTTTGAAAAGTAGTCATCGATTGACTCACGGCTCACAGCTAGTCGGATAGATATCACCTCCAAAAGCGCCCTATCCATTGGTTAGCTAGGGAACATTTGCAGTGCTGAAGGCACTTGCCGCTGTATGCGCCTGTTTTCCGTATTGAGGCAGCTCGCAACCTCGGGCAGCTCCGCGTGCATTAGATCCACTACCTGTTCCAGGTCTTCTTCACGACAGCACAGATACGTCTCCCCGATGGGTGCTTTGCCTTGACGTCCCGCTCGCCCTCGCATTTGCCTTAGCATAGAGGGGCCTACGAATTCTCGCCCCATTCGGCAGTTGTGAAGAATCACCCTTCTCGCTGGTCTGTTTCGAATTAGCAGACCCACCATGGTGAGCACGCAAACACGTACAAGTTTATCCCAGCAGCAAGGCTACACGTGGCAACACAAACCAGGATTGTCCCAGCGTCATATGCCGCCGCGATGAGGTCTCTTTCCTCGGTTGTCAAGCCGGCCTGGAATGTCAGAGGTGCACTGCCAATGTGGACCCAAACTCACATCTAAATACCGTTAATTAACTAAACCGAGAATATTCAACGGGGAAAAATGAGGCGTACGATGAAAGGCAACGCCGTATAGCACGGTTTCCTCGAGTACAGGGTCAATTCCTGTGTTGAGGCTTCGAAGTTCACCTAGCAGGTCCATTCTCTTGTCGACCAGTGAGGGTTCCAGCTCGTCCGGCGGGGGCATCACCCGACTGATCCAGCGTGCATCTGATTCGCATGCACTTCGACTGCCAGCGAATACCAGTGCCCCAAAACCAGCCGAGGCAGTTTCGTGGGCCAGAGTTATTACTGCATTAAGCACTGGGTCTCGAAATTCTTTGTGATTGGACCCGTCGATTCTCCGGCACGCTGTAGTAAGTCCCTGTGTAGCAGTGCTCGTGGTCTTATTCAACTCGGTTGCAGTCTTGATAAGACTGCTTGTTGATCCAGCGGGATAGATGCTGCCATCGTAAACCAAGTGTTCCTCGATCGGGACCGGCCGATAGCGAGTTTCGTAGCAATGTCCATTGAGCCATTTTGCCATGAGGTCCATGTTCTGTAGCAGGCGTCAGACTAAACAAGTGAGATAAGTTGGATGAAATACCGGAAGAGTTGCACTCATGCCAACGATTTGGACAGGTTGTTCTAAACTAATCAGCTTGGTAGCCACAAGTTCCAAAAGATACCCCCGATGATCGTCATCAATCATGTGCAACTCATCAAGAACGACTGCTCGGAGCTGAGGTATGATGCAGTCATCGATGGCAGAATTCACTAGAGCATTTGCCTGTGGCTGTTCTTAGTCTCACTGGCCCATATGAAGAGCAGCATATGCGCACCTTTTCCAATGTACAAACCCCTATGTCAAAGTCCTGCCATGTTGCTCTGACTTTTCCACCGCCAAAAAAACCCACAACCCGGACAGTGCCCTCGTCTGCTCGCTTGCGCCATATGCTCTTTTTCTCATTCTCAGCGCTGGTGGCTGGGTCACGCAACCCCTGGACAACGTTCCGCAGCCATCGAACTTTTTCCTGGACCAAAGCAACATATGGCAAAACTAGGAGAGCCTTGGAGCCTTTTTCCTCAAGGATTCTCTTGAGCATCAGTACTGCGCCAGCATTAGCCAAACCCACCTATACTAGGGAACGTCCAGGCTTACCGTCGGCTACGAGAGACTTGCCACCTCCTGTTGGGGCGCAGTATACGAGGTTTTTCTCCCCAGTAAGAAGACCCGGGCCCTTGAGGCAAGATTTTTGCCAGGGATAAATCTGCTTAATTCCTAGAGAGGCAAAGTTTTGCACAAGCTCTGGCGGGAGGCTGTATACAGGATGAGCCAGGTCTAATTCGGGATCACGCGAGGCTGAAGGAGTGGCGGCGATGACCCTTCTCTGGGAATACTCGGAGGTACCTTGGGGATATTGGAGGTTGGTGATGCGACTTGGTGAGAGGCGAGGGGTGGTAGCCGGGAGGCTTATTGTCCTCTGGAACTGAACTGTCCCTGGTGCATGTGATGATGAGCTTGGTTGGGATTCATCATTAGACCGGCTCCTTTTTTGGCCTACAATAGACACGGTAGAAAATGTTGTCTTTTGACCATTGGCAGAGTCCACGCTGGTTGTGTGCAGCAGCCCTTTCATGCTCTTCATGTTGGGCCGAGTGCAAGAGTTTAGGATGAGGGCAAAGTCCACCAACACCAAAAATGAGGAGATCCCTAAAACTAAACCAAACCTAAAGGCGGAAGGAGGAGAGGCCGATTTAGGACTTAGAAAACCCCGGCCGTAAGGTTGGTTGATTGCAATCTGGCAAATTGTTTTCTTGCGAACTTGCGCCAGAACGTGCCCGTGAGCGTGAACTCATCGCGGTGCACACGCGGTGTCACGTGGACGTCCTCAGCTTTGGAATCGGTGTAAGAGGAAGCGTCTGCCTTGATCAAGGTAGGGCCACTTAAACGCGGGGCGTTCCTGACACCACACGACAGGATGCAGCCGATTTGCAGGGCTCTGGGAGTGGTGCCCCGCGGCAAGATATAGCGCCGCGATTGGCTGGCGGCGGCAGAGACAGAACCCTGTGCGGTTCTCCCCGACGCCTAGAAGAATATTAGACCGCCCGCATTGACGTTTCCATTTGTTACGGCGTGTGGGCAGCCCATCTGGGTCGCCGCCCATTTATAATCCGGGCTTTTCTTTGCTTTACTTTTTTCTTTTTTTTTTTTCTTTTTTGGCTTTAGCCACCTCATTGCACGGTGTGTGTAGCTTTGTTGCTCGACGGCTCTCGGCCGACGCCTTGTCGACTGCAGGCTCCCAGGTATTAACTACCAACCCAAAACCTCTGCCCTCCCCCATCAACCCACATGCCCTGCAGAAGGATGCTTCTATGATGCAGATACATCCGACGGGCGCTTTGGGAGGAGTCATTGGGTAGCGTCGTCCACGGTTGTGCGCAGTCGGCGCAGTAGGCTTGCAGTCACCCTTTCCCTCATTTATGCAGCCATCCATGGAATTAGACCGATGGTGTCGTGTGTCTTTCGACACTTGGTGGATAGCTTATTTGGCTGTGTCTTGGCAAAATCTTGGTCGCCCGTGGCAAAAAATGCGTCAAGGCGTGCCCCATTATGCCCTGGTTCGAGCTTCGTTGGGCCCTGTCTGTGTGTTCCCCCCCAGCCCCACGACCCTCCCGCGACCCTCCCTCATCGGGGCTGCCATCCCGATGGAGTCTTGATTCGACGACTCATGTTAACAGCGCAGCGTTTGCTGCAAGCCGGCCGAGGCCAACCCCAGCCCCCAGTGTCAGTCCTCGACACCTCGGGGCCCTTTGTGCTTTTTGCGCTGAAAGGGTCAGCAACCAATGCCTGAATCGCGCCCCTCTCAACTACCATCATTGGATCGGCTGATCGCCAGATCATCCACCACCGAGACACTGTCTACCTTGCCCGCCGCCATCCACCAGTGACAGTGGGAGCGCGGGTGAGTAAGTGGACACCATGGAGAGCGTGGACGATGGAGAGTGATGAGCGATTGCTTTATGAACCAGCAGGTCAGCCGGGCCTGCACCCGTAATCCAATACGCATTAATCAATCTGGCAACGCCATCGCTCCCTTTCAATCTAGCACGCATCGCTCCCCCCCCTCAACCGCCACCAGAGCCTCATTTCGATATAGTTGAGAGAGACCGAGAAAAGTCGCTGAAGAGGCACAAAGTACAGCGTGCGACTAGTATATTGACCCAGACGCCGATGTATGTCTCTGAAGGTCTTCTGGTATGCGCGCTCGCGGGCGTTTTTGAATCGTTGACGCCCGAGTGGCAGATTGCGGCAACGAGGGAGTTGAGACATTGCTAGGCGTACTAATGGTCGTGGTCAGCAAGGGGGGTGGGCGGCTTAAGCCCATTTGCATGCCACCACCCATTCGGGACACCTAGGATCCTGCTGGTACTGGATATGCTAGGCCACCCACACAACCGTCCCCCCGGCCAAGCCGGTGGAGCTTCTTCCCAACGCCAGGTTAATCGTTAGCCCTATTACCGACTCATCCCGTCAGCTTCGACGAGGATGCAAAGGCTGTGATGGCACATGCATTTTCCCCTTGCGAAATTGACCGGCCTTGGACGGAACATGTTTGAATGAGCCAAGTTAGGGGGACGAGGGCTCGGTCGGACCCTCCATGATTGGCCCCATGCTTTCGGGACTCGACCGCCCAGGCCACCCTGGGAGACATGTCGTTGCTCGTGCATATGTACTTAGGAGGTATGCCCAGCCTGGCTGGCGAGACCCTAACGGGAAAGAAACCCCAACCTAGTCCTGCAGCCATGGCGAGCCCAAAATCCGTCATTTCTCTTTAGTCGCATTTTTGCTGCAATTCAGAGCTGCCTGATAGCGGTGCGGGTTTACGATGAGATGATCTGCGACCATGGTTTGCGAGGTGATGCGCGGATGCCCGTCGTTAGCACCCGGGACTGTTATCAATGGGAGGAGGAAATAAAAAGCAGCATGACGACAAGGGTTTTTCGGAGAGGGAGGAGTGCACCGTGCGACACCCTCTCTGCTTGTTCAAAGGTAAGGAACCGGAACCGCATGGAACACAATGGGAACTCAAGGGCCCGGTTCCCTGCTGCCGACAATAGCAATATGGAAATCAATCCACGTAATAGACGGCGACTGCTTCATCACAACACTTTCACCTGGGCTGGGCATGTCACGATTGACTCGAGGGTGTGTAAGGGTGTGTGAGATGTCGACGGGAAATGCGGATGGATGTGTTGGTGCCCCATGTTTGAATCTTGACAGGTTTTCAACCCGTGCGTGCCTCATGAGTTTGACTCAACCGTTTCTTGCCCTCCCTCCCTCGTGTACTCCCATCTCCGCACTAGAGGCAAAAATCCTGGCCTGTCGCAGCGAGCATGGACATGTAACAGTAGTCGTCCATCGCCCACATCAACATGATATCCACGTCCGCATTCGCGCACCCTGGCATGGTACATGGTGAACCTTTGATGTGGGAAGGTTCGGGATGAACCAGTTTGCCCGAAGCTGACGGAATCCAAACGTTGTCACTGAAATAGAGCGAGGGCGTATATCGCGGCGCGCAATCAGCACCGCCCGGGTCCATCGCCCCCCCAGAAGGCTAGGTAGCTAGAGACGACGACAGACCAGGACTGGGGATGGGTCAACCGCAGATGACCGGCAATTGACCAGCACGCATAGAGGAGGAGGATAGGGGATGTCATCTCTCGACTTGCAGACGCGACTTGCAAGTTTTGTGCATCTGGAACATCTGGAACAAGTGACTCCCCCCCTGTGTTCCTCATCGCTCGGTCTTTTGTTGCTCTTGGTACGCCTTTCATCTCTGGTCTCTCTTTCGACAGGGCCTGCCTTTGTGGGAGGACCCGTGGACACGCCTCAAAGTTGGGTTGAGATCCGTCGGCTCGTCAGTGGTGCGAGACCCAGATGGGCCCGCGTGGAGACTGAGGTAGCACTGGGTGACCGGGGTGCCGCATGTACAGCCAAGGTTCTTCCGCATCATGTTAGGGTGTGGAAGAACCCTGTGGTGTGTGTGCGAGCAGCCGCTGTGCTAGCGGGGTACTTTGGAGGTACAACGATTCATAATGACGCCCCCGTGCACTGCTAGTAGTGTGGATGTATCGACCAGGCCAGGGCCGCCGCCTCGGGGTGCCAGGACGTTTCTTCTTCTCCCGGCGCCTGGGAATCATGCCTCTTCCTCCTTCAACCTTGCTTCCACTCCCATCTTCGTGGACAATTCTTGTCGTGAACGCTTCGTTTTTGGCCTTTCTCCCGCCCGATCGTAGCGATTCGCGGCTCGTATCGCCCACCGCGACTGGAAATTCTTTCTAGAGCCTTTCTACCTTTTCGCACAACCGCGCCCTTACACCTTTACCACCCTTACACGCATTTCGCCAAGTCATTACCTCCGGGCATGCCTCGATACGTGAGCCGCTTCACTTCATTTCTTTGCAACTGATTTTAGGTTGGGTGCCATGGCACAACAAAATGTGAGATTCCCTGCCTCCCCAGTATTTTCCTCCATTTACACATTGCTCGCCGCCTCTGCTTTTTTTCGCCCTTTCTCACCTGGCCTCTCTGTCTCATATGAGCCGCGCTTTGCTATGGCTCGGTCGCGACTTGATCTCGTCTCTAACACATCGCAAAGGACGCAAACTCTACTGACCCAGACGCCCAGTCCGGATCTGAGCCTGTGACTGCCCAGTCAGGTTCTGATAACATGGCCAAGGACGCTGGAGATACAGCCTCGCCCTATGGGACTCGCTCCCGTAACAGGAATGGCACCTCGCGCCCCAACTATGCCGAGGACAAAGACATTGACGGAGATGTGTATGATTACTATCATGACAAGAAAGACGGCGACTCAAAAAAGCCGTCGCGCCAGGCTGGCGCTGCCGCCAACAATGATGCGCCGCCCAGAGCCGTCAATTCACGAAAAGCTGGCAATGGCACAGACGACGCCCGAGGAGGGCAGTCGCAGAATGGCCCAAAAGATGGGCACGCAAGCGGGCCGAACACCACGTCCACCACCACCACCACCACCACCACCACACAGGCTCCCGCTGCCTCACAGCCGACGCGGAAGCGCAAGGCGGCAGCCCAAGCGGGTGGTTCCACTAACCAAGCAGCACCCGCAATCAATGGTCCGTCGAGAAAAGTTGGGACGGCGGCTGCTGTTTCTGCATCACAGCAGGGTATTTCATGGCCCGAAACTAACATGCTGACATTTGAAAATTGTAAGGCTCGCCCTGCCAACCGACAGATGGTGGCCGACGATGGCACGGTTTTGGAGCCAAACGGTAAGGCGCAAGATCCACCACAAATTGGACAGCTGAGCAAGCTAACCAGCATTGCAGATCATGTGTACCTGGTGTGTGAACCCCCAGGAGAGCCTTACTATCTGGGCCGCATCATGGAGTTCCTTCATGCGAAAAACGACACTTCAAAGCCTGTGGATGCTATTAGAATTAACTGGTACTATCGCCCCAAGGATATTGGGCGAAAAGCGCCAGACACGCGAATGGTCTATGCGACAATGCACTCAGACATCAGCCCGCTGACGGCGCTGCGTGGCAAGTGTCAGATCAAGCACAAGGTTGAAATTTCCAGTATGGATGAGTATCGAAAAACGCCCGATAGCTTCTGGTACGAGAAGCTCTATGACCGGTACATCCAGAAGAATTACGATCTCATTCCCACATCGACAATTGTCAATGTGCCCGCCAATGTGAAAAAAGTCCTGGATGACCGCTGGAAATACGTGCTAGTCGAGCAGGGGCGTGGCAAGGAGCTCACTAGCGCCGTTAAGCTCTGCAAGAGATGCACCAGTTATTGCGCCAGGTACGTACCGCCCTGCACTGCCCCACGTCCCACACACCCGTGGCTGACCGCAAGCTCTTTAGCAACGACTCGGTGGATTGTGCTGTGTGCAAGCAAACCTACCATATGAATTGTGTGAAGCCGCCGCTGTTGAAAAAACCCTCTCGTGGGTTTGCCTGGTCTTGCGCTGCCTGCAGCCGAGCGCAGGAGCGCAGATTGGAGGCCCGCAACACCCCAAACGTTAATGACACCAACGGCGACGCTGATGATGATGACTTGCTCGATGAAGATGAAGATGATCCCCATGGTGCCGATACTGGACGCACTAGCCCAGACGAGGATGCTCACCACGAAGGTACCGCGGAGCAGATTTACCAAGCCAGCCTCTGGCCCTATCGGTACTTGGGCATGCACTGCAAACCGCAGGACGCGCTTGATTATGATGATCGCATTTATCCACGTGCAAGCACCCGTATTGGACCCAGAAATCAGGCCAATGTGGGCCCCTGGCCCGGCCAGACCGTCCAGTACGTCCGGCCACTTGAGACGAAGAAAGGCAGCAAGAAGGATGCAAAATTAGCAAAGGACCATCAAGGACTGCTCGACCCTCGCGAATACCCGCGCGGGAAGCGACCGAAATGGATACAAGAAATGCCTCCTGGATACACTGTGCGAGGCGAAGACCACGATGAGGATGACCCAAATTGCACTGCGACTCCACTCTGGATCCCTCCTTCCGAGGACACCATTTCGGAAAAAGAAACGAATGATTACATGAACAAGGCAAAGGCGATGGCCAAGGACCTTGGCTTGCCGAAGCTGTCGACTAACCTCCAAGATGTCGCCATAGACACACTGCTCCATTCCAATTTTAACCCCAAGCGCGCTCTCGGTCTTTTATCCGAGACTGACAAGGTGGCTTTCAAAGAACCCGAATTGACCCCAGCAGAGCAAAAGAAATTCGAGGAGGCAGTTTCCAAGTACGGCTCTGAGCTCTACCTGGTTAAGAAGCATGTAAAAACATTACAGCCCGGCACAGTCACACGCTACTATTACACCTGGAAGAAGACGGAGCGAGGCAAACATATTTGGGCGAATTACCCTGGTCGCAAAGGAAAGAAGGAGGCAAAGCGTGCCGAGTCCGAAGCAACCAAGTTCGCTGATGATGTTGCGGACAACGATGACGATTCTGCCTTTGACATTGAGAAAGCAGTTGAGAAGAAGCGCGGTTTCATGTGTCAATTTTGCTCTACGACAAGCTCTCGACAGTGGCGAAGGGCCCCCAATGCAATGCAAGGACCAGTTACCGAGACCGGTGCGAAACAATCCAGCAAGGACAAGGGGAGCCAGTACGTTATGGCTCTCTGTCGCCGATGTGCCGAGCTTTGGCGCCGATATGCCATTCGATGGGAGGACCTGGAGGAAGTAGCAAAGAAAGTAGCGCAAGCCGGCGGAAGGGCATGGAAGCGCAAGCAGGATGAGGAGCTCCTCAAGGAGTTGCAAGCTGCCCAGGAAATGGGCATGATGACACCGGAACGGGCTCCTACCCCCCCGGCTGCGCCCAGCAGTGGTCAAGAACCACCTCGGAAAAAGCTCAAAGGTGCACCGCCTGAGAAAGAGGATCCCAGCCACTCCGACGCTGGTAGCACTGCAGGGTCTGCGGTATCGAAGAAGAAGGATAAGAGCGTCGAGGCTACTGCCACACCTGAAATGCCTAAACCTCGAGTCCTCCCCTGCGCTGTTTGCAATCAACTAGAACCTCAGGGGGATCAGCATTTGTCATGCCGAGAATGCCGTCTCACGGTGCATCGCAATTGCTATGGCGTTATGGACAGTCGCAACCCTGGCAAATGGGTTTGTGATATGTGTTCTAACGATAAAAGCCCGCAGGTTTCAATTGTAAGTCTACTTGAGATTCGTCTTGTTCCTGTCTGCTAATGCTGCGCTAGCACTACAAATGCGTTCTCTGTCCAGTCGTTTACACGGAACAGGACTTTGTTGAGCAGCCCAAACTTACTCACCACAAGAAGAAGATGTCCGAAAAGGATCGCGAAAAAGAGAGGGTGGAAGTTCAGCAAGCCCGCAAAGCAGCGGAATATTATCGCAAGAAGCAGGAGGATATGAACAGACCCACTAATCCTCGTGAACCTCTTAAGAGAACAGCTGACAACAACTGGGTTCACGTAACATGCGCAATCTGGACTCCTGAGGTCAAGTTTGGCAGAGCCAAAGCTTTGGAGCCTTCGGAGGGTATTCCCTCCATCTCCAGATCAAGATATGACGAGACGTGCACGATTTGCAGCAAAAAAGAGGGTGCATGTGTTTCGTGCCACCAATGCCGCACGCCTTGTACGTCAATTATGTTTTCATCCAAGGGCCGTTTTGTTAACCGATCTATAGACCACGTTGAGTGCGCGCGTCAGGCGGGTCATGTTCTTGGCTTTGAAGTCACACCCGTCAAGAGCTCACGCCGAGACCAAGTGAGCACGGTCACCATCAATGGGGAGAGCGGCACGATGTCGGCAACGGTCTGGTGCTCTGATCATGCCCCGACCAAGACAATTGTTCATCGAATGCACGACTTGGACCCTGATTCGGGATTGAATGCTCTGCAGCTTTATGTCCAGAATTTTAAACAGGCAGATCTTACACTCACAGGGACAGTGCGCAAGGCGAACTTGATGACAACGGCAGCAAAGATGTCTGGCAGCCCAACCCAGCTGGGCACGCGGCGATCTTCAACAACGACTATATCTGGAAGCGGCGGTTTAAACCATCAGCGGCAAGGGGAGAATGGGGACGCGACTGCCAATACGCACAAGGGAGACAAAATTTGCATAACGTGTGGTATCGATGTCAGCCCGAAGTGGTGGCCTATCGACAACTCGCAAGAGCGAGAGCTTACCAATGGACACTACGGCGCGCTGGGGAGCGAGGCCCAGAAATTTGTTGAGCAGCGAAGGTTCCAGTGTCACAAATGTCGCAAGCTGAACCGCACTGCGAAGGCGCATCCGCCACGGCCACAGTCTCCCGTGGCAGATGCACCCCGGCCACCACTCCGCGAGCCTAGCTTGCCGGCCACAGTGCCGCCTCTGCGAAGCCCGCCACCTGCGCTGCCGATTTCTGGCCGCCGCGATACGCCGCCTCACTCTAGCTATGCCTGGCCGGCACATCCTCCACCGACAGCAGCCCCTCCAATCCAGGCACCGGCTCATGCTCCAGAGCATAGCCTTGGACCGCGACCAGGACCAGCCGCACCTGCTTACGCCCCTCCACCTCTGGCAAGAGGGCATTACGGGGACTGGGCTCCTCGGCCTGGAAGCCAGCATGGGTCCCCTCCTCGCCATCTCAATGGGGGACCTCCTCTTCACAACCCGCCGCATCTATCTGCCCTTCGGCCTCCACCACTTTCTGCTCCTCCGCCACAGGCTCCATTGCCTCTGAGCCATCCGGGAAGCCATGGCCCGCAGCCTTATGTGAATGGACTGCCCCCATCACCCCGGCGGATGAGCGGTGGACCAGCCCCGCCTTCGCGCTATTCCCACCCATATCATGGACACCCACACCACGGCCCAGCCGCACATCTGCCACCCCCCAGCATGAGCAATGGTGCACCACCCCCAAGGGCTGAGGCCTTCGCACAAGGTCTTCACCCGCAGCGGACACCATTTTCGGCTCCTCATGGCAGCCCTCCTGCGACTCGGAATGGACTGCCACCTCCTCATGAGCCACCTCGGCCTCCAGAGAGTCGACCAGCGAGCGGAGCCAGCGCTAGTCCATCTCTGAGAAACCTCCTTTCATAGGTCCGTCGGGCCTATTAATGAGGTTGATTTTTTTTTTTTTTTTTTGGTTTTGAAGGAAAGATGTTTGAATCTTCGAAGCAAGGGATTGGTGAGACTGCAAGGATCGACTTGCATTGAATGAGTGGGACCTGGGCGTTTTGCGGTGTGCACCTGTTGGAGTACTTACCGGCTAGGTTGAGTCGCAAAAGATAACAGGCACCGCATCGCAAGACGCTCAACTTGTAAGGGGATACGGTACGGGAGCGAAACAAGGAAAGTTATTTTTAGCCAAATGTATACAATGGATAATGGGAGGAGAAATGAATGGAAGGGAACAGGCGATGGATTGGCTGTGATGGATTAGAGCGGCATTAAAAGCATTCAATGGAGCTGTTTTGTGTTATCTGCAGGCTACTTGTCCAGGAAAATGATCCCGAGCGTGCAGCTAGCAATGGGAGCGATATGCGAAGGATATGTGATGCGAAACAAGAAAACTCACCGAGCACTTGATGGCACAAGTTTGTGGTCTCGAATTATTGACCAGGCTGGATGGATCAAACCTTTTTATATTCAAATACAGATGCTGGAGCAGGGTTATAGGTAGATAATAGACAGGCATAAATATGAATTCGCCCAGCAATCCACTTTAAAAAAAAAAAAAACCCCCCATAGAAAAACTATAAATTGGTTGGGATAGCTGACGTTTATCCTTTTCATCGCTAGCCTGGATAATATAATGCTGACATTCAACTCGGAGGCGAGAAGCAAAAGCAACGACGCAAACGGCCCCACAATCGCCCGGTGAGAGGTGGGTCCGGACGTTCGGTGCGAAGCAACGCTGCCAATTGAAAGGGCGGGTAACAGGTAGCGAGTACGTACCCCCGTCATCCCTTCCTCGATGGTATCGTGGCTGAGTTGTGGTTTGCGTGGCTGAGGTGTGCTATGTTCCCTTGTCAGCTCTCCGATATTCAAACGTCAATCTATTCAATCCCGCCAGCGACTACTTGGCCTCTAGTGCACACCGTTCCTGGGCATTGCGCGACGGCCCAAGCTGCAATTGCGTCCGGACTCCCGCTGCTCCTGACTCCTGAGAAACGACATCTGCGTTACCGACTCTTGTTGTCCGCCCACCTGTATCCGCCTCGACCGACGGACCACCTTTCTTGAAACGGACTGACGACACCTTCACCAAGAAACGAGCCCTCGTCAAATTGAAGCGCACACCGCCGTAATAGACGGGAATATTCTTAGCAACCATGGCGCAAGTCCTCCAAGACCTCTTTTATTCCTTCGGGAACTGCCTCAACTGCTTTCCTGGATCGCCCACCCTCAAGATCAACAGCCGCAGCTTCAAGATTCTACGGCTCCTTGGCGAGGTAAGCTGCCGATGGCGACTTCAACTTGGCGCACATATCTTCTCCTCCTCGCACCCGATGAAAGCACTCGTGCTGACCACCAGGGCCTCGCATAGGGCGGCTTCTCCTACGTCTACCTCGTCGAGGACACCTCCACCCATGAGCTCTTCGCGCTCAAGAAGATCCGCTGCCCCTTTGGCGCCGAGTCGGTCCAGCAGGCTATGCGCGAAGTCGATGCCTACCGCCTCTTCAACCATGTCCCCAGCATCATCTCGGCTGTCGACCACTCCGTCGCCACCGAGCGCGGTGCCGATGAGTCCACAAAGACGGTCTACGTCCTCCTCCCCTACTTCAAGCGCGGCAACCTCCAGGACATGATCAACGCCAACCTCGTCAACCACGACCGCTTCCCCGAGCGCCGACTCATGCTACTTTTTCTGGGCGTCTGCAAAGCCCTGCGCGCCATGCACAACTACAAGCCGGCTGTTGAGCGCATGGACATGGGCCACGAGGAAGACGCTGGCAACAGGATGAGCACGAGGGGCAAGCGGACCGAGGAGGAAGAGGAGGGCGAGCAAGAGAGACCTCTGATGGAGGGCGAGAACCAAGTTAGCGGCGGCAGGACGAACCAATCATACGCCCATCGTGACATTAAACCAGGTAGGCGTTCTTGCTACATGTGCCCGGAAGAACCTCTCGCTTACATTGCCCAGGAAACATCATGATTGACGATAGCGGTTCCAACCCGATCCTCATGGATCTCGGCTCCGTCGCCGCCTCCCCCATTCCCGTTACCTCTCAGTCCCTGGCCCTTCAGATCCAGGATACCGCTGCCGAGCACTCGACCATGCCCTATCGCGCGCCCGAGCTGTTTGACGTCCGCAACGGTAGCGTCATCGACACCAAGGTCGACATCTGGTCGCTCGGCTGCACGCTCTACGCTTGCCTTGTCGGCAAATCCCCCTTTGAGATGCGCTCTGACGAGACTGGCGGTACCCTCTCCCTGTGCGTCCTCGGCGGCGACTGGCGTTTCCCAGATGAAGGCCCCCAGGGCGTCAAGCGAACCAACAGTATGCGTCCTCAGCAGCAGCAGCAGCAGAGCGCGCCGGCCATCGAGATTAGCGATCCAATCCGCCAAGTTGTGCGAGACTGTTTAGCCGTTGAGCCTTCGGAGCGGCCTGATATTGATGAGCTGATTGAAATAGTTCAGGATGTTATTGAGCAGCTACCTGAAGATAGCCACTGAGTCGTGTAGCAATGTTAGCAGTTTTCTTCTATTTTTCTTTTTTTAAAGGGCGAATGTGGATGAGAATGGGACATTGTAGGATACTCTGTGTTCTCTATCTGATGGATTTAGCTGTCTTCATGAGTTTACTTGGCTTGACTGGGCTTGACCGTTCTGTCATAGGAAAGGGTAGCGGCGTTTTACGGAATTGAAATCAATAGAGGAATTGATTTTGCTCAGGATAAACTACTATGTGCAAGCAATCATAATGCATTTCTGTCCTTCCCACTTGCCACCAATCTGTCTGTTATCATTCTGTGCCATCACTTGCCCAACGAATTTGCATATCCTTTGATAGTGGAACAAGGCCTCTTCTGTTAGACCCGATTTCCTGGGTCAAAATCTGATTATGAGGTGGATTGGTTGAGGGCAAATACATCCAGCATCTCCATCATGCTACAAATGGAGCTTGAATGTGGCTACCTCGAAAGGTCGAAGCTTGATCGAGAATTTGCCCTCGGTAAACTCAATGTCTTCCACCTCGTCTTCTAAGAGATTGGCTTTGCTGACCCGCTTCAAGTTAAACTTGGTTTGAATGGTGCCTCTGCTGTGGCCACCGAGTGACTCGTACACGCGGCAGATAATGCTTTGGCCCTTGTTAACACGGATACCCTCATTGCGTGTAACGTCTTCATCATCGTGGCCACGCTTGATCGTGTCCAAGATCAGAGACTGAGATTCATCAGTGTTGATCAATTTGATGGGGGATTCTACGAGCTCCTGGATGGCCTGCTGTGATCCAGAAAGAAGCTTGAGAGGGTTGTTGAAGGCATATGCCGCTTTGACAGTCGTCGAGGACAAGGCTCCTGCGTGGGGGAGGATAGCCCAGCGAATGGAATGACGTCCCATGTCCGCATTCGCATCAGGAGCTTTGGGAGAACGCAAAAGGGACAAACGCATGAGCTTTCCAACCGTTGCGAATCCGTATTTGCTGTCATTGAGGATGGAAACTCCGTAATTATGCTCTGACAAATCCGCGAACTTGTGGCAGCAGACCTCGAATTTGGCCATGTCCCAACTGGTATTGTAGTGGGTTGGGCGTTTTGTGATACTGTAAGCGGTTTCATAGGAAGCCTCCGTGTTGACAATATCAACAGGGAACTCAACTTTGAGGAACTTGGAGTTTTCATGCCAATCTACCTCAGCGGCACATTCCACTTGGGTGGGCTGGCCCTTGAGAGGAGCGCATAGGCTGATATATGATTTGAGCGAACTCTCCGCACTGATCTTGACGTCGGTTACCAGAGTGACACGGTGGGGCTTCTGCTCGTGAATGCTCGTTTGGCCGTACTGAAGCTCTCGGCGAGTATCCAAGTGGTAAACTTCGACATCCCATGCCTGCCAGTAAAGAGGGATATCATCAAAGAGGACAAATTGGTTGGCCTTGCCGCCCTTATCAATGACCTCGCGATCATTGATCAGATCTCGGAGAGAAGTAATGACACCACCTTCGATAGTAATACGAACGTGGTCGTTTGCCAGCACAAACACATTTGCTGACTGTTCAAAAACAGACACTGCAGGCTTGTCCTCTTCTATCTTGAATGAGCGAATAGCGACCATCTGACCATCACCGCAGGCAACGCCAACGCTTGTGTCAGATATTTCGACGAGTTCTTTGCGGTGCCATGGGAGGGTGTTGATGGCAACAGGTTGGTCAATAGAGCCATCGCGAGGATCCGACAAACCAAAAGAGTCATAGAGTTCCTCGAGCAGTCGCTTTCCTGTTTCAAAAACCTTGGCGTAGAGCTGATAAAAGTTAGAATCAAGTTTCAACCATGCAAAGAGGAACAGAAAACACATACCTCGTCCGAATCGTCGTAGCACATCCCAATGCTGCTTCCGGGCAGACAGTCGTGGAACTGGCAAAGAAGCACGGACTCCCACATATCGTCTATGTCTTTGGTTGGGTACTTGTACGATGGGTTCTTGATTGAGGCAATTGTAGCCAGTTGCTCAATATCTCGGAGCATGACCTCGGCCTTTCTGTTGTAATACTTGTTGTTGGCCTGGGTTGTGTAGGTGCCTCGGTGGAGCTCAAAGTACAGCTCGCCATACCATGTTGGGAACTCGCTGACCTTGTGGCTGATTCGATCGAAGAAGTCATCAACCGTCAAGCCAAGCTTGACCTTCGGAATGCCGCCGATAGTGTTGCTGATTCCAGCACATCTTCGGAGTTTCTCGAAATGCTGCCAGGTTGGTCCGCCACCACCATCACCCTTTCCGAAGACAAGAAGCGAAGAGCTATCGACTCGCATTGTCTTGTGCTGCGAGATGCTTCTCTTTACATCACCGAAATTGGCATCCGATGTGTATGTCTCGGACGGAGGCATGTGGCAAATAACTTGGCTGCCGTCGGGGCTAACCCACATGAAGGTCGTGTGGGGGAAGTTGTTGATGTTGTTCCAGCTGAGCTTCTGAGTCATGAAGCGGTCCATTCCAGCCTGCCTGCAGAGCTGTGGGAGCTGGCTTGAGTACCCAAATGTGTCTGGAAGCCAGAAAGTGCGGCAGCGAGAACCAAACTCAGCCTCGAAGAACCTCTGGCCATAGAAGAACTGGCGAGATAGGGATTCACCAGAGGGCATGTTGGTGTCGTGCTCGACCCAGCTGCCACCAATGGGATGAAATTGGCCCTGATGGACCTTGCCCTTGACTCGTTCAAAGGCAGCTGGATAATTCTGCTTTAGCCATTTATATTGCTGGGCTTGCGAACATGCAAAGTTCGCCTCTGGGTAACGATCCATCAGATCGCATTGATTTGTCCAAGACCGGACAACCTTGCGCTTCGTTTCGGCCCAGGGCCAGAGCCAGCAGCTGTCGATGTGGCAGTGGCCGATTCCGAAAACAACAGGGTCTTTGCCTACTTCATAGACTCTGTGGGAATCGACATCAGGACCCAGGACCTCTTGAGCAATCCTGCGGCACTCAAGGATAGACTCTTGGTCATCGACCTTGAATGTATTGATGATCCTCATGGCAACGGAGAGGGCGTGGTTTTGCTCAGCTCCGTTCTCTGGAAGCTCACGAGCGGCATCGCCAAGCTCCCACATGTCGAAATGAAGCATGCGAGCGGGAACATTGACGGCTACGATTTCGGCCTTTCCAAGAGTAAAGCGCTTGTTTGGGTCGGGCGGCGCAATGCTAGTCTGGCCGTTTGGCGCATTCCCAAACATGCCGTTACAGGCCATCTCAATGTAGATTGTGTGTTCCCGGCCGTCGCGGAACGATTTGGGAATAATCCATTCGATACGCTCACCGCCGCCGGTCAGACCCTGAATGGGGACGCCGTCCTCGGTCCATACGGTACCTTCATTGTTCGCATCCCAGTGGAGCTCGATAAGCTCCTCATCGACAATGTCATCGGGGATGCGCAGCACCACCTTGAACCAGTGGGTAGACCACGAAGGACCGAACGAGGTGCCGACATGGGTTTCTCTGAACTCATGGCTTGTAGCATCCTCAAATGTCGGGCGAGTGGTGTCTGGCGCATCCCAGACCCAGAGCTTGACATGAGGCTTTCCCGAGTATTTGGCATTGTACATATTCCTATAATCCACCGGTTAGTGCAGGCACACACAGAATCGGATATGCGAAGAGAGTTGGTTGGAGACATACGCTAATAAATTGACCTTTTCATACTGTCCTGGCTTATAGAACGGCTCGATACGGCCTTTGAGGATGCTGGTCTTGGGAACGCCAACGGGGCGCTCGGCAAGGACTGGGTAAGAGCCATTGCCCTTAACCTCGCGGCCTCCACCCATGGTGTAATTGTTGAAAGGGTGACCGGGAGCAGGGGGAGCAGAAAGATTCAAAAGGCGCCGGAGCTTCCCTGGCGATGTGTGTCGATGCTGGCTATGGGATGAAGTTGTAGTATGGCGGGGACAGTCGGTGGAGACTGGGATGAGATGGTTGACGAAGGCGTTGTGGCTGTGGGGTGAGGAGTGAGTGTGAGTACGAGTGGGTTAAGAGGATGTGATGCGTGCGTGATTCGAACGATGATGTGGAGGTGTGGTTAAAGATTGATGAGATTGGATGGAAATTGGGTTTGGACAGTGAAGATGGATGGCGGAAGTGGGAGGGAGGGAAACAGAGTTGGCAGGTTTATGAATGGATGAGCGAGTCGACAAGCTCGAAAGCGGCAACCGAGCTCAGCTCTAGCACCGTGAGATGGGCGGGAGGCGTCAAGTGGCGGGGTCTTGTGAGGTACGAGCGGCTTCCCCAGCGACGGCCCAGCGATGGTCCAGCGGGCGACTGCAGCGAGGCACGGGGAAGGGTCCGCTAAAGCGGGGTGGGGCCCCTAGCTGAACCAAGCATTTGGAGGTGTGACGCTGTGCTTGTGCGGGGAACGGGCTCTGGCCAACCCCCAAAAGGGCATATGGGGTGGGAATGAAGATGAGGAGGACAGGAGTGATGAATATGGGTCTGAAACACACCTCATCGTTGCCAGAGAGAGAGAGCAATGTAGCGCTTGGTAGGCTGGTAACGATACTCGAAAATCCAGGGGCGCGGTTCATGCTTGTGCCAACCAAGTGCGTAAGCTGCTGTAGGATGATGTGAAACTTGGTTGGCGGGCGTGGAACAATGGCGGTCGGGGATAGGTCAAGACGCACAAGGGCAGAGAAACATGATGGAAGTGAGGTGGAGTTGGAGGATGAAGAGCTTTGGGTAGCTCATAAAATTTAACGGATTACTTAGATATCTGGGTATTAACTTACTTAAGATGACCACGGATCTCTTTAAGTCGGGGAAGCTGCTACCTCTCGGATACAACTCTCTGATTGCAACCTCTTACCCAGGTGGGCGGGTTAGACAGCAGAAAGAAAAAAGCAACGTCATGGCCCCCTTCTGATCACCCCAGATTTCCGAGATGACACTGATACAGAGAACCAAATCCAGTCTGCCAGAAACATTCTGATGTCCATGAGTCACATGACATCGCCATGTAATGAGAAGGGCACTAGCCTCTCTACCGTGCCTTGCTTGGTTTCCCCTTGATGGCCTAGCCTAAACACTTGCCGGCGCCATATTCGCTGCGTTCTGCCTGCACTAAAACCGTTCCCTGGTCATCCCTGGTGTCAAGCCTGCATGGACCACCTAGCTACGATGCCACCAAACAGATGTCAGGGCAACAGGCCTGATCCTTGGCTGGCCGGCAGCAGCACACCATTTTCTGTTCATCTCTGATCATTTCGGAAGTAAGTGGTTCATGGCCTCATTCCATTAAAACAAAATGATATTGAAGAATTTTTTTTTTTTTTTTGAATGCTTTTCTCTTTACTAATCTCTCCCTCACTTCGACCGGAGGGGTCGCCTCCACCTTTCCGGCTTGCCACATTAAAGCGCTCAGGATGTATAAGCATGATGTATGTATGTACAGGCGCTTCTTTTGCAAATGTATACAGAGGCAAGCTAAAAGGTTCAAAAGGTATCATAGCTATTGTATCCCGGAAAAAAACAAGCAAAAACGAGATGCTCTCTTGACTCCTGCTCCCATGGGTTTCGTGTTTGGTCCCTGAAAATAAAAACAAGATGAAACCCGCCTGCAGTGTTTGCGCCTGAAGAGAAAAGCATCAACATGTGTAAGATGGAGGAGTTTGTTCGCCGTCATTATGTTTCCCACCCGGGCCCGAGAAAAAGCAGCAAGATAAAAAAAAATTAAAAAAAAAAAAAGAACAAAAATCAATCGCAGCAATCATCATGAAGAGTCACTTCGGTCATTGTCCCGGCTTCCTGAGCCGGTTCCCGTCCCACGATGGACTACCTCTGATCCATCATCTCCATCATACTCCATATCATCGTCGTAAAGATCATCGTCTTCGACTTCATAGTACTCTTCATCTCCCTCGATGTCCTCATCATCTTCATCCATCTCGTCAAACTGATCGAGCTCTTCGGGTTCTTCGGGCTCACTTTCGCTGTCGTTGTCACTTTCGTCAAAGTTGAGAACGCCCATGATGGGCACCTCGATCTTCTTGTACTGGCTCTTGATGAGGTTGTCGGCCATGTCAAACAGCTTGGAGTCCTTGTCAGGCTGAGGTTCCTTGTCCATGGAGAACTCAGACTCTTCAGGGTCGACGAGCATGCGAGAAATGTTGGTGTTGGGGGACTCGGGTGCCTCTGGGATCTGCTTCACCCAGCGTCGGACCACCTCTGCCTTTGCGGCCTTGGGTTGATCGGTGCGGCGTCTCAGGCCGGACTTGAACCTTCTCTTCTCACGTCGTCGTCGTCTTTGGATGCGATCCCTCACGTACCAAGCCACAACCAACATAGACGCCTGCATCATGTCCTGGCACCTCTGACGGTGCATGTTTGCCCATGCCTGGCAACGCTGCTGCTGGTAGTTGGCGACGGCCTGGCAACGCTGCTGGTAGTAGGCGGCGATTCTCGATACCATTGCAAGGTACTTGGGATCTAGGTTGGCACCGGCGACGTTGGGGGGAGGGGGGGACTTGGAATCTCCGTGACTGGAGCTGGGTGCTGGAGAGGAAGCCGTCTGGGGCTGGGAGGTCGGGGCGGGAGGATGAGGAAGTATCGAGGAGCCGTTGAGAGACTCTGACATGCTGTTTGCTTTTCGCTTGAGGCTGTTTTGAAAGGGCCTTGGGACAGGAGGTTTGGGAAAGGCGAGGCTTTCCGGCGGGGGAGTCACCGGAGTAAAGGGGTTGACGGACGACATCATGGCCGCCATGTGGGCGCTTGTGCTAGCGAGGTTTGTACCGGAGACCATATATGTAGCTATATTGTGGTTTATATGTGGACACTTCTCGCGCGGAGCCGTGTGAAGAAGTTGCGTGTGTGATATATGATATCAATGCGTGTGTTGCCGTGTTCCCTGCTGCTTGGTGCGTTTTGCTTCTTTCACTCGGGGGGGAAATCGACGTATAAGTGGCGATGGCGGTGTAAGTGAGCAGGAAGCAAGAGTGAGGAGCAGAGCGGGATAATATGGGCTGGAGCGGGTGTAAAAAATCTAGGAAGGGGAAGGGTAGACCGTTCGTTCGGGCTAGTCGGCCGTAGCACAAAGGGGATATATAGGGATAATGCTGGGTTGTGCCGACATTTGACGTGCTGGGCGTGGATTTGGGTCACAATCGACAGATGCGGCCAAGAGAGGCACCAGGGGTCTGTCGACAACGTGTGGCAGCGGATCCAAAATGGGCTGAGGCTCTCGAATATCGGCCCACGCCGACCCCGCGACTTGGCTGAGTGCCGTCAGATATGCTTATGCCAGCAGCGTCCCATTGGATGCCAACCAGAGGTCGGTCACGCCCAAATCTAGACCTTGCCATCATCTTTTGTGCGTGTTATGCATTTCGGTTCGGTGCGGTGCGGTGCCCTACCGTGTTTGCTGTTTTGATCCGTTCGTTTGTTCGTTCGTTCCTCTTCCATGCACGCTGAGCGAGCTGGAGGTGGCCCTGTTTTGCGGCCTTGCTCCGTGCTTGTTCTGCGGCGCAGCCAGCTTCCCAGGGTCTCCCAGAGCCGGGATTTTTTTTCCCTCCTTGTGTTTTTTTCTTCATTGTGCAATTTGTACCTCCTCATTCATTTCATCATAGCCCGTTGAGGCCCTGTCCGCTTGTCTGCCTGCCTGCCTGCCTGCCTGCCTACCTGCTCGGTGCCCGTCCAAAAACAGCTGGCTGAGGAGATGCGGCATCGGGCACGAAGCGTGAAAACCAATCCCGCCTGCAGCATATCATTCATCGACATGAGTGAGGCGGCGAGCCCTCAGGCTCCCAGAAGCAAAGTAGACGATGGCGCTAGCATGAGGCCATAGTGCATTGCCATCGAGATTCCCGAACTTGCGAGTCTTGCTTTTTTCGATTTCCATCTTTCCCCATAGCAAGACGCTCACACAACCTTAAGCGTGGCAGTGGAACGCCTGTGGTGTTAGTAGAGCAGGGGCCGCTCGAGGCTTGTGAGGTAACGGCAGCAGCACTGGTTCAGTGGTGTTGCCGCTGGAATCACCCGGGGATGGTCGCACTGACCCCTCAAGGTTCGGTGGATTTAGGGCTCTCGGGCTTCTAGTGGCACCACTGGGCCGCCTGTGCTCGCCCAATGGCTCTCTGTGCAACACCTCACGCTGGGCTGATAACGGCTGTTGGCCGTGATGCAAACTCGCCGCTCCTCGCTGCTGCACCCGCACACACACACACACACACACACACACACACACCCACCCCGTTTCCATGGGCGTCTTCCGCTGGGCTGTTCCCTGTAGCCTGTCATCGGGCCAGAGTGGAGGAACGAGAGAGGGGCCTCGAGCCTGCTGCGAGGCCCTCAATCTTCCTCTTTTTCTCTCCTCCTGCATGGTTCGCCCAGCTTGTCCTGTGCTCTGGCCATCCCCCCTTCCCATGCCATCCGATCCCATCTCCATCTCATCCCATGCCATCCGACAGTCCGTGTTGGGACAAGCCTGCGTCCCGGTTTCTTCCCCCCCTCCATCTTCAATCGGCTTCAATGTATATCTGCCTTCCATGATCCATCTTCCATCTGGCCCAAGCTCCTGGTTGACTTCGGCGCCTCCATGGGCCCATCTTTTCGCGGGCGCTGGCGCACTTGTTTGTCCGCCCAACCATGTGATGTTGGGCGGAGACAAGATGGCCTCTGTTCAATTATCTCCGTCGTACCCAAAGAAAAAATTCTCCTCTTGGATGTTCTTCGCGATTCGTCACAGACACGCCCTTCCCCTGTTTGTTTGTGCGTTTGCGTTGCTTCATTGGTTGTCGTCATATATGCCGCTTTCGGTTCACCTTCTCTTCATTCAATGCCCACATTTCCATCGTCGTTCTGTTCTTAATTAACCAGCGCGATGTGGCCACATTAACGCGCATCTGCATCCGCACTCCGCTGCACCGCGTCTCCCCCACAGGCGCTAGCCACACACACACAGCTCGGCGTCCAACGTCCTTGTTTCCATGTTCGTGGTGGCATCCACTGTCGCACAATCCATCGTCACACAAGCGCAGAAATCGTAGCATGGTCGTTCAGATAGGTCGTCTCAAGCTATCATCTGCATACATCGGGAACCACTTTTCCTATTGCTTTTTTTTACTTCCTTTTGCTTGTTTCGGCTCGCCAGTCGTCCCGGCCCGACCCCTCACTTGATTGCTCCATCCTGTCATGCTTGCTTGTCTCATCTTTTGTTCATGCTGCAGCTCCTCCTGACATTCTTTATTTTTGAGGGCGCATTGAGTTGTAAAAACGTACGTTGAGTCTGCAGTAGATGAGCATGAGCTCGCATATTCCTGCGTTGGACCCTGCGTGAGCCTTGCGTGAGCCGCCCACCGCAGCCGGCCCATTCTGCAGGCGACCACGTCCCTGAACAACACACACGCACACGCACAAAAGAAAAAAAAATTACAGCCGTTTTGTTCCATTGCGTGACAGGAGATCCCACACACTCTCTGCGTGATCGTCTCTCGCCTCCATCCCGCGATCATCATCACATCGATCCCTCCGGACAATCATTCCCGAAACAACTCAGGCCATCTTGATGTTCCGGCCACATGGTGCCCCCGGTGTCCGCCATCTACGGCCCCTGGCATCGACCACCACCACCATCGCCGTCAACCCATCCAAACCCACGACCGCATCTACAGCTGCACTGCTAACCACGGCCGTGCCTGCATCTGCACCCGCGGCTTCCTCAACCCGTCCTGAGCTTCATCAAGCTCCCGCTCCAGCCCCATCTCCAGCTCCCCCACAAGTCGCCATCTCACCCTCTTACACGGCCCATCATCATGCCCAAAATGACGTCCCTCGTCTCACCTCCTTGCACTCATCCTGCTCAAGGCTCTCCTGCCGGAGCCCCTATCCCCGTCTTCCCCTCCACCCTCTCCACTACTCCTCTCATGCTGCTGCGCTGAACATCCAACTCGGGCCACACTTCCCGCCAGCATCTCCCCATGGACCCCTCCAAGCCAGGGGCAAGAAGACGAAAACGACCATCAAGCTTTCGGACCTTCCCCAGGGCCTCCTTCAACCTGCCAGTCCTGAAGAAGCCCAGTCCCGGTCGACATCGACGGCGCCATCTGGAGCCCTCGATGCGCTACCCCAACATGAGCCGGCATACCCTACCGTGGTGCTTCAGGCACGAGAGCACATGCGCAAGTACAGCGATTGTGTGCTGCTAACGCGCGTGGGAGGCTTTTATGAGCTGTACTTTGAACACGCACAGGAGTATGGGCCTCTCCTCAACCTCAAAGTGGCCTCGAAGAAGACTAGTGCAGGCCGAGTGCCCATGGTAAGAGACTCTCTACACCGACTTCGGACATGTCCATGATTTGTCTTTTGTCTTTACTTGGGAAAACAGTCCTCATCTCGTCCTCTAGGCAGGCTTCCCCTTCTTCCAACTGGATCGCTACCTCAAAATCCTGGTCCAGGACCACAACCGCCATGTCGCATTGGCTGAAGAGTCTCCAAATTCAGCCTCTGACAAGGTCAAGTCTGGAGGGCTGATGCACGACCGCCGAGTGGTCCGCATCATCACGCCCGGAACCCTAATTGACGAGAATTTCATGGATCCGTACTCCAATAACTATGTCATGGCAATCTATGTCCATCCCGGCCGAGTGCCGCCAGCGCCAGAGGCGTTGGCGGAGACCGCTCCGCCATCACCTTCACCAACACCGACATCAGCCCACTCGCCGCCCTCACATGTTGGAATCCCGGGCGAGGACGTGCCACTCGGCCTAGCATGGCTCGATCTTTCAACGGGTCACTTTGGCACTCAACAGACCAATCTCGCATCCTTGCCGTCGATCTTTTCCCGACTCTGTCCGCGCGAGCTCGTTCTGGACCAAGATTTGAAGGCGCATCCGTGCCATGCTATCTTCCCCCTCCTGGCCGAGGACCGTCACCTCATTACCTACTCGTCCCAGGGCGGGCTGCAGCGCCCGTCCGACTGGCTTCCCATGCTGGAGGCGCCCCTGTCTGCCTCAGCCGCGGCCAGCTTTTCCTCCGAGGAGCTGCTCGCTGCTGGCCTGGTCCTCCATTACGTCAAGGATCGCCTGCAAGGCTTGAGCATGAAGCTGCAGCCCCCGCTGCGATACCAGAATATGCAAATCATGGCCATTGACAAAAACACGCTTCGCGCACTGGAGGTGAAGCAGACGATCCGCGACGGTGCGTTCCGCGGCAGTCTCTTGCATGCAATACGCCGCACTGTTACCAAGAGCGGCGCCCGCCTGCTCAATGAGTGGCTGAGTGCCCCGTCAACCTCTCTGGATGTTATTACCACTAGACAAGATCTTGTTGCCCGGTTCATTTCCAACACAGATCTCCGTGACACAATAATCACTCTCCTGCACGAGAGCCATGACTCGCAGCGTCTGGTGCAAAAGTTTGCACTTGGTAGAGGGGACGCTGACGACCTCCTTGGCCTTGCCAGCACCATTTCTGCCACCACGACCATAAAGAATCTCATCCAGGCTGCTTCCTCCACCGCTGAAGATCCCACCTCGGATTGCCTTGGCTCCTTGGCCTCAAGAATGTTCCTCGACGAGCCCGTCAAGCTCGCCCGTCGTATAAAGGGTGCGATTGACGAGGCCGGGCTCACCCACCAGCATGAGGTTGAGGAAGCCGAGGCAAGCCAAGTGATAGCCCTTGCCGAGGAAGTAGAAAGCCGTGAGAGTTCACGGGCCAGCGAGGTCGTTACCTCGCCCAAACCCAAGAGAAAACGACCAACGTCTATTCGTGAGCACTACGCTGATGACAATGAATCATGGATCATGAAACCTGCTGCCAGCCATGCTCTCAAACGCCTCCACAAGGAGCTCACCTCTCTTCGCGAGGAGAAGGAAGAGTTGACTGAGCATCTCCGCGAAGAACTCGGCACTCCGAGCCTCACCCTTCGCTTCATGCCCAGCCTGGGCCACATTGCTCACATCAAGGGCAAGGACGTCCGGCATCCCATCAGCGTCAAGGCCCTGTCCGCCACCCGCTCAACCAAGACGTTTCACCTCCCTGAGTGGACTGCCCTGGGACAGCGCCTCGACCAGGTACGTGTCCAGATCCGCGCCGAGGAGCAGGCGGTCTTCGCTTTGCTTCGCGAGCAAGTCGTGCTCAACCTCGTCAAGCTCCGCTGCAACGCAGCTGTGCTTGCTGAGCTGGACGTCACCACGTCGTTTGCCAAACTGGCCCTTGAACAGGACCTGGTGCGCCCGGTGCTCAATAACACGACCTGTCACACCATCCTTGGGGGCCGGCACCCCACAGTCGAAGGCGGTCTGCTCACCCAGGGCCGCAGCTTCGTGCGCAACGACTGCCTGGTCGGGTCGCCCGCCGACGGCCGTGTCTGGCTCATCACGGGGCCAAACATGGCCGGCAAGAGCACGTTCCTGCGCCAGAATGCTCTCATCACCATCCTGGCGCAGATCGGCTGTTATGTCCCGGCGTCTTATGCCGAGCTGGGCATTGTCGACGCCATCTTCAGCCGCGTTGGCTCGGCGGACGACCTGTACCGGGACCAAAGCACCTTCATGGTGGAGATGCTCGAAACGGCTCAGATCCTCAAGCAGGCGACCTCCCGATCATTCGTCATCATGGATGAGGTTGGCAGAGGCACAACACCGGAAGATGGGACGGCGGTCTCGTTCGCCTGTTTACATCACTTGGCAACCGCTAACCAGTGCCGTACTTTGTTTGCAACGCACTTTCATGCGGTAGCCGACCTGGCCGCAGCCGTGGGGCTGTGCGCAGAGGGTAGTGCTGTGCAAACGTACTGCACCGACGTGAAAGAGGATGGCGAGGGCGGGTTCGTCTACGTACACAAACTACGAAAGGGAATCAACCGAGAGAGCCACGCGCTTAAGGTTGCCAAGCTCGCGGGACTCCCAAAGCAGGTCATTCAAGTGGCCCAGCGAGTGTTGGATCATGAACCCCTGAAACAGGATGCAGGGCGTGATCCGGGCGAGGTCGGAACCGGGTAGCGACATGATGCAAAAATCACACGATGTAAGATGAGAGAGAACAGGAAAATGGATGATCTGCGATATATTTAAACATTAGCCTTGATACCCCCAAGAAAGCAATGTAAAACATATGATTTTGAATAGGATGTCCGTCATTGGGTGGTGATGTGTGTCATCAGGAGATTCAGGGTTAAAAAGCTCTTGATCATTTTTATAATCATCCGGAAGGTGGGGAGGACAAGAAAAACAGGAGGGAATCAACTAACCTTGTTGTAGAATGGGATTGGCTGCTTGGACGTGTGTCACAGATCCGTCACGCAGCATGAAGTGCCTGCAGGTTTGTTTCGTAACCGTCATGACAGGTATCAATTGTCCAGCAGACGATCTATGTACCCTTGTTTTTAGATGCATTTCTCGTAAACCCAACCAAAGCCCTGAAAACCGGCCCAATATTTTGTTTAAGTCGTGACTACATGATTTAGTCGCTGCGAATATGTTAGCCGCAAAGCAATAGACAGAGTTGGGGTAGGGCACATACAAGAGACCGCCGAAGCCCTCCTCGTCCTCATCCTCCTCCTCGGACTCGTCCTTCTTCTCCTCCTCACCGCCAGCAGCCTCAGTGGTGGCGGCAGCGACAGGAGCGGCAGAAGCGTAAGCCTCAGGGTTAGCAATGCGGTCCTTGAGCTCCTCAATCTCGGGCCAAGAGAACTCGGTCTCGATGGCGACAGCGAGAACCTTCTTGTAGCTGTTGACAACGGAGTGGATAACAGAGGGAAGGGTGGGGAAGCTGATGGCCAGAGAGATGGTGGTGACGGTGGCGATGGCAGTGGCCAGGGTCTTCAGGAGCTGCTCCTCACCAATGTCGAGAATGGAGGCAGGGAAGGCCTGACCCTGGTCGTAGACCTGGGAGATACCCATACCGTAGGTGAAGGGAGAGATGTTCAGCATGTTGAGCAGAGTAGCCTCGGAGGGGCCGACCTTGGTACCGGCCTCGACGAGCTTAAGATCGGTGGTAATTTCAATGGTACCACGAGCGATCTTGGTGGGAACACCGAGAGCCTGGAAGAAAGAGGTCTTGCCGGGTTCCATACCAGTGTTTCCAGCGGGGACCCAGACATCGAGAGGAGCGAGAGCACCAGCACGAGCAGGGGCGGCAACACGGTTGGCGAGGATGAGGTCACGGGTCTCCTTAAGGTCATCGTTGGTGAAGACGAAACCGACGTTGCCCTTGACGAAGGGGAGGAGACGCTCGTACTCAGGGGAGTCGGCGATGAAAGTCCTCAAGGCTCGGCGGACCTGTTTTGCGGCGCGTCAGCAATTGGGTCTCAGGACGCCCGTTTGCACGGTTTCAGGGCATTCGTACCATGGTGTTCTTGCCCATCAGGACAACACCCTTGCCGCGGAGAGACTGTCGGATCTCGTGCATCTGCTGAGAGCTGACATTGTCAATCTCGACGATGAAGATGGAGTTGTACTCCTCGAGCAAGCCCTTGAGCTTGTCGAAATAGCCGGCCTTGTTAGTCTTGCCCCCCATTTCTTCTTATTTTTTTGAAGGTAGGTTGTTTAAGGGCAAGGGGTAATTTTCTTGGTGATGTTGATGGAGGGTTACCACAGACGAGCAAAATTTCTGATTTTGAGCTCGAAATTGTGGCCGCGTCGCTTAGGGCGCACTAGTCCTCTTTGGTTTCTCGTGTGGGGCATATGCAGGTGGAGGTACATTGGGCATGTATCTTTTTTTTTCACATGGGTCTTCGAGGTCCAGAGCTGAGAGCGCGGCGCATCGCAAAGACAGCGACTGGCAGGTTTTGTTGCAGCGCCAAATTATAGCCATTGGGATTCGGCAACGGCATCGGAAAATGAAGCTCCCGTATAACGTCCTCCACGTTAGTGGAAACATTCTATTTGCTGCTCGCGGAGGCAAGATTCACTCATTCAATCTTGAAGACGGCGCGCATCTCTCAACATGGAAACATCCCGATGTCGAAAAGGTGGATGCCGCTGTCAAAAGGAATGAGAGCACAGCCTCAAATGAAACTGTAGGAGGTGCGCCGCACGAAATACCCGAGGCTGGTGGTAGCGACGAACCACCCACCAAAAGGCAGCGAGTTGAGGAATCCAAGCCTGAGGAAGAGGACATTGACATTGCAGAGAAGTCGGAGAAGTCGGAGAAACAAGATGAAGGGAAAGGGTCCAAGGGTGGAAAGAAGAGCAAGAACAGGCAACATAACCAGAACAAGCAACTCAAAAAAGAACCGCAGATGAATGTTCCCGATCGTCCTGTGGTCACACACTTGACAACTACGCCTGATGGAACCCATCTCCTCGCCATTACTGGTCACGACAAGATCATCTGGGTTTTTAAGCATGATGGCAAAGGCAAACTCGATCAGCTCAGCTCAAGGTCAGGGTTTTTTGTCATCTCTCATCTTACTGCATGTTGGGCTATCGGTCACGGACTAACACCGCAGCAGAACTATGCCCAAACGACCCAGTTCTGTCACCATTGGGCCAGACTCTCATATCATCTGCGCCGATAAGTTTGGTGATGTTTACTCTCTACCTCTTATTGAGGATGTATCGTCAGACACCCCTCAGCCATCTGCTCCTTCGCTGGCAGTATCGAAACAGCCATTCAAACCTTCCGCTAACGCTACAACTGTACACTCGAAGCGGAACCTTCGTGCCCTCGCCAACCAGCAGCAGCAGATAGAACTCACTACTCGTTCAAAGCCCGGGTCGGCTCCCAAGTCGGAGGGACCTGACTTTCAGCTGACCCTCTTGTTGGGGCACGTCTCTATGTTAACATCCATTCTGCTTGGAGAGAGCGAGGGCCGAAGATACATCTTGACCGCAGATCGCGATGAACACATCAGGGTATCAAGATATCTTCCGCAGGCTTACGTCATCGAGTGCTTTTGCTTCGGTCACAAAGAATTTGTGGGTGCTATGGCTATCCCTCAAACAAGGCGAGATGTACTTGTAACTGGAGGCGGCGACGAAGACTTGTTTATTTGGGATTGGAAGAGCGGCAAGCTTCTGTCAAGGACGAATCTGCTTTCACTTGCACAGGAGGTTGCTCCAGAGGTAACCAAAGTTGCTGTCTCCACTCTAGAGACTGTTGTCTACCCTACGGAGGCTGGCCATCTTGAATATGTCGTTGCCATTTGCGAAGAGTAAGGGCCTACTGCAATTTTACCCCACTTTAACCATCCTTCACGAGACTGACTGTCACGCAGCATCGGAGCTGTCTTCTCGTGGCAACTGACCAGCGAGGACACACTTAATCACCCGTCTATTATCCAGCTACCCGGCAAGCCTCTTGACGTGGCATTCAAGCCTGGTCACGCGGGTAAACCACCCAAAATCATCACCGCGATTGATGCCGGCGAGCAAACTCAAGTCAAGAGCCTCGCTGCGTATTCCTTAACCATGATAGACGAAAAGCTGGCCGTTGGTACAACATCGTTCCTCTGCGATGGGGACCTCGAGGCAGAGGAACTGGATGTCACTGAAAAAGTGGTCCGCGGGTTACTTTATAATACTGAGAATTTGCGTAAGCAGACCGCGGACGCGGGAGAAGAGCAAAATGAGGAGCAGGGAGGTGAAGATCAAAATTTGGAAGTAGAGGCTACAGAGGATTGAAATATCCAAATTTTCAAAACAGTATCAGTATGGTATCACATAACCCCTTGGCTGCATCCCTTCAAAAATCGATGCATTGCCCAGTCTCAATCACTTTCAACTTGTATCCCTTTTTACTCTCCACGGAAGCTCCTTGTGGTGGTTGAAATGGTCCTGCGCGACGAGGGGTCACAGTAAAATCATCATATTCATGTCTACGTCCGCAACTACCAAACTCATTGAATCGTCTAATACCCTCCAAACGCCTTCCAGCCAGATCGGATGCTCCTTCACACCGAAACATGATCCGTCAAGTGCGTAAATCTCCATCATCTCATCCCACGCCTCCGTACTACTCCGCCCTCCTCCCAAGTTTAATCATCACTGCGCTGATGGGAGAGGAAAATACAACTCCCGTGGTGTTGGTATCATCGAGAAGGTAATGATTAGGCGACGTTGAAGAGATTGCAACCGTCAACGTCTGAACTCAACTGTGCCGTTGGTCCCCTGCAATTAAGGTGATTTTGCTTTGGTGTTGGGGATTTGCCAGGAATGGACGCCGTTGCGACGCCGGAATGGGTTTTGCACCAATAAAAGTGCGTGCATACAAGTGCGAGTCTCTTACTGCGAAGCACACTGCACACGCTCACCACCAGGGTGGCCATCCTCGTCATCATCGTCCATCATGCCGTCAGGGCCACCGAACATCTTGTTCTGGGTCTGGGAGTCCAGGTCCTCGAGGTCGGCGGGTTCGGTCATGGCCTCCGAAGGGGGGACGTTTTGCACAGGAGGAGAGGGGAGGATTTTGCGGAGAGACTCGAAAGCTTCACCGTCATCGGTCCAGTTCTTCTCGGGGAACTTGACGTTGAACTGGATGTAGAGGTTTCCGTGATCGTGGTGTCGGGGGGAAGGCATACCCTGGCCGCGGACCATCTTGACGGAATCTAGCCGAAATGGTTAGTCTACATTCCAATGCGAATTCAGAAGTGAGTAAAAAATGTACCTTGTGCGATGGCCTCACCAGGCAGGATATCGATGCTGAGCCATCGGTCATCGAGGTGCTCAATGAAGATGGTACCTCCAGCCAACGCAGTAACGAGCTCAATCTCGCAGTTGTAGAGGAGGTCATCGTCCTTGCGAGTGAAGCGGGGGTGGGGCTTCTGCTCAATCTCGAAGACAACATCGCCAGCCTGGACACCAGGTGCTTGGTCACCCTCGCCGCGGAACTCAACCTTGGTGCCGCTGCGAACACCCTTGTCAACATGGACATGAAGAACCTTGCGGTCGACAATGGTCTTCTTGCCATTGCACTGCTTGCAGCGGTCCTTCTCCTTGATGATCTCGCCCTCTCCGTTACAGTCAGGGCAGACAGTCTGGAATCGCTGAATCATGGGACCCATCTGGCGCATCATGGTCTTCATTCCATGGCCATCACATCCTGTACACCTCTTGACGGCACCCTCCTTACCGCCATGACCGTCGCACTTAGGGCAGATGATGGATCGCTGAAGGGCCAGCTTGGAGATCTTGCCACGGTAGACATCTTCGAGGGAAACCTTGTGGGTGTGGTGGATGGTGCGGGCCTTGGGGGGACCACGGTTCATGCCACCTCCAAACATGCCGCCGAGGCCACCACCGAAGCCGCCGCCGCCGCCGAAGAACTGAGCAAACAAGTCCTCGGCAGCCATGCCGCCGCCGCCGGCACCACCTTCGAGGCCAGCCTCGCCATATTGATCGTAAACTTGTCGCTTCTGGGAATCGGAAAGGATTTCGTAGGCGTGCGAGATCTCCTTGAACTTCTCCTCCGCCTCAGGGTTGTGGGCGTTCTTATCTGCAAGAAGTTAGGAATGAATGTTAGGAGCAGAAGGTGAGCGCGACTACTTACCAGGATGATACTTGAGAGCGCCGGTCTTGTAGGCCTTCTTCAACTCTTGCTCAGTGGCTGTGGGGGACACCTGGGTAATGTGTTAGGACGGTGTTGGTGGGACGCAAGGAGGGGTAGTTGGTACATACACCAAGGGTATCGTAGAGCTTCGTTTCCTTAACCATGATTGCGGTTGGTCTTGGGATGCTGTGGGTAGATCGGTCGATTTGTGAGAAAGAGGGATGTGAGGAGAAGAGAGGGCCTCTGTGAGAAGCGAATTAGTAAAGTCGGGAGAACAAGGCAAACTTGAGGCAACGGGAGGGTGTGCTTTGGGCGCAAAAAGGCCAGCAAAAAGCAACAACCCAGCGCATAGACTCAGAGTGGAAAATGGCGTCCAGAGTGTGCGTTGGCAAAAAGAAAAGGTAGATCAGAACCGTACCTTTGTCCACCAAAAAACGTATCTCAGGTCGGGTGGCGGGGCTGTGGGAGTTGTTCGGTATGTCTTTTTTTTTCTTGAATCGGAGGGGTTGGATGACGACGCCGGCAGTGACGAACGAAAAGCGGTTTGATACAACGTCAAGAAGGAGACAGTGGTGTGCACAAATAGCGAGACCAGGAGAAGAAATTCCCGCGGCAAAGAAAAGGAATCTTTGATTAATACAGGAGCGTCAAAGTCGAAATCAGGCGCTGGGCTGGGGTTCGAGCGGACGGGTTTTGAGAAGGGAGGCTGCAGGCAGGGTCGTCCATCGGCGGAGCGTGCGCCTCATGGAATTGTTTAGAAGAACTTGGATTGTGTGGCGGTGCTGATAATGCACGACTTTGTACTGTAGACGCGCCCTGGGGTGTACGTTGTTCAGTAAAGCTCGACCGCTGGAGGTGTCATTTTGGCCTGCAGGAGCCAGCCAAAAAGCATCAGTGCCTGCCAAACAATGCGCCTCAAGCCCACAACAACTCATTCACTTTCTCTACTGAACAATGCAACAGGTTTTGTCATCACTTTCCTCCATACTTCTTTGTCCTTCTGCAATTCTCCTTGTATCTCACTCAAAATGACTCAGTTCCTCCACGCTTTCCAGGACTCGGGCGCGATTCCAACTCCTGGCAAGGCTGCCGAACCAAAGTACACCACTAACAAAGGCGACCCCGAGAATCCCCTGGAAGAGCCCAAGTGCATCGTAATTCTGACCATCAGTCCCCCCTTCGACCTTTTTTTCTTCCCTCTCCAGCCGCAGGGTCCGATGGAGGGCTCCACTGAGCGGCACTATGCCACCAACTGAGTTTAGGTCTGGCCGGGTCCCCGGACACCCTCTTGTTGCAGCCAGGATAACCCGAGGCATACCAGAGGCACTCTTTTCTATTCCGAACCAACCCACCTCCGCCACGCCCACTTTAGAGATAGTTGCCTTGAGACATTGCATGACTTGGACGCTGAGCAGAAAGGGGCTGAAAAGTCATCCCCAGGCCTCCCCCCTGTGCTCCCACATCTGAGTCAGGTTTCCTTTTCATTATTCAATGACCCACTTCTGACCGTGTGTAGTTTGACCATGAGTGTTGACTGTTGAGCCAGTGGCTATCAACGCCATCCTTGGCTTACTATCGTGGCTAGCGCCAAAGGATCAAGATGCGGTTCTGAGACACGGATGGATCAACTACTATCCGTCCTGCTGATGGGAGTTCTGCGTATTCATCATCAGAATATAAAAGCCAATGTCCCAATGATAGTACATTGTCAAGTACAATATATATATTTCGCTGTTCATTTGTAGTTATTTTAGCTTAGCATTGTGCAAAGGCTACGGCGGGTAGGTCCCGACTGCGTGGCAGGCTGATGTATGAAAGCCCCTCGTCCTGTGTTATTGATGTCATGATAAAGCTCCGCTGCATCTACGACAGACTCTCGCGACCAATTCCCAATTATTTTTAACATTTTTTACATGCTCCATTCGAATTTACACCTTCACATTCCAATTCTTCCGATGTTTCATAATCCCAGGTTTAATTTGACACGCCGTCACTGCACCGTCTCAGCTAAAGTATGAAGGGAATGATTTCACGTGACTTCGCGGCGCAACGGGCAGGTAATGGGTAGGGGAGTCCTCTAGTCTAAATTAGTACATTTGCGGAGCTGCCAATCTGTCTTTCCGCCAGGTACCTCCTAAACCGGGTCCGATAACACCCATTCTCGTCAACCTTGACGACATTTTTGTTCTTCTTCAACTCCATCTCTTGGACTCAATTGCTTTGCTCGCGCCCAGCACTCGCCCCCCGTGTTGCCGCTAGCTCTGTTACCATTCTCTCTTACGATCGACGTCACAATGGCTACCCGCATGACCCCTCTCTCGGCACGCGTCGCCGCTGCCGCTCGCTCATCTACTCGAGCTTCGCCTACGTCCACCTTTTCCCAAACATTCTCACGTTCTTTCCGTCAACAGCGCCGTACCTATTCCTCACAGCCTCCTGTCCGCAACGACAAAATCAAATTCTGGCCCTTTGTCGCTGTCATTGGTTTGGGAACTCTTGGCTACATGGGTCTCGTCAACCGTCGCAAAGGTGAGCTACCTTACTCGCTACCGCCGCTCCCCTCCCTTCGTCAAACACCCTACCCTGCTTCTCCCATGGCCTTACCCCAAGCCATCAGCCGATATCGTGATCCAAGCTTCCCATAAGAGCACTTTTTAAATGCCTCCTGCGATTTTTCCCCCGTCGCTTGTTCAACCTCCACCTCCTTTGACTCCTTGATTTCACATGTCCACAGAAGCAAACTTACTAACGATATATTACCTCAACAGACATGCCTCGAGAGCTCAGCGCCCCGGCCGCCGCTGGCCAGCTTCCTGAGCCCGCAAAGTCCACACCCGCTTTCAGCCCCTCCGATGTAACCGTCGTCTTTGTCCTCGGTGGACCCGGTGCTGGAAAGGGTACTCAGTGCGCGAGACTCGTCAACGAGTACGGCTTCATCCACCTTTCTGCTGGAGACCTTTTACGTGCTGAGCAACAGCGCCCCGGCTCCGAGTTTGGCGAGCTCATCAAGGACTATATTAAGAATGGCCTCATTGTTCCCATGGAGGTCACCATCAAGCTTCTTGAAAACGCCATGACTGAGGCGCTTCAGAAGTCTAGCTCCAAGAAGGGCCGCTTCCTCATTGATGGTTTCCCTCGCAAGATGGACCAGGCCGTCAAGTTTGAGGAGAGTGTCTGCCCCGCCAAGCTGGTTCTCTTCTTTGACTGTCCTGAAAAGGTCATGGAGGAGCGTCTTCTCGAGCGTGGCAAGACCTCCGGTCGCTCTGATGACAATGCTGAGAGCATCCGCAAACGCTTCCGCACCTTTGTAGAGACCAGCATGCCAGTCGTGGATGCCTTTGAGAAGGAGGGCAAGGTCGTCAAGCTCGATGCCACTCCCACTCCCGAAGAGGTCTTTGGCAACACCAAGAAGGCCCTTACCCAGAAGCTTGGCTCCGACTTCTAAATGCCGTACCCGGTTTCTTTAACTCTGGGCGCAAGCCATGCAAATATACAACACACGCGCGCACATGCACGGGGGGCACCGTCACGCATGGAGAAGCAATGCAATGGGGTAAGATCTGGGGATTGTAGATGTAGATTAGAGGGGAAGAGTCATGCCCTACACTATAGATTTGTGGCATGGAGATTGGATTCTATGGTTGTGCGTCGTCGCCAAATCTCTGGCTTTTCTTTTTATCTGTTATATTTGATGTATGCCTAGTATACTTTTCTATGTAATATTCATTCGGCCATGTATCTGCTGTAGGCAACGGTAGACGGGTATCAATAAGAGACTATCGTGGAGCGATAGAGATGAAATAATGAGATTGTATCAGTGGGATATGCCTATATTACGTGACAGTGACATTCGTACAAACGATCAATTATGGGCATTTTCGTGGTTGGGCGTAAGGATTAATATGATCGGTTAGCATGAATTAAATGTCAATTCAAGAAATAACGTTGCCGCTTGCTCCCCGAAAGCTGTATGGGGAAGACGAAATTATAGAAAAAACAATACTAGTTTATTAACACAATGTTGGAGCATCTGACACTTGAATGGTTAAGCCCGATCATTTTTTCCACCGAAAACTGCCTTGCATTGATCTTAGCCAAAACAACAATAATATGCAAGGCAAGACTAACCCCTCCTAAAAAAATAAAAAAAAATACAAAAAGGTAGGCAAAGCCATTTATTATATACTATTATTACCGATATAGTTTATATATTCCAGCTGGACCGGTCAACTTGGGCCAACAATCCTCCAAGAGTTGAACTGTACTACCCTACCCTACAGACGGGTGAACTGAGGCGGCCTCATTGGTCGGCGCATTAATGCGCGTCAGCAGCCAAGGCACACCAAGGACTGGCCTATCATCATCGCTATGTTTCTGACTTCAGCCTTGATTGATGGGCGAATGCCAACCCCGGATTTCAGCCCAGGGTGTAACCTTTGCCATCCTCCGCGCGCAAGACCAATAAGACTAATATCCACAGCCCCCAGCTGACTGACATTACGTTTCAGTCTCACAAAGCCCATCCCCACTCTGACAGTCAGAACCCACGATAACACAGCAGGCATAATTTCATCTCACTGGTGCATCAAGTATTTGAACCAAAAGCACAATCCCCTGGCGACACAAGACGAAGAAAAAAAGAAAGAAAAGAAAAAAAAGAGCTGCCATTCTTTCATGTAAACCGGTTGTCTTTGCTGCTGCTCGCCATGGACAAGGCCTCGAGCAAGACCAAGGCACCAAGGTCAGCAGCTAGACGCAATATTGACGCGAGACGCGAGCAAAATCGCGTAGCAAGCCGCAATTATCGTATGTGAGCTTACAAATGCCGGGATGTAAAGTAGCTGGTTGAAGGATTGACGCCAACTAAATAGGGGAAAAGCGGAAACAAAAGCTGGCACTTCTCAACCAGCTCCTTGACAGCGAGAACGCCAGCCCCGCGGGCTCAAGTTCTCTACTCGATGATAAAAATACCAATGCAGATCTGAACCTAAACGTTCCAGTGAACGGCAATGACACGAACTCATCACAGCTGTCAGTATCACAAGACAATGTGGAGTTGGATCTGGACCTTGCAAATATCGATCAATACATTATCCCTTCCAACACCAGCGCCTCCCACGCCCAGAATTCGATATCTGGCAGCTGGACTGCTTTACTGCCCTCGACTGGCCCAACGACCACCGCAGGATTTTCGCATTCCGTGCAGGGAATCTTTACCGATGGCGCGTTGTTAACTGGCAACAGCAATGCGCCACCATCACTGCCACCCGCTGGGCCTAGCTCTTCGTCTGTCCAGGATGAAGCTATCCGAAATGTCATGAAGGGAATAGAGCATCTGTCCATCAACCAGAAGCGAGACCTTATACGATTGCTTCAGGACCAAGTTGAACCAGCCCCCACGCCGACGGCCTTGCCCACACTCAACTCTGAACACCCGGCGTCCAACAACAACAACGCACCCAAACTTTGCAACCGCACAAGATTGCAGCTGGAGGCCCTGGAATTTTCCATCTCCCTCCACCTCGCCGCGACGGCCGGGCCCAGCAGCGGACTCAGCGAATACGTGAGACACAGCGGCCTTTTCAGCGCCCTCTTCGCCAACTGCTTCGCCCTGGGGATGCCGGACATCAGCCCTCTCCTCACCGAGGACGGCTGGAGCATCTTCGGCCTTGGGCCCGAAATCGCCTACCACCCGAGCCAGCTTTCGGTAGTCCGAGGAAAGTATCGCAGCCTGGCACCGGCCCTGCAGCCGTGCGACAAGCAGTTGACTTTTGCGCACCACCCTTACATAGTATGTGACCCTCCCCGTCCTCCCACCGCCCTGGATTGCAAAAAAAATGTCCGGCCTTTTGGATGAAGCGACCCCCTAACCCCTCGCAAGGACGTGATACCCTTCAGACGCTTTCGCGAAAAGCTCCTCGAAGCGCTTGACCATGACCCGCCGCTGCTTGACGAGGATGTCCTGTGCCACGACATGCTCGGCGGGTTGATATGCTGGGGCTCGCGGCAGAACAACATGGGCATGGACGCCGCCGTCCCCTGGGACGTGCGCAGCTGGGAGCCCAGCGTTTGGTTCCTCAGCAAGTACCGGGATTTTGTGGGCGGCTGGGACGACGAGATGTGGAAAGGTGCCCGGCTGTGGCATAGCATGCGCGGCCAGCGCATACACGCCGCCCCCGCAACGGTGCCGTGGTGATGGTTCAATACGGAGGGGAGGTGAGGGGAGGGGAGCTGCCGTATTTCGCCATTGGCTCCAAACTTGCTCGTCACATATGATAACCAGGCTGGCGGGTTGTGTGGGTGGACCGCATGATTTGACGACGGACGAACCAAGATGGTGTATTTCGGATACTCTTTCCCCATGTAGGATTAATGCAGAGGTCTATAGAGACTAAAAAAGCGTTTGGGCCATCGGTTCATCGTATGGGTATTTTAGCGAGTGTTAATCGAGCTCTGTTATTGCTTCGGTGTGTGTGTACATCATATCTATTCTCGTCTCCGCACTTAAAAAAAATGCAAGGGTTCAAAGGTTGTTTAGAATTTTGTCACGCATCACTAGCAGCTCGCACTCGGCACGTTTGAACATAATCATGTCATGTACTATTACAAAAGTCTTATCGAAGCCTGGCAGAAAGCTTCAAGGCTATTGGCAAAAAGAAAAGGGGTATGGTATCACTTAAAGAAAGCCCCGCCAAACGAAAGCCCCCCGAACAAGGCCGACCCAAAACGGCAAAGACTAGGAAACAAGATAAAAAAGCCACACGCATAAGGCGAAGTTCATCACGCCAGTTTTACACCAAGCATAGTAAAAAACGTCTTTCCGCCGGGGCCGTTTTCGCGAGCGTCGTTGTCATGATCCACGTCTCTCCTTCCCATGTCCGAAGCAGGTCTGTTTTAAATTAGAGAATATACTCAGGTTCAGAAGGCCCCCTCGAATGGGCAATCAACGCTGTCATGGCCGTCTCGCTCGCACACGGCACACCACTTCTCGGGGTCCATGATTCCACTCTCCTTACCGGCAACCGGGCCGGACTCCATGGGGTTGGGCAGGATCTGAACGTTGGGAGAGGGAGGCCCGTTCTTGAGCTTGAGAGTGGAGAGCGGAGCAGGAGCGCCGTCGCCGGTGGGTGTGTGAGGCTTCAGCTCATCATGGGTTGTTTCTCTGGGTGAGCTCATGTCGCCGTTGATCTTGGTACTCTCTGGACCAAACATGTTGGTGCAAGTGAGGATATCGTGACCGTTAGTCTCGCAAATCTCACACCAGAGGGTGCTAGTCTCGGTGGCATTGGAGTAGACATCGCTCTCAGGCATTGTGTCGAGCGTGCTGCCTCGTTTGTGGGTAGCCTCAGGGGAACGAGGCTCATAAGCCTGGCTCAGGACAACTGTGTCGCGAGAGTCTCTCAAGGAGGATCGCTGGCCAGCTGCGATGGGAGCGGTGGAGGCGCCCTGGCGAACTGTGTCTAGTTCTCGCTCGAGTTCCTCCTCTCGACTTGTCTTCTTGTCCAGGAGGGCCTGGAGCTCAGCAACCTGTCGCTCAAGGTTATCGCGAGCGATCTTGTTCTCAGCCGCATCGCCTCCAATGAAGGAACCGGGTCGCTGGGTAGGCGTGCGGTCTTCTCCGCCGGGGATGGCGTCCCGGCTTAAGGAGTGGATGATTGCCTTGAGTCCTCTAATCTCATCATCCTTCTGCTCAAGCTCCTTTGACGAGATGCCGGGCTCGCTGTTGCCCGCGTTGGCCGCCGCCACCTTTTCTCGTTCGCGGCGCAGCTCCGTCCTTGTACGCTCGACCTCGCCTCTTAGGAACTCGACTTCACCGCGGGCCTCAGCTTCGCCTCGACGAGCATCCTCCAGTCCTTCCTCTAGCTCCTGTACGAGTTCTTCGAGCTGCTTAAGCTGATTGGCCACGGAATCAACGTCGACATTTCGAGACTCCAGCTCTCGAATGTCGGCCATCAGTTCCTCTATTCTCTTTTCGTAGACACGCTCCGTCTCGGTGCTGGCCATTTCAAGCGTGTCAATGGTGCTTCGGAAATCGGCTCGGTGGGCATCAAACTCTGAAGTGAGCATGGCAATTTTGTCGTTCTTTTCTCGAAGTATTTGTCGAAGCTGCGAGGTATCTTTGTCATCGAGGCTGTTTCGTCTAGGTGGCAGGGCGTCGGCGGTCTCCATAAGCCCCTGCAGTTCGACGAGGCTGCTCTCCATTTCGGCCAAGGTGGAAGATTGGTCCTTCAGCTGCCGATCGCGATCTTGCAGTTGAGCCCGCAATCGCTCAACCTCTTCCTCGTTAACGGGGTTAGCGGCACGGGAAGCAGCGCGAGAGCCAGCACGGGAGCCAGCGCGAGAGTTTGGCCGAAGCTTTGCGTTGAACGAAGATACTGATCCTATACTGCCATTGGTCATGGTTCGCTGCACGCCTAGCGGACCGAGATCGTCGTCCAATCCAGGTGCGGCCCCCATGGCCGAAACGCTGCGCGGACCCAAGTTTGGCTTGGCGTCCAATCTGGACGACTTCTTGTTTGGATCACCCATCGTCCCTCGCACACTTTGCGCGAGCCGATTCGTGGGACTTCCATAGCGCGAAGGTTGAGATTTGGCTGGTGTTGCCATTGACGGTCGCGGCCCTGGAGTCATTTGCATCCGGCGGACGGGAGAGTCAGGCCGCGGGAGCGACGTCCTGACGACTCCTCGCTTGCTCTGAGGGCTCGCCGCGCGACCCATAGGCCCAACAGATGCGCTGAACTTGGGTAGACCAGGCGTTGGTGGTGTGTGGTTGAGGGAGTTTTGATTTCCGGCCCTCAAGCCACCGAATGTGCTGGCAGTCGGGGTCTGCGGGACGGATGGGATCGAATCGCGGCGCACCATGGCTTTGGCGACAGGCAGGAAGATACCAGCCCCAGGGATGTTTGTGTTGAAATAGGATACACTGCGATGAGCTCGGTCAGCGGACTGAAAGTAAGGTTTGTAACGAGAGGGGAAGGCTCACCCATCAACATCGCCACTGTTTTTGCCCCGAGCTGCAAAGTCTGGATGCAGTTCAACGCCGGCAAATACTCCCTTCTTGCCTTGAACAGATCCGACGAAGCGGACGGTTCCTTGCATACCTCCGGGAACGTCGACGGTGTCGCCGAGCGCAACGTCGGCACCAGAGCCGCGGCCGGGAGTCATGGGGATCATGTTGTCGGATGTGTCGTTCAGCACTGACTCGACTGCGTAACTCTCTGTAACATCGGGGATGCTGGCGAGCGAGCTGGGTGTGAGTGCGGCCAGAGAGGCTTTGCGCGGGAGAGGAGGAGGAGCAAATCGAGAGTGAGAGCTGTAAGCGGCCTTCAAATTGGGGGTGGAAGCGGTGTTTGAGGGTCGGCGCAGAGCTCTTGAAGGCGTCTTTGGCCGCAAGTGGGTGGTTGTTGTGGCAGAAGGCATGGCGGCCTTTAGACAGGCCCAGCTGGGGCCTTATTTTCTTTGGGAGAGGATTCGTAGAGGGCGTGTCTCATTTGTTTACACCCCACGCTGCAGCCGCATCCGGCAAATAGGGGGGCAGAAGCTCGCAGAGGGATCCCAGCGCTGCGCAACGACAGTGCGTCAGAACTGTCTCCGTTGCCAATAGTAGCTCCCGTCGATTAGACGCGCGTTGCCGAGCACCAGAGATGGCCAAAAGGGGTCCGAAAAGAGAAACCAAAAAAAGCAATGGCCTGCAGCTGCGGGATCTGACGTGTTACGCTGCCGCAAGGGACGACGACAACTGTAGGGGCGGTGGCAACAGGCTGCGTGGTAAATGAGACTAGCTGAAAAAATTGGCGGCAAGAGAAATGAAATGAGTGCAAGTGTGGTTGATTGAATGCCCTGGAGACGGGATGACTGGGGTTGATTATTTCGATTTCGGTTTTTTTCGCTGATAGCTAATCCCGGGGGGACGGTGAGGCACCACGGTAGGGTAGCTTTTTGGTGGGGGGAGAAGTGGAGGGTAGTCGAAATGAACGCCGCCAAGAGATGACTTTGGCGAGACGGGAAGCGAAAGAAAAAGAAAGAATGACGGCGAAGGGGAGAGGCGAGAGCAATGATGCTGAAGCCGAAGTTGGTATTGGTGCTGCCGGTGATGATGCCGATGTCGGTAAGGGGGGAAAGAGAGGATGCGCGTCTGGATGCCAGAGGGAGGTTGGTATCTTGTAGACTGGCAGGAGATAGATGTGCTTGAGACAAGCTTGCAGGTCAAGCTGCTTGCTGTTTGATGAACAAACTTCTTCAACGCCAGCAAAAAGGGGCGCAGGAGGGGCAGCTCTGGGCTCTTATGACTTCTTTCTTCTTCCTGGGAAACCAGGGACCACAACAACCCCAGTTCGTAAGCCTCACTCGCTCTGGTTGTTCGCCGCCGTCACCGCCTCTGCACGGGTCTTGCTCCACGCTGCAAGCCTCCGACACAGGTTCCAGGGACGACGCAGGGGATGGAGCAACGAGGGTTGTTATTCCGTGCTGGGGGGCGTTTTGTGCTTTAGTTGTGTCAGTCCTGTTCAGTTAAGCCAGGCCGGATGCCATGAGCAAACTCCGGGGAAAACGCAGGGGTGCTAGTGCTGGTGCGGACAGCGCCGTGCAGAAAAGGGCAACGGGAATCAACAGACGGGAACGGAAATGGATAAAGAAAATGGCAGCCCAGCAGTGCCCACTTGGTGATGAGGACCTTTAGTGTTGATGATTCCAACCAGGGAATTACTTGGGGTCCAGCTCTCCTCCCTGGGCTCAACGGGCTTCCCTCCATCTTTATTTACCGGGCCTGCTGCTTCAGGAGAGTCCAGATCAAAACAATCGCACCCATGCACCTCCGTTGTCATGATGCATCTGGCGCAGTTGTGTTTACCTGCACCTCAGCTCTGTCGCCGTGGCATCGCTGCGGTAGCTGCATCACGCGGAGTCGCCTCCCCATGTTGCTCCAATAGCGGACAAGACCTTGGCCGCACTTCGATGCAATCGCCGCCGAGACCACCCGCTTCACCCCAGGCCCTTGGTGCCCATTCGCCCTCTGGCCGATCCACCTCCACCAGCTCCCTGGTCACTCTCCCGTTTTGACGCCGCGGAACAGGAGGAGTAAGCGGTTGGTTCAAGTAATCATGATGATTTGATCGTAAATAAACCCCGCTTCCCTGAGTCCAAGATTGCTCAGAATCTTCTCTTTGGTCCTGTTTCAATCCTGCATCCGCCCAGCTAACATGAGCAAATTTGCCGGCAACACCATTCATATTAAATATATTGACCTACGTGTTCTCGTTAGATGTATTGCCCCATCGCACCTGAGCTTTCAGGGTGGGGAACCTGCCTTTTACGGGGAACATCATTATGCCGGATAATAACTGTTGATCGCCAAGACAGCCTCACACAATTTGATTCATTTCCACAGGCACACCGATGGCTGCTTTTCTGTTCATGATTTATCCAGTGCACTCCTGGTCCCTGTTACATATACATAATTCTATCCAAGATTGCCACCTTTGGCAGACGGATATGTGGCGCTTTCTCTTCAACCTTGAAGCATAGCGTGATAGCGTTATGACGTTACATCCCGGTCCTGTCTAAGATGCCCCTCGCCAGTGTGGAGTCGTTCTAATCTTGGATACCCATCTAAAGAAGCAAAAAAAATCGACAGGAGACTTGCCATATGGGTTTAAACGCTCTATTCTCACTCGTGGATGGGGTTATGGTGGCCTTCTTCAAATGTGGCATTGCCATTATTCCTTTGTACGCAGTGTACCGATTTGCCACCTTAATCCATACCTCGCCTTCGCCAGTCCGTCTGCCAGCACCGAGGTGCATTGCAGCATCCTGCAACAGGTCGTGGCTCCTTTCAAGGTCTTAATTGTCGCGACTGCCGGGGAGTCGCTTTCAAGTGCTAGGAATGCTCCAACGCCTCGGATGGATCCGGGCGTTAAACAGTCTCTGGAATGTCCATGCGCATGTTCCTGGTGATGCTGCTGATCTTGGTCGTGAAAGGGCCGTCAAACTCCGAGAATGATTGCACGCAGTGCTCGCCCGCTGTGGTTGGAACACAAATAATGCTCTGTTCTGATGGATAAATGCCGCTCCTACTAGGTTGGAGAGCCGTGATCTCGTTCGATAATGTCGTCGCGCCCCAGCGGCCGTGTCCCATCGTTCAGAACCATCGCTTCTCGATGCTGTCGTCGAAGTCGTTGTTCTTCAGCAGAATGTTCTCGGGTGCGAGGGACCTGTGGTCGACCCTGCGTGTCCTCCTCAATCTCCATGATAGGATCAGGAAGTTCCCGGATCCGACGTCTCGAGTTTTCCTTGTCAATCAACCCCGCCTTCTCCAGTGCTCGTAGGCCACGTCTTGTCAGCCTAATTTTATCCACAATTTCGACAATGCGATTTCCCCTGTACTGCATATACTCCTTGAAGGCGCAACGTCTTTCCTCTGGGGTATCGCCCCAGTCCTGCTTTGCAAGCCACCTCTCAACAAACCCGGCTTTGACAAGCATGCTAGCGCCGTATTTGTTGCAGAGTTCAAGCACAAACATTAGGCAGAACCTCTCAGCCATATCGCGGACATAGTATTCATCCCAAGAGCTATCGGCAAGCCTAGGAAGCTCGTTATCACCCAGACTCAGTTCCAGCGACCTCACTAGAGCAGAATAGGCTTTTGGGTTATTCAGCTTTGAAAGTCCATCAAGACCTAAGAAATTAGTAAAGGAAGGAGCCTAGCGCAGACAATGAGCATACCAAGAGTTTGCCCACTGAGAAGTGCCAACGCACGCAGGCATTGCATACGTTGAACATAGTTGGGTCTGGTGATGCCTTGAAGGAGGCTCTCCGTCGTGTCCGTATCATTGACGGCCCTGTCACAGAGGATTTTGATGGCGATCTCGCGAATGGAAAAATTTGGATGGTCCAGTAGTTTCTCTAGAGTCCCTAGTTGAAGAGAGTCCTCGGTATCTTGGGTGATGTACTGGGTCTTGGGCTGTGGTGGAGGAATCTCATTGTCATCTCGGATGATGGTGAGTGCCGTGAATACTGTGCTAACGATGCCGAACGTGGCCAGCCCCAAACTCACGAGGACGACACGCTCATCTCGGGCAAACGAGAGGAATGAGTCTGTCCAGCCCATTTTCCTCAGTGGTGACTCCCGGATTTCATGGCTAACATAAACTTGAGGAGATGCAATGACCAGCGGTATTCATGACTTAGATGAGAAGGAAGGTTAACAGGTAGCTCCTGACGTGACGTAGCGCAATTCTGCCGCTCGACACCGCGTTTAGAAGCGCTTAATATAGCATAGCTTATTTCAGTCTATCACTCACGAACTATTTGATGCACTGGGGTAGTGCGCCCCCAGCAGATACACATGGCAATATAAATATTAGAAACTCCTGGGCTTATTTAAACCCTACGGATATAGCATGTCATATCTTTTGCTTCTGGCTGTCTTCTTATCCTGGTGCCAGAGCTGCAGTTTCGTCGGCGTCAAAAAATGCCTGCAGGAATTTGTAGCCAATGAGAAGCTAGTGCCCCACATTCCAATTCCACTACTGATAAAGATAACGATTTTCAAAGAAAAAAATCCCAGCTTCGAGTTGTCGGCTCGGACATCCCACTGGTAAAATTTCCATCCCAAGGTTGAGATGGTCGGTTCTCAACTTAAGCGCCTCAAGGCGTCCTTGAGGGACCAGGGCATCGTCAGACCGCAGCAATCCAAGAAGCAGAAGCGCCGCGCTGCTCAAGATGAACGCGCCCGCAACGAAAAGCGCCTCCAACGAGGGGCGGTGCTCGAAGGCATTCGCGAACAGTTCAATCCTTTTGACCTAAAGCATGCCGCGCGCGGCCCTAAATTCGAGGTCACAACCAATCGTCCGACGACAGCCGGGAACATCAAAGGTCGCCCTGGACAGGCCAAGGCGGCTAGCGAAGAGAGGGTAAAATTCACCAGCCGAAATGTGCACATCTCTTGCTAACATGCGCCTAGCGCCGGGAAACATTGCTTGTCGAGATGCAGCGACGTAACAAGGTCGGAGGCATTATCGATCGTCGATTTGGAGAAAATGATCCGACCATGACACCGGAAGAGAAGATGTTGGAACGATTCGCCCGAGAAAAGCAAAAGAGCCACAAAAAGGGTTCCATGTTCGACTTGGAAGATGATGAACCCTCAGAAGGCTTGACCCATTTGGGCAAGTCTTTGACTTTTGACGACATGCCTGATGATTTCCAAGAGGACGACCTGGAGGAGTACGATAGTGATGGCTCAGTTCGCGAAAACCAAAGACTGAAACGTCTTCGGTCTCTAGCGGCCGCAGGTGGCGACGGAGAAGACGCCGAGAACGAAGAACCCGAACGTAAGAAGTCGAAAAAGGAAGTTATGGAAGAGGTCATTGCCAAATCCAAGATGCACAAATATGAACGCCAGGCTGCCAAAGATCAAGACGATGATCTCCGAGCAGAGCTTGACAAGGAACTGCCCAACCTCCAGATGCTCCTTTCCCAAGGCCTCCAAGGCTCGAAGCCCCAGGGCGCGGAAGCGAATGGTGTCTCAACTATCGCAGGCGTAGAACGAAGCGCTTTTGAGAGAAACTTTGATCTGCAAGTCAAGAAACTTGCTCAGGACAAGAGGGCTCAGCCTTCCGACCGCACGAAAACGGAAGAGGAGAAAGTCGAGGAAGACTCTAAGAGATTAAAAGAGCTCGAGGACAAGAGACAAAGACGCATGAGGGGCGAGGAAGTCACTGATAGCGAGGATGACGCCAAATCAGAAAAGGATGGCGCCAAACAGGACGATTTTATGGACATGGACGATAACGACGATGATTTTGGCCTGGGCAGCGGAATCAAGGCACGACCAACTGCTACAGAACTGGGTTTCGATGATGAGGATGATTTCATCATCGATGATGACCTTGTGGCAAGCGGCTCTGATCTTGAACTCATTGAAAGCGGCGAAGACTCTGAGATGGAAGACTCTGATGAGGGCCAGGGCGACGATGAAGAGGATGAAGAAGACGATTTCACAAAGGGACTTCTCAACGAAGAAGAGGCCAGGAATCCTGTTTTCGAAGCTGATTCATCTGCGAAGGCTTCGGCCATCAAGAAAGGAGATGACCAGGGGCTACCATTCACCTTCGCCTGCCCCCAATCTTGCGACGAGTTTCAGTCCATCATCGCACCCTATCCCTCAAAAAACATACCTACAATTGTCCAAAGGATCCGAGCGCTCTATCACCCCAAGCTTGACAGCAAAAACAAAGAGCGGCTCGCCAAGTTCTCTGCCGCCTTGGTTGACTTCATCGGTCTGCCCTGGGATCCAACAACTTCGGCCTCCTTTTCAGTCTTGGAGAGCATCGTTCGCCACATCCACTCATTGGCCAAGATGTTCCCCGTTGAGATTAGCCAGCAGTTCCGCCTCAATATTGAGGAGATGGGCAACTCACGTCCACTTGCCTTGGAGACAGGGGATTTGGTCCTTCTCACTGCTGTGGGTACTATCTTCCCGACATCTGACCATTTTCATCAAGTTGTCACACCTGCGACATTGACCATTGCTCGTTATCTTGGGCAAAAGGTTCCTCAGCACCTATCCGATTTTGCAATCGGCACATATCTGTCAATTCTCGGCGTCAGCTATCAGAAGCTTGCGAAGAGGTACATGCCCGAAGTCCTTAACTTCTCTCTAAACACACTGCACGCCCTTGCTCCAGTAGCGCCGGCGAAAACCATTGGCAGCTTCCCCATCCATAATGCGCCTGCCGGTCTTCGTGTCGAGTCTACTAGCAAGACTCTTGTTAGGAAGCTAAACTTTGCCGACTGTCGTGGCATCGATGTTTCGGGGACACAGGCTAAGGCGCTCAAGGTTGCCATCCTGGACACCACTGCCCAGGTTTTAGAAGCAGCTGCGGATACGTGGACCGGGAAGAGCGCCTTCTCTGAAACATTCTCGCAGGCATCTGGCGTTTTGAAACATCTTAACAACAAGAGCTGCCGATCCCACCTACCTTCTGGCCTCAGTGACCGCTTGGAAAAGCTGCAGGCTAAACTCGTGCGAATGCTCAAGGTGGCACAGCTCTCTCGTCGACCTCTAGAGTTGCACCACCACCGACCCCTGGCTATCAAGACGTACGTACCCAAGTTTGAGGAGACGTTCGATCCCGATAAGCACTACGATCCTGATCGTGAGCGTGCTGAGCTAGCCAAGCTGAAGGCCGAGCACAAGAAGGAGCGCAAGGGCGCGATGAGAGAGCTGCGGAAGGACACCAACTTTTTGGCGAGAGAGAAGCTCCGAATCAAGAAGGCCAAGGACGAAGCGTACGAGAAGAAATACAAGAGGCTGGTTGCCGAGATCCAGAGCGAGGAAGGACGCGAAGCAAATGCATACGAAAGGGAGAAGGCTTCACGAAAGAGGGCCAGGAACAGGTAAAGGGATATCATACGTATACAATACCCACCCAATTAGTTTTGGTTCAAAAGTGGGTTCGAGTTGTCTGTGTTTTTTTTTCTTGAAGTGGGAAAGGGATGTCAAAATATTTGGATATTACTTGAAAAGTACACTCAATCAAAGGCAGCATTGTCATCTGCACAGTCCACTAAGCTGTTTTACACCGTATTTCACCATGTAAAAGCCAGAGCCGGGCTTGATGTTAGCGACAAGTTGTGCTGTACCGAGTGAACGACGTACAGTGCGAATACGCAGCAATGTACAGTTTAGGAGCACCGCGTCGGGGGCTGAGAATTTCTGCCTTTCGGGCCGCAGTCAGACGCGGGTATCCGCCGATCCAAAACCGACACCCATACCACCAGTCCCCAGCTCTTGCTTGCTTTCAATTCACTTTCTCTACTGTTTTTCTCGCGGAAATCACCAGGGGGTTAGATTTCTTGCCAGCTGCTTCCGATCTGTTTGAGCGTTCATTCAAGTCGGACCTTGCATTATGAGCAATACCCAGCAACCTGGTGCTAGTGCACCAGGCGAGGAGGAGGATGATGATTACATGAACATGTCGTTTGAGGATCCTCAGCCGGCCAAGGAGACATCCCTGCAACGCACCCAGCGGCTGAAGCGCGAGTCGCGTGCCAGAGGTATCATCAAATCAAAGGCACAGATTGCAGAAGAAGAAGAAGCTGCCCGTGAAAAGGCGCTGTCTACGTCCATGCTCGAGGACCCAAAGGCGAAAAAGAGCAAAGGCCTTGCCATGATGGCCAAGATGGGTTTCACTGGTGGCGGCCTGGGAAAGAAGGGAGAAGATGGGCAGAGCCAGGGGAGGAGAGAGCCGGTCAGGGTCAGCATGAAGGATGACCGTGGCGGTATCGGACTGGATAATGAAAAGAAGAGGAAGATAAGGGAAGCAGCCGAAGAAAGAGATGCGAAGGCGACCAAGATGGATCCGATCGAGTACCGGGATCGTGTGAGAAAAGAGCGCGAGGAAGCACGGATAGAGAAGCAATTCTTTGCTGCGCAGCGGACGGCTGAACGCATGGACGATGAAGCATCCAACGACAAGGAAGACGTTTCCGGCGGGTCTTCGCCCAAGACGTCGACGAGCAAGCCGCGTTCCACATCATCGCGACCGCTCAAGTCCATTCCTGTCCTGTACCGAGGTCTTGTGCGCTACCGCGAAGAACAGGAGCGAGACAGACGCATGCGATACGATCTCGAGCAGTCGTTATCCCGACTCCCCACGTACGAGGATGACCATGAGGATGCCGATGACAAAAAGGCCCTTGGAAAAGGAAAAACCGTCTACGCCACGGCCGAGGATTTGGATGAAGAGGACGAACAGCTGGATCAGTTTAATGCGCTGGAGATTGGGGAAAGGTTAAAACAAGTGCTTCAGTATCTTCGAGATATGCACACCTACTGCTTTTGGTGTAAAATGGCGTACCCGGATGCCGAAATGGAAGGGTGTCCAGGGTTAACAGAGGAGGATCACGATTAGGCAGGGATGTTGAACGGTTTTAAATCCGAACAAAGAAAAGAATATTGCTGAAATGCACAACCTGATTTTTGAATGATGATAATAGAGACCTCATGTACCAAGTGTCAAACTGACGATGATTCAAGAGCTGTATGTAATTGCGCATAGCAACTCCATCATCTCGCATTGAGCCATCATATTCCTATGCGTTGCCGTGTGGATGTATGGCATGTCTATTTTTATTCCCCCTTTTTGCCAAATATTGAAGCCTCGGTTTCCGTAAAGCCGGCCCATGGCATGATGCGTCTCGCCCAAAAGTGCCAGGCCTATAGACTCATGCCGGTGTACAAAGGTTTCCGAGAATTTGATGGAAATTCCAGGTCAGCTAATAAGGAAAGAAAGAGAGAGATACAGACAGAGAGAGAGAGCGAGAAAAGGCTATCGGGTTAGAATTTACTATAATTCGGCAGCATCTTGCCAAGAATCTCTTGAAGGAGTCGGCTTGGTGTCGGCGTCGATGAATTTGATGGCAACATTCCTGCAGCTGAGCTGCTTTCCACCGTGGTAGACGTAAAAGTCGAGCGACGCACCGTCGCTCAGCATTCGAAGCTCGTAGTTGACCCTTTTAAACTCCTCCCCGTTGGTGTTTGTCCACTTTGGGAGCTTGTTCCAGTTGGGTATCTTGGATAGCCGGATCTCGCAGAGCGCTTGGACAGAAGAGTCCTTTCTGCAAGGAGGCGCGGGCGCCTCGGAATATACGATATCAACGATATTTTTGTCCTCTGGGCTTGACATGTCCTGCCAAAAATGGTGGCTGACCGGCTTCTCGGCGTGAATTGGCTCGCCCTGTGTTGGGTTTCTGTTAGCCTCGGTCGCTCTGCAGCAGGATAACTCTGAAAGGGAGGGGAGAGGAGGGGGGGTCTTGCGATTTTCAAAAACCACTTCATCTGCTCTACGGCAAGCCAAGCCTGGTTTATTTTGCACCAGCTTCTGTCTGCGGGATCATGGTCCTTGTTGTCAAAGGGGAGGATATTGACCAAGGTCCCATAACTTGCTCGTGAGATGCGCGAGTCAACTGCCACGGAAACGGGCCTTGTCAAGTTAGCCAGCTCCATTCCCTTGATAACGGCGCCTCTGCATATTGCGGTCCACCTTCAGCGCCAATGGTTAGTCACGGTCCTTGACAATTTCAGCGTCTAAAGTGGAACTGACGGTCTTTCCCCGTTCGCCTGAAGGACTTCCATTTGTTTACCGCCAAGATCTTTGAGACATTCATAAAGATATCTCGATTTCCCAAATCCTCCCACTAGGATCAAGAACTGTAAAAGAATGTGAGCAAGCAGGGAATCACGTGTGGGCGATGGGTGTCTACCTTGGGTTTCTTCCGAGCTTTGTTTCGCACTTGGCGGATTTGGTTCTCAACAAGTTCTTCGATTTGCCCTACAATAGGCTTGTAAATTTTCTCCACGTCTTGCCTTGTTCGAATTTTAGCAAATGCAAAGTCCAAGTTTCTTTTTTAGAATAGACACGTACTTGCAGATACGAATAGTCGGAGACTGGTATCCATTCTCTAACGTGCCGCCGAAAGGAATCAAGATCTCGTAGGTAGAGAAATCTTTGGAAAAGGTTGTTTTAATGGAACCTTCCCAATCAATGTCCATGATTCTTCTCACGCCCGTCTCGCCGAGTTTATCCCATGTCGAGCGATGGATGCGTGACTTGAGCAGAGCATTGAAACCTTGGTCGAGGAAGATGGCCCCGCAGATTTTCCCTCGCCAACTGTCAGCAATAATCGCAAAACCTATCGACGAGAACAGCTACCGTCTCCCTTTACAATCTCACGAACTATGAATGGCTTCTTTTTTACGACTGTGTAGGTGATGATATCCTGGGGAGGCGTAAGCCAGATTCACTGCCGCTTGGGTTGGTAGCAATCTTACTATAGTGCCACCACCTGCATCACAAACCCCAATGCTGTCGCCGACCTAGTGTGGATTAGCTTCCGAGAACAACGGGAGAAAAAAAATCAAGACAATCATATACATTGACATTGGTTTAGTTATTCATGTCCTTCAGCGTAGCAAATGCCGCAGCTTCGGGTTCCGAAAGAATGTCAGGGTTGTCTCTCCCGCCTCACGCAGGCCAAGCACTCGCGCAGCCTTCAAGGCAGACTTCATGCGAAGTCGAGCATAGTGTGGCCAAATGGCCGGCACGGTGACAATTACATCCAACTTGGATACCTGAAGCAAGCTTGCACCTTTGTTCTTTTCGATGTCTCTCAGCGTGTGCTCCCAAAATTCTCTGAGATAGTCACCGATGACCTCAACCGCGGTTTGGTTTTGCTCGGCGAGAGCCTGCTTTGCAGCCATCAGGTACGGAGATGTCCGAACACTGTCTGGCATGTCCTTTTCGTCAATCAGCAGAAGCTTGAACCAAGTGAGGCGGGACCGGTGGGAAGGAACCGCATATCCCCGGTCCGGAACCGCATTCTTGGAGGCACGATACGAGATACGCGTCGGCGCTTTTTCTTTATTGCAGGAACCGTTGTCCGACTTCCAGCTGGTGACGGAGTGGATCACTTCAAAATCGGAGTTTGAGAGAGCAAAAGCTGCACCGGAATACCTGCCTCTGTTAGCATTCGTTCTGCCGACCTTCCAAGATCTGACCTACGTGGTGCCGAAGTCCAAGCCAATGACAATGGTGGGCGGGCCCTCCTTTTTTGGCTCCATCTATATCTGTCTTTTTTGTGACCCGGTGACAAGATGCGGTTGGTGAGTTTACAACAGTTTGTAAGAGAAGTTGTGGTTGAAGCTGGAAAGTTTTGCGGGGGAGGGCACAGGAGATGTAGTCAAGGTGAGAAGGCGGGTTCTCGCAAAGCAAACAATGCGCGCTACATTTAGGGTATCTAATTCCAAGCCTAAGCAAACAATGCCGCCGCCTGAGCCTTATTCGTTTGGCCTTTGCTGCACTCCAGACTCGAGACTCTGCTGCGCTGGCGGCGCGGGTACCTCCTTTCGGGGACTCCAACCGCCCTTCCACCCGATCCACCCCGTCTCTCTAGGTCCTCTACAAAAGGCAAATATAATTGCTAATCCGACAACTCCGACTGCAACACGTTAGTGAGAATTCTCGTACAACTGTATAAAGACGGGGAAGGCCTACCGCTGCACCCAGCGCTGTATCTCCATCCACCTTGCGCATACAGCCTGTTTCCCACAGCAGTGCCCGTCAGCTGCCCAAAAAAGCCACATGCCATGTACGCGGTGTTAACGCGGTTTCGGGCCTTGGGGTTGATGTTGAAAATGGCAGCTCGGTTTGCAACCTGCGCGGTTTGGTTGCCGAGGTCGATTCCGATTGCCTGGATGACGGGTCCCGCTACTGTCCAAGGACCGATGATTGTTCCAACCACAGTGCCGGTCATGGACACTGTGAGGCCGGCCACCGTCGACACTATGGGCACGAATCGATCAATGATTCGCCCGATAATCGGGATGCAGACAATTGTGACAAGGCCTGTCATGGAGAACAGGCCGATTTCCAGCGACGAAAAGTTGAACGGGTGCGACGCGAGGAGAAAGGTCAATGTTGTCCAAAACGAGGTGAAGATGCACGAGAGGCAGAAGGTGATGGCGCAAGCTTGGATGAGGACCGGCTCGGTGACCATCATTTGCGGAATCGAAAACAGTGCACGAAAGTAGTTGAGCCCGTCCGGGTTCGTTGAAGGGTAGTCAGGCATGAGGAAAAAGAGCAGCACGGCGAGCAAGTATTGCGCGCCGCATCCAAACCAATAAATGTTTCTCCAGCTGGTGAAGTTGGAGACGACTCCAGACAAGAGCCTGGCAGTCAAGAGGCCGATTCCGAGACCAGAAACGACAATTGACAGCAGAGACGACTTGCGGTGGGCGGGAGCAAAGTCACCTACCAACGGTATCATCAGCTGCGGCGTCACGGTAGTAACTCCACAGACGAAGGATAGTGCACGGAATGCAGTGAAATCCTTGGTTACGCAGAGACCAATCCACTGTTTATGCAACGATTAACGCACAGCTCGGGATTGCAGAAGGAAGTGCAGACTCACCATTGTGGCGGTTGCGAGAATGAGTGTGATGATAAAGGGCCTCCGCTCAAGAATATCGCCCAGAGGTAAGACAAATACCAGGCCCGTAGCATAACCAGCCTGGATCAAAGTGGCGACCTGAGAGGATGTTTCGTATGAGACATCAAATTCAGCCGCCATCTTGTTTAAAATAGGTTGGTTATAGTAAAGATTGGCAACAGTGAATGCGCCAGCCTAGGATTCCACATCAGAACCTGAATAGCAGCAGCAGCAACAGTAGGTAGACTTACCAAAGCATACAGTATACAGTAGCCAACGGTGAGTCGCTTGGGGGACTTGGGGTCCCATCGGCAGTTCTTGGGTGTGGCCGTTCTACGAATCCAACTAGAGTCATATTTCGAGAGTACTGGGTTGCCACAGTCGGCCTCATCACTTGAACTAGGCGTGTTGTCCGAGCCGGGCGCTAGGGTTGGCTCGATAGAGACACGGCTCGAGGATTCCTGAGGACCTGAACCTTTTTCGTCTCCAGTCTGGGGAGACGGTAACTTTTCGGAAATGGGTAAGGAGGACGTCATGATGTTTGGTATTGAGACGACGACCTCAATTGGTCGTGGTAGTATGAACAAGGAGCTGCGAGCCTATACATTCATTGACTACGAATGTGTTCTTCAGTCCCAGATTGGGGGGAGAATCACAGGTCAAAACATGGATACTCACGGAAGAAATGAGACAATTCCAGGAAAAGGTCAATTTTTTCGGAGTACCTCTTTTTTTTTTCCCCTTGGATTAGCAAGCAAGTGATCGGAATTGCAGCATGGGTTCCGGTCAATCGGTGACCGAAGCCGGGGGGGGGGAGGGAAATACGCCGGCTTGAGCGCACTGGGTGTGCCATTGGGCGATAAGGCAGATGCTATGGGGAGAGGCAGGCAGTTGAGCGGGTCCATGGTTGCAGACATGATGACAATTCGCTCTGTCAGAGTTGTTTTGGTGAAGGCAACGGACAATGGCCGGCAGTTCCCAACGGCTGCGGTGGGGTATAAGCGGAAAGGTGGAGGAGAGCGTCCCATTGGTCGCGCATTTGTCTGCTCGGAGGTTTGCAAAAGGAGCCGGTCTTGTATTGCCGAAAGGAGACGAAGGGCACGGGGAGCAAAAAGACGATAAATTGTGGGGTGGTGGGAAGAAGCGGTGGGCGGCAGAGACTAGAGGAGTTCGGGTGAAGTATTAACCTTAAAAAAGAACTTTTCCGCTTACACAGAGGAGAGAGAGAACAGCACTTTAGAGCTGCGCACTGTTAGTGATGGCGGGCTGTCGCCTTTGTCTGCGGGGGGGCATCTCACTTGGCGGCTGTCCAATAGCAGTCATCTTGTGTGGCCTCAAAAACATGTCCTTCAACGGTGGTGCGTCCAATGCGACAAAAGTGCATATGCATGTCGCGGAAGCCGATGATGAGTTCTTTAGCCACAAACGAGCAAAGGATGCATCAGAATAAAATAAAAATCTTAGCTAATGAATTTGTTACTATATTGTTCGCTCAAAAACCCAACATGCCTGCATCCAACACTCTCAGCGCAACAACGCCTCTCCCATTGCCTCGTGGCGTTTTCCGAAAATTAGGTCCACAAAACCTCCTAGTCCGTAAATTGCCCCTGTGATCACCAAAATCCAGCCCTACGAGAACAGCGAGAGCCAGCGTCCATACAGGGCAACTCTGCTATCCCAGCACGGCGCGGTTGTGATGTACAAATAAGCCTTCCACCGTGATATCTGCTTCATCCTCCATCGCTCCCCTTCCCTCCCCTTCTTTGTCCCCTTCCCTTGTTCATCAGGCTCAAAACGATGCATCAATAACATCCCTGGCGCCACCACCAGCACGCTTCGCCCCGTGTTGGCACGCGGTGTTGTCTCATATCCACGGGTGTAGCCAACAACAAGCGCCGTCTCAGACCCCATGCTGCCTCAGCCTCCATTCGAGCTGAACTGGCCCTGGCCCGCCTTGGCCTTGGCGCCATAGGATCAACCCGTCTAGCCTCGTTGCGGCAGGCTGCCTTGCTTTAGGGTCTTTTCTTAATGGGCCCTGCATCGCGAAGGCGTTTGATTAATTGCGAGCTGGCCTTGGCTATGGCTACCGTACCCCCCCCTCCAGGTTTTGTTTGTGCTCTTCTGCCTTTGCCTCGTCGTGATTCTGCGCTTCCGTCTTCTCTTTGCCTTGGTATAGCTTCGACTTGGCCGTGTTGTACAACTGCCAAACACTCAAGTCGAGCGATCCGCTCATTTCGCCATCATGGAGCAGCAGAATCCTCCTCAGCAACACCAATCCGCCCCAACACCACCGGCACCAGTACAGCAGCAGCAGCCATACGTACAGCCCGTTCAGCAGTTGGCTCCCGGCCAATACCAGCAGTACCAATATCAACAGCCATACCAATACCCTCAGAACAATGGCGTACCTGCTGTCCACGTCTCCTCCCGGGGCATGTTTTCCACCAAGCTCTCGTTGCGCATTGTCTCCATGATCTCATGCATCATCCTTATCGGAATGTGTGCCGGACTCGCCGTGCAATGGAGCCTTCTTCCCATTGTCATATTTTCTGGTCCCGTACGTCAAGCCTCGTTTACATTGCCTCCGTCTCTATCCCCCTTCAACTAACCCGAACTTGTTTAGGTCGTTGTTGCCTTTATCTGGAACTTTGCCGAGAGCATCTGTCTATGTGTGCGAAGAGGCCATCGCGGAATACACCCTGGTGCCATCGTGGGTGTTGACCTGCTCCTCTGGCTCGGCTACATTATATGTTGCGTGTTCCAGGGCCTTTTCGGCCCGAGCTATGGCTATTACTATGATTACTACTATTCAAGCTGGGGAGGCTACTCCCTCTACCGCGCCGTCTTGGGCTTCGGCGCTCTGGAAGTGTAAGTAACCCCTGCTAACCCCATCTCTGTATCTATATTAACACAGGCCGTCACCAGCCTCACCCACTTTACCCTATTCGTCATCGGTTGCTCTGAAACCCACGTTCGCAACCGCAACTCCCAGGTTGTCTACATCCAGCCTACCCCCGGCGGCGCTGTCATGTATCCTCCCCCCAATGTCCAGATGGCCCAGGTCTACCAGCCGGGATACCCTCAGCCTCCGCAGCCCGCCCAGCAGCAGTTCCAGGCCTATGTGCCTCCCCAAGCCAAGGCTCCCGGTGCGCCAGCCACGACAGCTTCCCCTATTGCCCCTGTTCAAAACCAGCAAGCATAACGGTGGCAACCAGCGGCGTCTAAGCAGCTTAGTAGTATTAATAATATGTCAATGTCACAATTGGAGGCAACCCCGTCAGCGAAATCCGCAACATCAAGTAAATTCAATTGACTGCAGTATGAGTTGTAACAACCCAAACACACAAAACACACTACGTACCCTTTGACCTCACCATCACCTCAAGTCCAACAGGAAATCACTTCCGCAATACACATGCCATCTTCTCACCCCGCCACAGTAGAAATCAGCTGCATGTTCCCCTGCCCCTCACCATCGCTCTGCTCACAATGCATGCGTTGGTTCTTGTTCCACTTGTTGACGCCCTGGCACGACTCGAGACACTTACGGCAGAGCCACTTTTTGGTATGCTTTCGCTGCAGCTTCTGCGTTTGGAGCCCTCTGTCACACATGCCGAGCTGCCCTTTGGCTGCCGCCGTGTTGCAAATTTCGATCGAGCCAGATTCAAAGATGCTTTTGCACTTTGCAGCGCGGTTGCAGCACCCATCTACGTAGTCAATGGCCAGGCACATGGTAGCAGACGTCTTGAGCTCGGCGTGAAGTGGATAATTTGTTTTTTTTTTTCTTTTGGTCAATCGCGCTCTACTTATAACTTGCTCGCTTGTGTGAATGCTGCCGCAATCTAAAAGCTTTTGCAAAAGAAAGCCAGACGCCGAAATTGGGCTGTTCTCTTTGTTACACCTCTTCCGTGTTCTTGAACCTTGTCTCATTGTGGTTTGTTGTTCCATTTGAGTTGGGTGGACAAAAGAAAAAATTAATATTTTAAACGAGAGGCTATGTATGTATGTATGTGTGTGCGTGTAATCAAGGCCACGCAGATAAAAAATCCCAAACGCTAAATCAAATCCATCCCTAGAACGCCTCCGCTTCTTGTCTCTTCTTTCAAATCTTGGTGTTCTTGATCATCATCTGGGCGTACTGGGGGAACCAGACGCCAGCAGCTGGTGCTCCCGGGAACCCGTCGGGCCCGTCGCTCTCGCCCGCGGGCTTCACCCACACGATGCTGTCGACGTAAATGTTGCCCACGGCCGAGCCGGGGACGGCGCCAAACGCCGCGGGGGCAACGTTTGCCCACTGCGTCCACTTCTTCCTGGCGCCGGGCAGGGAAACGCGGCTCTGGTCGACAATGAAGCGCTGCGGGAGCCCCGCCCTCTGCAGCAGAGGGGCGAGCGCGAGGATGTAGTGCGACTCGTCCCAGGACCGAGATCCCTTTGTGAAGGCCTCTCGCGTGCCTGCGCTGAAGAGGTTGAAGTTGGACACGTTGGTCGAGAAGCCTCGAATCGTCGTTGCGTTCCCGGATTGCTGCTTTGCTATCCTGAGGACTTTGCCCAGCGCATCAACAGCTAAGAAAACGGTTTAGTATGAATGAAATACGACGAAATTTGAAGAGAAAGGGGAGAGGGGAGGGGGGAAGGAGGAGATTCTTACTCGGCTGCAGTGTGTCGTCCCACCCTAACCATCCGCCGTTGGCAACATCAACGTACACATGGATGTTGGGAGACTGCAGCGACTTGACGGCATGCGCGACGCCTTGCTCGTAGAAGCGCGCAACACGCTTGCGGAATGCTTCATCCTTGTTCGTCACCAGGTTCCCTATCGCGTCTGGCTCCACGATGACAGCAAACGTCAGATCCCGCGCGTCCTTGAGCTTTTCGGAGAACGGCCTGACAAATTTGCTCTTGTAAGTCTCCAGCCCGAGGTTGGTGGGCGGGAACTCGCCGCCGCTCATCCTGCCGTCCCAGTCCCTGCCCGGGATGTTGTACAGGACCAAGCCGACAATCTGCGTCGTGTTGGTTTCCCTCTGCGTCGCGCGCGCGGCGTTGATGGCCAGGTCGATCTCCGACAGGTTGCCCACCGAGGACACCCACACGAAGTTGCCCGTCTTCTGGAGAACCCTGACCTTGGCGGCGTTCCTCCGGTCTCCCCTGTGCTTGAACGCCCGGTAGACCGACTCCAGCTTCTCGGCCCACCGAGGGCTCGGGGAGAGCGCTTTGTCCGTCCACGGGTTGGACATTTGCCGAGCCACATGGGAATGCACGCTTACAACGGGCTTGGCTTGGCTGTCTGGGATCCATCGCCCAGCCAGATCCCGCTTTCTTGCTGCATGGCATCCGCCATCTCTAGCATGAACTGGGCTCGACTGTCAGTTTCCGGACGCTGAGGCACCAAAAGTTGACCCGTTGCTACTCACTCCTGTGCTCGTGTGCCACAACCGAGTGGTCAGCCGTCACTCCCAGCGTTTGAGAGCATGCTAGCAGAGACAACAAGAGCAAAGTGGGATGTTTCATTTTGGCTGCTGGTTGTTAGTAGTATATGTCGCTGTTTTCACTTCACCGCGTTGCTTGTGTCTCGCTTTTCATGTCTCGGGAGAGTGTTGTCTGGAATTGCAGAAGCTGTTTCGAGGAGATCATGGTTCAGGTTTATAAGCTGCTGCAGCTTGCAGCTTCAGTGACCGAACCGATCCGGGATAGCTCAAAAGGACGCCGCTTCATTCCAGGCGAGCTATCCTTAGTACCGGTTCCGTGCTGCATTCCTGCCGCGCGATAGCTAGCCCGAGCTGAAGAGCCGAGACTTTAACCCGCCGGCCGATGAAGACCTAGACTTTGGGCCAAATCTGTATGGCTTCTCGGGGCACGGTCACATGAGATAGCAAAGACGTCCGGTTCAACAGCCGCAAGCATGAGCAACCGTGGCCTAAGACATTCCAGGCCGATAGTTTTCGCTCCACCTCCATGTCCAGAGCTGCAATCTATATAATCAACAACCCAGCGCTGGGAAAGCTTGATTTCTTTTCGCCATCCTGAGCCGTCGCGGGCATGTCAACAAACCTCAGGGCCCCCCCGCCGATCTCGACAGACCCGATTATGGAGATGGCTTCCTCTTCACAATACCAGGGTGGGGAGCTGCAAAGCAAAAAGAGAGAAAAAGAGTAGTGTTGTTTTCGTCCACTAGCCGCACTCTAATTTTCCCACCCTAGTTGAATAAATAGTTCCCCAGGTTGGAAGAGATAAGGTTCGCTTGGCTGCAAGATGAAAATGGGTGGTCGTCGTGGCGTCCCTTCAGTCCCAACGTGACTAAGCCTGAACCTCAAATTGGGTCGAGGCACATGCGCAGTGTTGATGCTAGCCAGCTTAGCCGTCCAATTTTATCCGTCATCCGGAACCTTTTTCATGGCCCAAGGCCTCAGCCATGGCTGCGATGGCTGCGATGGCTGCGATGGCGCCTTTACTAGGCCGGCTCTCTTATCCAGTCCTTGTATTTGGCTTCACTAATGGGCCACATGTGCACAAAGGAAGACGTTGGCATTTTATCCTTTTCCTTTCGTCCTGCGAGCCAATCAGAAATTATTTGAATTATATAAAAGTAAACAAAAACAAGCAATCCCGGGCTTATGACATAGTTCATCCACCAGCAGCGTCTTCGCCATCGTAACAGCGCACACGTTAGCGGACAGATGGACAGATGTTGACATCAATCAAAGTTTGTGGGGTCCAAAGTATGCTTGGGGATTGCTTCTTTCTACACCTAGTAGCAGTATTTATAGAGCCTCGCTCCATTGCGACACAAGTTGTATTTGGAGTCGAGATGAATCCAATGTGGCATTGTGGCTGATGACACTCATTAGTGTGGTGTGGCTAGTGATCGTCCAGGGTAGCTCTCCGCTTAGCCCCACGCTGGCCTTTTCTTAATTCAGTTACCCCTGTCGCATAAGGCTTAAACGGAGCGCAAGGGGTGCTTTCTCAAGTGGCCACGACATTCAAGTCGGTGTCTTTTTTTTTTTCCCTTCTACTCCCCCGACACCTGTCTGAGTTTTATTCGGTTCGGTCCATTGGCTTTGCGCTCGACGTTTGCCAGCCTATCCGCTCTTGTGGTACCAGGCGAATCGGCCCTTGTTCGCGCTCAACTGCTGAGCGCTGCTGGCAACCCCTGCCACCTTGGACACGACTCACGGTTGAGGTCAACATAGAATGCAAACATGAAGTTTTCATTCTTCTCCGTTGGGCTTCTGGCCCTGACGAGCCCTCTCGCAGCGGCATGGTCCAAAGAAGGTATGTTGGGAAACCAAGGCAATTATTGTCCGCCAGAGCCAGGTAGCTGACATTTACTTGCGATCAGATCGCGAAATCTTTCGCATTCGAGACGAGATCATGTCCTACGAGACTGACCAATCGGTGACCTTCTACGACATCCTCGGCATTGTCCCCTCTGCCTCGCAGGACGACATCACCAAGGCGTACCGCAAGCTCAGCAAGAACCTGCACCCCGACAAGGTTAAGCAAAAGATCCGCGCCGATCACAGCAGCAAGAAGAAGGCCGGCGTCAATGTCAAGGCCCCCACTCCTGCCGAGATCAAGAAGGCCGTTAAGCAGGCTGGCGATGCTCAGGCCCGTCTGTCTCTTATTGTCAACATCCTGCGCAGCGCTGAACGTGATCGTTATGACTACTTCCTCAGCCATGGCTTCCCTAGGTGGAAGGGCACCGACTACTACTACAGCCGCTACCGCCCCGGCCTGGGAACGGTTCTTGTCGGTCTGTTCCTCTCCGTCGGTGGTGGTATCCACTACCTGATCATGTACATGAGCTGGAAGCGCCAGACGGAGTTTGTCGAGCGCTACATCAAGTTTGCACGAGATGCCGCCTGGGGCGGAGGCCTCAACATCCCCGTCGCCGATGCCGCTCCTGCGCCTGCTCCTGCTCCTCCCTCCGATGATGAGGATGCGCCCCCTCAGCCTATGAACCGTCGACAGAGGCGAATGCAGGAGAAGGAGTCCAAGCGCGAAGGAGCCCGCCCTGCCTCAAAGAAGGCCCGCAAGGCCCCCACCGTGTCTCGAGAGGCTTCCGCCGGCCCTGGTGCTCCTTCTGGTGCTCGAAAGCGGGTTGTCGCCGAGAACGGCAAGGTTCTCGTCGTCGACTCCCTTGGTGATGTGTACTTGGAGGAGGAGGATGAAGAAGGAAATGTCAACGAGTTTCTCCTTGATGTGAGTCGCACACTTGAATATCACCTGCACCTAAATACTGACTTTTGACAGTCCAATGAGATTGCCAAGCCTACCATCAAGGACACTGCCGTTTTCCGTGCCCCTATCTGGTTCTTCAACTTGACTGCCGGCCGCTTCCTCCCCAAGAAGGCCGAGGACCTTGAGGTTGATATCGTCGAAGACGATGAGTCGGATGCTCCCCAGCCCACCCCCAGCACCGACTCCGCCGCTGAGGACTTTGAGATTCTCGACAAGAGCACTGACTCGTTGAACAAGGCCAAGACCTCCGGTGCCCAGGCGAGCGGCAAGGCCAACAAGCGAAAGGGAAAGAAGAAGTAAACTACGAAGCCGCACAAGCGCTCGATGTATAGAGAGTCACTTGGTTATCTAGTGTCATAAAATAGAAGGGATGTGCATGTCGGTTTTTTTTTGTTTTGCGGGGTAGTAGTTATAGGTGTGTTTAATCAAAACTCGAAATGAACAACTCCTGTGTGTCCTTCTCTGCCTTATAACCCGTCTGTACTGTTTCTTGCCCCCTTTATCTGTTTGGTGGTGACAAGCGCCTTGCAAACTGTGGACCGAGCATCGAACATGTGCCCATCTGCGTTTCCAACCTTCACAATCATGGGAGAGATGACAATGTCCAATTTCATGTCCACATCCAATCCATCGCCATGAACAAACCGCACCTCCATCTCGTCGTGATCCACCAGGTTTTTGGAATCTACCTCTTCAGGCATGAAGAAGGCCCGAGACGTCATGGAGATGACCTGGAGATCGACAGCCTGCTTGAGGATCCTGCTCACTCGCTGCACGAAATCTTCGTCTTTGCCTGGGCTGGTGAAAATAAACAGCTCCCTTCGAAGCTCTTCGGCCAAGCGGCCAATGGTTCTATCGCCGTCCCCGTCGCGAGCTCGAACGAGGGCGTGTCCCAGTCGAGACTTGCAGACGCTGAATTCCTGCTTGATGTCGAACTCGACGGCTAAGACGCTGTTAGCAAAAAAAAAAAAAAAAAAAGAGGAACCGCACCGCGCCATGTCCGCGGGAGGGTGAACATGCCGCCAAATTGATAGGAGAAGCGCTGAAAAAGGGGTCCAATGCCAACACCCCAAGCCGCCGCCCCGCGGTCAAATATGTCGCTGTGAATCCGAGCCCAAACATACTGCTGCACCACGAAATGGGACATTCGCTTGGGGGCCAGCTTGAGCCATTTCCTGCGAAGGTTCCCTACTTTTTTCGCCCAGGTACTCGCCACGTTCTTTGGTCGAGTCTTTCCAGAGGGATCTTGGTTGACGAGTTGCATGACAAAGTTCTGAATTTCACATCCCAGCATGCGCCACTTTGCTTGGATCTCGTCGTCTGATACCTTGGGTCCAGGGTTGTTGTATCTGTATTTTTCCTCTTCGACTTTTGCCACAGTTGTTCTCAGCTTATCGTTGAAATTCCGGAGGTCCTTGTTCTTCTTTTGCAATCTGGTCAATACTGATTCTATTTGCTTGGTTTTATCGCGGCTGTCCAAAAGCAGCCTTTTCAGTTCAGTCGTTTTATTCGATGCATCGACTTCCATTGCCTTTATCTGAAGCTTAAGCTGGGCATTTTCTTTCTGCAACTCTGCCACAGCGTTTTGCACCTCGATTTGCTGGTCGGGCACCGGAACCGGGCTTCTGGTCGGATGAAGTATCACCCTTCTGGGCCTGAGTCTCCGTGATGGATGGAGCTCGGTGCGTTTTTCTGCTGCTTCCCGGATTTCCTTCAGTCTCTGTGATCTTTTGGGCGTACGAATGTTATTAGCTGAATCCCGTTCCGCAGGACGTTTGTTCATGGCAGGAGCAGAGGCATCCCAAGCGATTGACGAGTCACTCGATGAGTCGCATATTTCCGCACACTCCCTTGCTGCGGCTGAGGCTTCGGGACTCTGTCGTTGCGGACTGTTGGATCTCAACGTCGTTGCAGGATGTTCCAATGGTGGCGTCCCAGGAATGACCTGGAGTTCTTCATCCGGTGTCATCGGTTTTGATTCCATCGCTTCGGAAAGGCATACCGAATTCTGATGTTGGCAGGTTAGGACTGTGTGAGGAGACAAGGAGCAAAAGTAGGGCTGGCTGATTAAAACATGGAGGTGAGCCCATAGTGAACCGAGAACAAGTCAAGAACACATAAACGAGTCCGCCGCTGTTTTCAACTGCCAGGTGGCTGACAGCCATATCATCAAGCTTTATTTTGGAACCAAGTGGTTTTGCCCTGCTCGCCAGCTGCAGGAAGGTTGCCGCTGCAAGGATCATGTGCAAATGAATCAAATTACAAGCCATTCAAGTGTTAAATAGCAGTAGGGATGGTATCTTTGTACAAGTAGCCATTGCTTGCCGCTTGGGAACATGACCATCCACATCAATAAGGATTTGATGACAGCAAACGGGAAGCCCTTCGAGACCATAGGATCATAGGACCCTGGCCCTATTATATACAACTACTACCCGGGTCATGAATAGTCGAGCCCAAATGGGTCTTCAAGAGAATGACTTAACAGAGACCAAAACCCAGGGCTCACGATGGTATAGGTTCAGGCTATCGGCATAATTTACAAAAAAAGTCTACCCCAGGGGCAAAAAAGATGTGTGCTAGCAATTGCACGTTTCGATCGTGCGACCTCCGGGTTATGAGCCCGGCTGGGACGAGTTAGTTTTGATTCATGCATGACAAATATGCGTGTGAACATACCGCGCTTCCACTGCGCCAAATTGCTTTATTGCCGTTGGATGGCCGTGGTTTATCGCCATAGATGAGGGCAGCTGTGCGGCGGGGACAAATAGGGCGGGGCAGCCCCTCATCGCACCACCTCAAAATGAGTCAGAGTGTCACTACGTCACACCTGGAGCCCAACATTTTCTCAACATGTCCGAACACGACCAAGACAGCAAGGCGGCCCCTGGAAGGGCTGCTATTCTTCAGGGATTGTTCCAACTGCTGCTATGGGGGCGAGGTCATGGGGTTTAGCGGACCAAAAAAGAAATGACATCTCAATGGTAGCAAAGATGCCACATCAGGAATCACTTGAAGGGTTGTAGCAGATCTTGACCTGACCATTTGCTTCCATCTACACTCGAGTGGAGGAACGTTGCCGCGTTTGAATAGTGCTTGTGTGATATTTTCAACATATGGAGTGCCAGGATTGAATATTCCACCCATTAATGCCATCATCTGCACGGATTCGGGTCCCATAGTAAGGCCATCACTTCTCCACGACCAGGGAACTATGCTGATACTTGCATGGTACCTGCGCTTGGTTTGTATGCCTCATTAAGAACGCCGCCTGTCAACCAATGAAAGCAATTTGGCGCAGTGGAAGCGCGGTACGTCTCTCTCAGCCAACCTACTCTCCTTCATCTCACTAACTCCTTCTAGCCGGGCTCATAACCCGGAGGTCGCACGATCGAAACGTGCAATTGCTAAGGCACATTGCCAATTTTTTTATTCTAGCTGGCCAGTATTTCCTTTTTGTCTGAGCAGAGCCTTTGTGATTGGGGTGAATGATGACATCAGTGACCAGTACTGATATTACCACTATTGTTGAGTTGATCATACGCGAACAAAATTTGCTAGCCGGCGTGGCCTAGTTAAATTGGATTTAATGGCCAGTCCCGATTCCACAAGCGTATACCAACTACCACTATCTTCACACCTATACAGCTAGAAGAACACAGATCCGATACCCTGTATATATAAGGAGGCGCTCTTTGGTTGCTGCGGTCCAAACAACATTCATGTGGTGTCGGTGGCCTACTTCTCGGCATGCTACCCTATACCCCAAAATCAACTGGACTGGCTAAGAATTTGCGATGGGGCTGAAAACGCACGACTAGGCACGAGCGCCGCAATTTAAACATGGTGGAAGATTTACCAAGCATAAGACACGCTGCAGGAGTTGAAAACTAGCGTGGCCAGTGGCAAATGGCAGATGCATGAAGGGATGGCAATGGCGGGCGATCAGTGGTTTACGGGCCCGTAGCGTGCTGCACTACCGTACCGCAGCTGGGTCACGGGACGGATATTCTGTTCTGCTGTGTAAATGGCAGCGGAATTTTTTTTATAAGAACCATGGACCGTGCCGTATTTGCGATCATCATCCCCACTGCTCTCCATCAGCCCGTCGGCCTAGCGAGAAACACGAGGAGCGCTGCGCGGTCCCTCCCACCTGTTCCCTGAGGGGGACCCCTATAGCAGAGCGAGTGGTTACAGCACGGTGGGCTCTGCGCTCAGGACAGGCAGGAGGCTACTGGGCGAGGCAGCGGACGTCGCCACTCACCCGGCGTTAGTGCGGCCCCGTAAGTCCCCTGCGCCCCCCCGCACGTCTCCTCCCCTGCCGCCAATCCGCGTGTCCAGCTCCCTCAAGGGGATCCCTTCCAGCCACTCGAATTTACGGTGAACGCAGCTCAATCGCCTGCTTCTTCAACTGACTTGCATCCTCGCCTGCAAGTCCTTGCATATCCCATGTACCGCACTTCGCGTCGGCAAATTGGTCACTGATCGCTTCCGAGCCTCCTTTATCAGTTTTCCTTTTCCTCCTCCCCCGCCAGCTCTTGCCCCCTCCTCTCCCCTCCTTCCCAGGATAGATGAGATAAAGATAGAGGCTGTTGACCAGCTGGGTAATCGAGTGTCTTTGCCTGCTCTGCTGCCACAATTGCGCTGCCAGCAATTAACGAGCACGCACCTCCCCCCACACCAGCAACTGCAGCAGCTTTAGCGAGCCGCAACTCCAGCTCCAGCCTCAATTCTTACTTCCACCTCACACGCGCTGCCCACACACACACACACACACACACACACACACACACACACACACATACGCACATTGCACGTCGCGCGCACGCAAAAATCGCAACCATGGGTTTCCTCGACTCTTTTGGCGATGGCGCCTCCATCATCTCGGGCCGCACAACCTCCCATCGCCGCTCCCGCCACAAGAAGCGCCGTTCGCGCTCGCGCTCGCGATCTAGGTCCAGCTCCCGCCGTCGCAGTGGTCGCTCCGTGGCTGGCTCCGTCTTTGGCGGCGACCGTCACCACGAGCGACACAACTCGTCGCGCTCCTCCTTCTTCGGCCTCGGAGGAAACAACAGTCGCTCCAGCTTCTTCGGTACCAGTATGTCATCTTCTGCTCCTGCTCCCCCGCCTCCTCTACTTCCCCGGGTTCCACAGGCTCGTCCTGTGGAGATGGGCATCTCGCCACGCGAAATTGAGACATGGGCTTCACAGACCTTCAATCGCTAATCGTCGGCTCGTTTATAGACCGATCCTCCTACTACAAGCGCTCCCCGCGCCAGGGCTTCATCCAGAAGTCCATCAAGCATGTGAAGCGTGTCTTCCGCGACCTGGTCCATTGGGCCAAGCGTCACCCCTGGAAGGTTTTCTTCGTCGTCATTTTGCCCCTCATCACCGGCGGCTTCTTGACCGCCCTGCTTGCGCGCTTCGGCCTGCGCATCCCCCCGTCCATCCAGCGCATGATGAACACGGCTTCCAAGGCTGCTTCGGGTGGCTCAACCGCCGGCATTGTTGGCTCCGCCGTCAAGATGGCATCGGGCGGCCTCAACACCGGCGCCGGCACCACCAAGGTCCGCGTTGAGCATGAGGAGCATTCCCTTGCTTACGGCAGCGACAGCGGCAACTGGGGCAGCGGCCTGGCCAACATGGCAAAAAAGTTCATGTAATTTATTGAAATGTGTGACGAGACCTCGACCTAGAGACAACCCCTTGTTTGAAATCATTTGGCGTTTGTGGAAGGGAGCTTTTTTGTCTATTTTCGTCTTCTTTAAACTTCACCTTGGATTGGCGTGCGTTCGCGATGCCCATTAGATACAGACCTTGCGCTACAGAAAGACAGATTAGCTAGAATCTGGCACTTAGAAAATAAAAAAGGCGTTGTTGGCCAACATACCCATTGCAAGGTCCGAATTGGTTCCATCACGAAACCCTTTGTCCGCCCGCTGCTTTATTCAAACGGAGTTGGTCTCGATGAGAGTATCACATCTGAATCTTGGGCTCCAGGCCCACTTTACACTACGGCTAGAGTGCCGAATGCCAAAGTGATGACAAGAAGATAAAGCCGGCGGAGTGAGGCGTGGGTGGTGCTCAGGCTGCCCGACGTTTCTCCTCTGTCGAACATCATGGTGCATTGCCTCAAGATTCGGGATTGTATGGTTCAAACCTGCAGCACAGAAGACGAACCCGGAGGCACACATTCACGAGCATCCTTAGTCGATTGCGACGCTCTCCACCCTCCACCCTCCACCCTCCACCCTGCTCCCTCCCCCAAACCGCGGGAAGACTCTGGAAGAGGGCTCTTGATTCCAGGCGGTTCAAGTAGCGCTGATTGACTCATCTCCGATGTGATGCCATGGACGTGCTGCAGAAAAGAAGCAAGAGAGTTTCGCCTGAGCGGCAAGATGAGCCATAAAATACCGGCGTGAATACGGGCTGGGCATGCCGCTGGCATTTATGCGAGAAAGAGGAAAAAAAAAAAAAAAGAAAAAAAAAGAGCCTTTTGTTTTCTTTTTTTTTTAAAACGCAGCCCGAGTCTCGGGATATTAAACTCGTGCGTTCTTGTCATGGCAGTGACGAAAATAACAAAATAAGACGAGGGATATGTATACACCCCAAATCAACACATACGCATGATGTTGCTGGGATGAAAAATGAGTCTAATTATATAAATACTTTGCACAAGTGTGGGTGGTAATACCACGTTTGCGCCGAAGCTTGTGTTCTGCCCTCCTCTCCCCCTCTCGCGTAAACCTGTCAACGTTGGCTTGTTCGCTGACATGTGTCCTCGGCTTGACTTCTCCTGAAACTACGATATGGGTCCAGGACGGATTGGAAGGATTGGTTTTTTGGATCAGTCGGATGACCATCGGCAGCTTGGCCAGGGATGACAATCTCGTCGATGAGTGCAGTTATGATCGCCGTGTGAACAACATGGCCGCTTTCCCTTTTGATCAATGCTCAACACGAAACCTGCACGGGGATGATGGCGATGTGCAGGTCCAGATTGCAGGGAGTTCAACTTTAATCAACTTGAAACATGACATCAAGCACCCACGGGGTGTGAGTGTGAAGCCTCGTTTCACAACTATATTCATTAATAGTCTGTATCAACCAATCAACCCAACTATTTACCCTGCCATCCAAGTAACTGATCTGCCTTGCCCAATCCTCCCAAGAACAACCCGCAAATGGGCGTTCCATCCAATCTCCCACCCTGCTTTGGCCTGGAGCCCCAAAATGCCATCCTCCACTTCCTCTGCGAACCCCCGACTCAACCATGGCCATGGCTTAGGGAGCCAGGGTCCGCCAGTACCAAGAACCAAATGCTAATCATGCTATCATTAAAAAAGTGATGCGTCCCATCCCTTGGAAAAAATATTGGATTTCTCGAATGATCCATAGTAAAAATCTGTCTGCCACGTGCCCTCATTGAGGTGAGAACCCCCCGTACCCCAAACCCGCTTTTGTAGATGTCTGGATCCCCTCGCGAGTAAAAAAGTGAAATGTGCTGTACATAATATCCATATACAATCGTCAAGATATGAGCCAAATGACCAATATCAACCAGTGTGTAGTTCCTTTGATGAGACCCTACTGGGAGTTGTTCTCCTTGTGGGGTTTCCAAAATTGCATCATGCGGCTCAATCGCTTTGCTCGACTGCTCTTGGCCTTCTTTGTGATTGGCTCGCTGTCGATCCTGACCTCCATAGAGAGTTTGCTGCGTTCACCGTGGGAGCTGCTGATGAGACGGCTCAGGCTGGCCAAGCTGGACCGTCGCCGACCAAAGGCTGCTGAAGAGACAGAGACAGGGCGTGGTTCTCGCATCATCGGCTGAGACATTCGCTGGCCTGGAATGAACATGCTGTCGCGGGTCATGGTCGAGTTGCTCGAAGTCAGAGAGGGGATGTCATAATCCATCGAGATGCGGACCTCGGGTCCGGGCTCACCCATCAACAGCAGTGACTGAAAATTGTTCTCATCCGCGATGGATGAGGGTGCTGTTGAGATGTGCTGAACATCCATGGACATGGGAGACCGGGGCGAGGGGAATGACGATGCGTGGCTGATGGCGTAAGGACTGTTCGGGGCTTGTGGAAGCGCGGGGATATGAGCCGGACCAATATCTACAGGGGCCAGGTCGTTGTTTCCAGAGAATCTGCGGATAGAGGGTGAGCCCGATTCTGATGTGTCGGTGCGATCTAGCAGCATATTTGGCGATCGGAAGATGACGCTGGGCATATCCTCGATGATGACACTGTCGTGCAGAGAAGATCTTGATCGTTCGGCCCGGATAGAGGCGACAGTCGATGGCTCTCTATCGCTCAAGCCGGAACTGGTGCGTCGCATGTTCTGCACCGAGCCGTTGACCGAGCTCTTGTCCTGGACATCGAGCATTGGGTCGTTGACGATGGCGGCGGGTGGTGTAGCATCACTGTCCGAATCCACCTCCGTCTCCGCTTTGCTTTGTGTAGATTTAGATTTGTCCATATCTTCTTCCTCTTCCTCGAACACATCCGCCATGGTCGAGCTGCTGTTAAAACGGTGAATGCCAGATCTGCCGGGATCGAAGGGTGGAAGATCTGGTGCGGATTCAGCTCGTCGGTGGTAATGCATTCCCGGACCACTGAACCCTTTCATTCCCTGGGCACTGTGGAGACGTCGTTTGCTGGTGACATTGCCAGCTGCACGTTGAGCAGCCTCCCACTCGGGGTTTAGGGGGAGAGGGGTGTTGAAGGGACCGAGAGCGGCATCGAGGTCGATCATGGGATATGCCGACTCTTCTTCTGAGCGCTTCTTTGGTTCCTCCTCGGCTGGGTCGGCAGATTCGGTCACTGTGACTGTGGGCATAGGCGAGGGTTCGAGAAGTTCTGGGTCCTCCATCAAGATATCTTCATCCTCATCGTATTCGTGAGGGACGATTGCCGCAGGTGGTGTGGGAAGGCGATCAACATCAGCTTTTGACTTCTTGCTGTGACCCTTGGGCTTCTTCGGTAATATAGCACCGGCCCATCCCTTCACCTTCTTCTTCTTCTTGTTCTTTTTACTGGCCTTCTTGCTCTTGGCTGGGACAGCTACTGTCGCCTCACATGCTGATTCTGAACCATGCTCAGATGATGAGCCTTTGGCAACTGACTCAGAGGAGCTGGAGCTGTGGGGTCGCGTCTTGAGAGGCAATGAGCTGTTGCTCGATGTCTCGCGAGTGAAGAAAGACCACCTTTTCGGCATTTTGGAAGGACTTGGCTCAGCTGATTCCGTCTGGGAAGCCTCAGTCAGGTGAATTAGGGTGGGGATAGAGTTCCGGCGCCTTGGAGAAGTATTCATGCTTGGAAGGTTCTGAGTTCGCTCGAGGATTGCGCCTGCGGTGCTTGGCCGAGAATCTGAGGGGTCTCGAGTTGAGGTTCTGGATAGCGGTATTTCCTCGATGGGTGCTGGGCTGCTTCGGCCACTGAGCAAGGCTCCAGACAGTACAGAAGAAATGCTGCCAGACACGCCATGTCCCGGTCGGACTGTCACGGTGCTTGAGGTTTCAGTGGACACCAATGACAATGGCCTGGGGATGAATTCCAAAGTGTCCGAAAATCCGACACGTGCCTTATTACCGGCTTTGTTTTGTTTCGGACTGCCCTCTGGTGAGGACTGTGGTGATGCCTTGGGTGACTCTTTGACCACTTCAGGTTCTGCAACAGGCTCAAGCACGGGTTCAGTCGGTTTCGGAGTGTCGAGGCAGGAGGCCAGTGCTTTATCTTCAGACGGAGCAAAGGCAGTAGGACTTGTTGGCGCACTACTGCCACGGTTGAGGGCAGAGTCGAACACTGGAGGTTGGAGGATGGGCAAATCATTCGTAGATATGGCACCGGAGACACCTCGCCTGTGACCCCGTCGGGGTGGCTGCAACGACGACGGGTTGAACCCGCTCTCTGGCTTGGTCGGGCTGGTGCTCATCACGGCAATGGAATTGCCTTCGCGGAGACGACCGCCCACAAATTCACTTCCGCCTCGTCGATGGCCGTGACCAGCTGGTCGGTGAGCAGAAGGCACAGTTCTCGGAGAAATTGGTGGACTGAGAAGAAACTCTGCGCGAGGATCCGCGGGAAGTAAAGCGCCGGGGTTGAATGTGAAGGCAGGCAGAGTCGATCTGGAAGATTCATCATCATTTTCAGAAGATAGACCAAACGGTCTTGTTGGAGACTCAATGGCGGACATTGGGCGTCTGCCTGCTGACCGAGGCATGGTAGGCGGAGCGAGTGGTGGAGGCTGAGCAGGAAAGACGAAGTGAGGATTTGGAGGAGGTTGAGATCGAAGGGATGAATCGGCAAGAGTGCTCATCGAGAGATGGTCCGGATTGCTGTCGAAAGCCGAACTCGGTGTTGGCCGCATAAACGGCTCGGGACCAACCGTAGTTGCCATCATTTTTCCAAGCCGCTCAGCGGCAACCGAGCGATGGATAATTAGGCAATCTGAGTGATCATAGGAAGAGCGAGCGGGATGTTCGGAGGAGCGATGCGGTCGCTTTGATTATTCGGTTCTACAGGTGCAGCTGAAGTTGTCGGGTGTGGGCGCGGGTTTTTCGAGACTCGTGGTAGGACTCGATCAAATTCTGAACCAGGGAGTGCTGATCAGTGTAATGCTCAATCGGGTTTGTCGATTATACAAAAATACAAGCACAGGTCGGAACTGATGGTAGATAGAACCACCGCGAACGGGATGACGGACCAGGCGTAAAATGGTTTGACGAGGCGCGCTGTGAAGTCGCTAGGGTATGGCAGAACAGGTCTAGTTGGGTGCAGGATTAAATTGAAGAAAAGGAGTGGACGGACGAGACCAGCGCAACTCTAAGGACAAGAGAGCGACTGGAATCGCACCAAAAAGAAATTTGACGCTCGCTGAGGGCGGCGATGGAAGAATGAGATGGAGAAGAAGGAGGAGGAGGAGGCAAGTCCTTTTTGGGAGGATGAACGAGGAAGAAAGATGGGGACAGACGGAGACGGAAGCCAGACAGGGAAGGGGGGGGGGTATGGGCGGTTTGAGATGGAGGATGGAGGGCAAAGGTAAAATGGGGACCGGACCAGGGTGTTTGGAGGGGGATTCAGCCACCCAACGCCCACTGCGAGCGAGAGACCAGGGCGCAAGAGCACTGGCGCTCCACTGTGTCCACTGTGGTCACTGATGACCGAGGTACCTGGACGGTACGTACCGGACCGCCCAGGTACCGCCCTGACTTGAGCATGCGTCAGGTACCTTGCATATGAACCTGGAACCTCCCCTCGAGTCCGGACCAGCGCTGGGGCTCGAGCTTTACACCTCTTCGCGGAGACCCAGGTACCGAGAGCGAGAGACACTACCTTCACTCGCTTTCACGCCCCCGTTGTTTTGTCTGACCATTTGATCTGCCAGAGTCAAAACCAGCCAGATGCGACCATGACATAGTGCCGCGTGCGGAAGCGGCGAGAGAGCCATTCGCGATAGACATTTTTGATCGTTTTCAATGCTTAAGCGGCCTTTGTCCTGCCCTGGCTACCGCTAATCCGGAAAAAACAGCCAGCCAAACACCAGGAGGCCCCACGACGGATGCGAGACAATCATTGGAGGACCAGCCACTGCAGCCCACCCTGGTCGCGCAAGGTACGGTGCCTGAAAGCCTGGAGCGAGCATATTAGTACGGAGTACCTACCTAAGGCACTGTGCACGCTACTGCATCCCTCCCATCTTGTGCTGTCCAATCCCTAGCCATCCATCTGATCCCTCGCATCCTTGGGCCATCTGGCTCTTGGCCCCTTCGGCGCACTGTGCGTGTCGCGATGCCCGACTCGAGGCGTCTGGCGCGCTCCTGGTCTTGAGGGTGATGAGGCCTTTGCTCAATGGAAAACATATGGATTCCTGTCCCTTTGATGGCTGGCTGGCTGTTTCTACACGGACGCCCCAGAATCAATTCCCCATTCCCCTTCCCTCAGCCCTCCCCACTGCCCACGATCGATAGATTAATCCTTCATTCGCATCCGGCATTGATTGGATTGGGCGCCTGTCTGTCAGGTTTGTGCCGCCTGCGCGTGCATAGAGAAATAAGTGAGCGGAGCAGGGTTTGCGCGTGCAATGCGCCGCTCATTACCGTTGGCTTGTTGCCTGACGCAAGTCATGAGGATCCATATTAGAACGATGCCTCTAGCCGTCGAAACCATCCATTGGCTCCATGCTTAGTCGGGACGGACGATCCGTGGTGCGTTGTCGGTGGTTCATGGTGGCCGCCATGCCCGCCCTCGCCGCTGCAGCCGGTCGCCACTCCCAGACACGCACATGAGACAGACAATAACAAAGTGTTCCGTCACTGCAAAACCGAGCCAGGCCAGGCCTGACACCCCTTCCCCTTCCCCTCTACCACGCTCGCTGGCCCTGTCCCCCTCCCCCCACGAAAAGTGCGCACACTGTGTTGGAACTGGGCCGCACCCCTGCTGCTCCTGACCTGCGTCTCCCCGAACACTGGCTGCTAGGCTTGGCCTTGCGATTCGCCCGCTGTTTCTTTTGGGCCACCCACCACGCCTGCACCCGTCTTCACCCTGGCCCATGTCGCCCTCGGGCGGTGGTGGACCTGCACCCTGAAAGGCACTTGTGCATGCATGCATCAATACAGCGCAGCGAAAAGGCAGGCCTGGCGCAGCGGCGCCAGTTGACAAACGAACGAACCGACTGTCTCCAAGCGAGCCAGGTGAATCGTCGATCCCCGGCGCAACCGTGGCAACTGACCTATATCACCAATATGCGTAGCCCGAGTCGACGAAGATCTTGTAGATGACCCGTCATCGAGAGCTACCTTTAATGGAAGTGGGGCTGTGAATGAGACAAGTTGAGAGACAGTGGAAGTGGTGACGGATGCGGCGGGCTGCACGATGTCGTGCTTCATTCACACGAGTTAGCTGCTTTATACACGCATGCCCATGCATAAGCACAGCGCCTCTGATTGCGGCGTCCATTCACCATCTAGTTATGCTTGCACGACTTGATACACCGAACCTGCAGCACAGTTGCAGTTGCAGATGATAGCCGCTGTCGCTGTCTGGGGGTTCTAGATCTGAAAGATTGTCCGTCAATGGCAGTCACATCTGGCGAGACACGTTGGAGCGGAAGTGCTGTAAGGTGCATGGTTGCCCTGGTTTTGAGCCACTGGCCTGGAAATGCCCACGTCTTGGCTGCTCGCCAACGTTGATTGACTCGAACATCGGATGAGCGACAACAAAAACAAGGAAATAATAACTCTGCCGTGTCCCTCCAACCAACGCACAGTGCACAATATGCAGGTCAAAAGTCTATCATTGTCCAGGCAAGCCCAGTTGTCCCGGGCTCTCAGATGGTTCGGCGATTTACTGCTCTAGGGCCAGTAGCCCGTCACATCCCCAATTAGGCGTCGTTTGGATCTGGAACCGGTCCCCCTTGGAGCCCCCTCCACTACTTTGGCTGGTCAATGTCACCCTCGCCGCGAGACATGGCTTGCCCGATTGACTCGGTGGCCCAGAGCCAGTGCAGACCACTTTACGCCACAAGAGCCAAAGGACGGCCACCATGACATAGGGTGCTCGCGAAGTGCTTCTTTTTTGCTTGCTTTTTCTCTCTCTTCTCGCTTCAAGAGATCCACCAGATCTGTCTTGGATGAGCTGGCCTCGTTTTTGCGTCCCAATGGCAGAGCCCGACATGAATGGACGGCAGGGCACTAACTCTGCATGAGATTGGCATCAGCGTACGGCCAAAGAAAGGAAAAGAAGAAAAAAAAACATGACCCGGTCAACCCGAATGGATAGAGATAAACGTTCCGTACTGCGCGGGAACAATTCCATATTCTTACTACGGTGCCCAGCTCCGTCTGACAATGCCTCAGCTAAAATAAGTTGGAGCCGGTCTGTCCCAACACGAGTCCGCCAAAGTTCCCGTCATTCGTATAACTAACTATGGTTTGGCTTTCACTCCCACCTCGCTCACCGTGCCGTACGTATTTGGCGCTTCTGATGGGACTGGGGCCCCGGTACCATTCCTTGTCGTTCGCCACGGCCCCTTGTAAGGATAATTGATGATGATGCAGCGGATGACGGGTGCTGTCGGGCCCGGGTTTCTTAATCTGGACCTGCAGTTGAGTCGCTGCCAAGTTGGGAAACGGATTGACGCTCTCAGCCATGCCAAACGGCCGCATGGATGTGATTGGCGCCCCAACGCCCGTCTCACAACATGCAGTTGACAGATCTGTCGTTCAAAAAATGGCATGTTTCATTCGCCAACAATACCCTCGCCAATTCAGGACACAGCATCGACGCGATGGACGCCAAAGGGTAGCGACGCCTCTCCCGCTCTTTCAAATCGGATGCTTCTTTTGGAAAGAGCTACCTTTTTCCCCCCTTGGTCTCACCCAAAATTGAAGACTGGATCGTCACGTCTAACGCCCGACGGAGCGGCGAGTCTGCGCACAGATAACACCCTCCTTGGCGCGTTGGTAATGTCGCTCAACCCAAGTCCAAAGATAGCCATCCCCAGACAACTGTAACAACGGGGACACAAGCGCTCTCTCTCCCGCAATCGGTTGTCGTGACGATTCGAGCCTTAGCGCCAGGCACAACGCGCACTTGATGTCCTTCACCCCGGCTCTTGTGCACCTCGTGATGGCGTATTTGTGCCCATGGGCTGCCGGAGGTCATCTCCACCTGCCAAGCCCCCCCAGGGATTGTCCTTCATCCGAGCTTCAATGTCGCTGTCTCGCTTGGTTCCACCTCGAGCAGGGTAATTTCATCTTGTCCCAGCCGCGACCAAAGGGCTGAAATGCAGTCCGCCGTCTCTCTGTATAATTGCCCAACTGTTATTACTTGACTATTGCAAGGCTTGCATCCATGAATATCGTCTCCCAATTATAACTCAGACCTTGATAATACAGACGTGCATGTCGTGCCGAGCCAATCTCGCCAGCTAATTATTACTCTACAACATTGCTCATTTACTCGGACATTTCATATGTGAGGCCGTAATAAATCAATCTACCGGATAATTTGCACCTCCTTGCGTACACACGAGATCCGTGCATGTGCATCCCCCTTGACTGCCAAACTCGGATCCCGGAAGTCCGTTGAATCTTCTTAGGGGAGGGCCGTGAGAGTTTTGGTTTGGTACCCATTTCCCGAAGTCGCCAGCTGGCACCAGGCTCCGCACCTTGGCGGCTAGAATATACTGTATTCAGGAGTGTCGTGTTCGCACAATACGATGCTCGCCCAGGGTGAAGGATGGTGGTGAATCGCCTGCAGGGGCACTATTGCCCCCGGTCTCCATTATTGCCATGGCCTAGCCCGCAATTAAATGTACTGCCACCGCGCTTAAGATACTGTATGGAGTCCAATTCATCGTACGTCAGTGAGGCATTCACGGTTCGTAACACGTCTATTATTATCTTGTCTTGACGCCTGGACGCGTGTTTTAATACCGTGAGCCAGCATCCCTGGACCGAAATGGATTTGCTTGTTTTAGGGGGGAATCTGGCTGCCTGGGATACCTTGGGAGGCCGCCCGGGCCCAGGTTGGGCTCGACGGCGTTCATCATGACCCAATAACATGGAATTCTAGAGTTGAGGTTCCTGGTCTTCGATTTCGATCATGCCAATCATGACCCGCCAGCACTATTTTCGAACCGAGTGCCGGAACTGGGGGTTCATCCCATTCATGCGCTCAAAGCATGTTCATGCGGCACTGGGATGGGACGTCGATCGGGCCCTTGTGGTGCACGTGGAATTCCTTTGCACTGAGCTGAGCAGCGAATTTGACAGGCAATGGAAATCGTGAAACGGGATACGCTGCAGCCCGCGATTCTCCAAATCATCCCTCAAATTTTGGATACGTGTGGGGTGAGGACCCTGTATTTCAGCCACGCTTTGTGTGGGGTAGCCCAACCTAGCCACACATTGACCACACATCGACCACCTACACCGCCTTTGATAGAGGTCCCCGCTGTAACTTTTTTTTGACGGCAGAAAATTTAGATATCCAAACCGGTGGCAGGGCGTCTTGGGAAGAACAACGTGGGATTCAGTCGCTCAGGAACCATGTCAGACGAAACGAGTGTCGCTCCGGCGGCTCAGCCGCAGCCAGCGAAGTCTTTGGGAATGCGCAAGAATGGTAAGAATCCAGTGGACGCTTCGCGATCCGCAATTAGCTGATTGGCGCAACCAGGCAAGCAGTGGCATGCGCCCAAGAAGGCGTTCCGACCTGGTGCAGGGCTAAAGTCTTACGAGAGGAGAACCCAGGAGCGTGCCCTCCTGGCGCAGGTCAAGGCCAAAGAGAAGGAAATGAAGGAGGAAAAGGAGCAAGAGCGTCAGGTATGGAGCACCGACAGAAGTGCGATTTACTCGAACATGTTCTGACCCATTCGCGCAGCAACGTATTCAGTCCATCAAGGACAAGCGGACTAGAAAGGAGGAGAAGGAACGATACGAGAAAATGGCCGAGAAGATGCACAAGAAGCGAGTTGAGCGCCTGAAGCGCAAGGAGAAGCGAAACAAGCTCCTCAACTCTTGATCTAGCTCAGCTCGCCACACTTTGCCATAGTGCTTGGCAATTCCACCAGACACGACACGACAATACGTCATCCGAAACGGACAAGTAATGGACCTGGTGGCATGGAATCATTTTGTTTTTTTATGGGCGGTGGCTCCAAGGTGCGTCAAGATGGTGGCTGAAAGTCAGCTTGTCACGATGACACGGGGCTCGTTCAGTTTCATGAACGTCACCTCGCAAGAAAAGGAAAAGCCGGGCTGCTGCTTTCGAGAAGTTGAATCTGTCTCACCACTTGAGCCAAAGGCGTTAGCTAGAAGTTGTGGGCTGGAATAGAAACGGTGACAGACTATATCCGGATTCGGTCACTGGGAGACTCAGATGAGCTTGTTTCTAGTTTAATGAATACACGCGGGGTAAATAATAACCCGGTTCTCCCCTACAACGCCTGCAAACAATTGTTAGTGAAACCCCCATGCGACAGCGGAGGTAATTAATTAATTCACAACTGTCTTGACATCTGGAATTCGTCCGAAGACATCAAGGACGGCACGAAAGTGGCATGTGAAACAGGCTGGGTGTCGAGGGCGGCGTGCACGGGCCCCACTCGGTCTTTTGGCTACTGGCTGATTCAAAGACGCCGAGCTGCTGACCCCTTGCGTCACAGAGCCGCTGCGTCACCCACAGGGAACCCCCAAGGAGCGCCGCGCTGCATGGGGTGTTTGCAGAGGGACGAATCGGCGACGACAGGTCAGACACACTACGCACCACTCGATCCCAAGCAATGGCCACCTGGACCAGCCCGCGCGGCTCGACCGAGTCTGTTTCTCGGACCAAGCCGGGCCCTCGACACCAGCTCAAGCGCTCCATCACCGAGCTCACGTCCCCCGTGAAGCTCCCCCGCCCGCACCGCAAGGACCGCGACCGATACCATGACGAGAGGGCCGCCCAGCCCATGTCCGCGAATCCGTTTACCTGGGGCCGATCTTCTGTCGACATGCCTCGCTCCGAGGGCGTCACGCCGTTAATCAGCCCAGACCAGAGCCGTCGGCCCAGCATCATGCTACAGCGCGACGACGAGAACCGGGCCCCGAACCCCATCCTGCCCGCCCCTATGCCCGAGCCCAGAGTCAGCAAGGAGGAGAGGCTCAGAGATGAGCGGAAGAGAACCTCCTCACAGGTCGAGTGAGCCGCCGAGATACCGAGTCTCCTCCCCCGCCTTGCTCGTCCGAACATTTGCTAACGCGATTCGGCGCCAGCGGTCTCAAACGGTCACTTGTCGACCTGCACACATTTTCGACTTCAACATCCCTACGACTTGATGAAACATACTATGCCGTCCTGGAGAAAATGAGTACTCTTCAAAACACTGTGACCGCCCTGAAGGGCTTAGCTGTGACCTCGCGCACCATACATAATGATTTTGATAGAGACGCAAAGGAGATTGAGAATGATATCACGGCGCAGATCACGTCGTTGGGTGAGTTCAAGGAGCAGCAGGCGAGCATAGAATCCCTCCAGACCCGGATTCAGGGCGGACGCGCCAAGATCCGGTCCCTCAGTGATCGAGTCGACATTGTCCGTCGGCGTGTAGAGGCTTGGGATCGGCTGGACAAGGAATCCCAAGAAAAGACTCGGCGCCGACTCAAGGCTATCTGGATTTGCATGTTTATTGCAATGTTTGCCCTCATCCTCCTCTTCTTCTTCGGCGCTCATTACACCCCCCCAAGCTCCTCTTTTACAGGCACCGAGGCGCGCATGGCGGAGTCCATCATGGAATCTCGTAAAGAGGCAGGTCACACAGAGATTCCCGTGGACAGCCACGAGGACGACGATGGCGCATATCTACGCAAACGGCCCGTTGATAGTGGCGAGAGGTTGCGAGTCTTTGACGAACTGTGACGGCTTGTCTCCGTTTGTCTATATTTCTCCCTGTTGACAATTAGATGGCACAGTTTTTGATACCCAATTAGCAATGCACACCAATCTTGACCACACAGCAACACTCTTGAACAAGCAAGGCACACTATCTTAATAACAAAATCTGGTATTCATTTGGCGTTACGAAATGCCATGGTCCTCTTCTTGTCGCCGAGCGGCCGAGTTCGGAGCGGCCGGTTGGTTGTGTGAACTTGACTCCACCCCCCAATGAAGTTGCATTTCCGAAGCCATTCCGCGGCTATGTTCTCGGGCACACAAACATTGCCAATCCCGGTCTTTTCCTAAATAAGTTATTAAGATGAGAAGAGACACTGGCGGTTTGTCGTCTGGTGACATGGCACCTGCACAAGGCTGAGCTTCGGCCAGCTTTCCCCCCTGGTCCCCACCCTTCTCAACCAAGCGAACAAACTCTGGTCTCTGCAAATCCTGGTGCCGACGCACCGGTACTTGCATCCAACCAAGGAAATTGGCACGAGATAAAATGAAGGATGAAAAAAGGTTTGGGTTTTGTGGGGACAGCGTAGCTACGATGTTGATGTTGTGGAGAAGTAGGAAAGGATTTGGACTAGGCCATGGGCTCGTTGAAAGTATGTACAGTGTATCAATTTAAGTTGGGTTTTTTTTCGGCCCTGCTGTGTCGGGCCATCAGACACCTTGCGCCCTAAGAGGCGCTGCTATTTACGAAGGAGCAAGATGAAATACCGGCTACGTCGGTACGCATCACGCTGGTTAGTGGATGTCATGGGCGTATGTTGCTGGGGGATTTTTCTTTTTCTCTCTGTTGTTTTTGGGCATGCCAAGTGGTGACGCGGGGGAAACACAAACCTGGAACAACGAGTCACACAGACCCAGGAATTCGGGAATTGAAGCAAGTGATATATTACGAACCAACGAAGGTTTCTGGCATGTCTTGGGTGCATGCCCACGAGGATACACTGCTCTTCCAAGCCAGAAGCAATCATAGACAGCTCTTTCCCTGTCCTTTCTCGCCCCCATCGTTTCTTTTCCTTTCGACTATGTGATTCGTATTCAGAACCAGTCTCTTGGATCTTGTGGGTCTTTGGCAGGGTCATTGTAAAACAGGTTTTGGGCAAATTTTGGGGTACAGTTGAACTGTGCTAAAATTACAGTCCAGAGTTACCTCACAATGTACACCACCTTCAATCCATGCCCTCCGTTTTGACACCAACATGATGGATTTCTTTGAAACGTTTATTATAATATAAAGAACCTACTGAAACTTATCAAGGTATTTTCTGTTTCTTATTTGTAAAAAGATATAGACAGAGGCAATGCGAGTATTCCAAATTTATGGCGCCTAATCATGTATTATTGACAAAGCTCGGTTTCGGTGCGCAGGCACTGTGGTGGTGTCTGGGATTTTTAGTGGTAACGCGGTCTTAGGGATACCCATGTGATCACATTACGGAAACTACTCCGTGCTTTATTTTGGTATTTCACTACCCCTTCGATGTTGATCCTTCTAGAATGGTATGGGGATGCGTTCTGAAAGCAAATCGCGGGTGGATCAAATTCTGATTATGAAGCCTTTGCCGCACTGGTCCACACGCAAGGCATAGTGGACTTGGGGCGACGTGGAAGAGGCTATGTGAATTAAAGCATGATTATGCGGCGAGGTAGTGCCGCGGCCAAGCCTGTGGGTTTAGCCAGGGGAGACGTGTGCGATTTGTGATGATCCTTGGCTCTGTCTTGCAGGGCTATGAACCGCCACAACATTGTAGCTGAACGAATACGCGGATGTTGTTGAGGCTAAGAGAGGCACAGGGCTAAGGCATAGAGAGATATTCTGTCATGGGCGTCGTGTACGTGGATAAGTTACCTGGCTCCGTTGGGCTGCAAACGACCCAGAAGCGTTGCATGACGAAAGGAGACGGGCAGATGGCACCGGCTTGAAACTGCAAGCTGGGAATTTTGTGTTGGCGCCCACCTCATCATTGGGGCGTCAAATATCAAAAACCGCATTGCTTTGTCAATGCGGCCTTTCATTGCGTATGATGGCGGGTTACGGCAACGAGATCCCGAGTAAACAGGGCTGTGGCAGTCTGGGCAAGTGGCTTGGGACTTGGCAGCACACGTCATGCCCCTCACTTTAGCGCTTCACACACACTAGCATCTAGATGCCCAGGACGACTCATGACTACATAAGATGGAGGGCAGAAATGTGCGAATTCATAAAGCGCATGTGCGGCAATATCGAGCGCGTTCAACTTCCGTTCCACATCCTGACGGTGACAGCACGTTACGAAACGCTGCGCTTCCGAGTTACAGGTTGAGATCTGAATCCTGCAATCGGTGGAGCAGCCCCCCGTCGCTCCTTGCTTTAGGGGTGTGTGTGCTCCGTTCGTCTTACGGCCTGGCGAACTGCAGGTGCGGAAGCTGCGCGCTACACCTGCTGGCGGTAACTCGGCGCCACTGAAGCTGACGGCGACTGCCCCGCAGAGCCAGCTACCTACGCATACCTGGTAACCACTCTTGCCCGCGGTGCGCTCCAACGCGGAGGGTACGAGGGACCGAGCAGCGACGTCGAGCCGTGGTTGGGGGACCCTTTAATATATCTTTCACAAATCTCAACAAGACACTGACGCCCAGCCCGCGACCTGAATCCTCCACTGACGGGTGCCGTCATTTCACACCACTTTTGCCGTTGCAACACCGCGCTCGGTTGCCCATTCCTCGCCCGAACCATGGCCGCAGAGCTGGGAGAAAAGCCCGCGGACGCTGGCGCTGCTTCAGACGCCGCTGTAGAGCTACCCATCCGTGCCGCCAAGGGGGATGCTGCGCCGCCGCCAGGACAGGCCCTGACCGGGAAGCAAGAGCATTGTAAGTCATTCCGTCTCGTTTGCGCCGCCGATGACCAAGGCTGACGATGGTATGCGACTGCAGATCTCAAGAGAGAGCTCATTTCGGAGCAGGTCCGCTGGGAGATCAGCGAGCTCAACTCCACCACCGCCCTCCAGCGATTTGGCGCCCCGTTTCGATCAGACCACGGCGAGGTTTCGCCCGAAGAATCAGAATTGCCCATTCTGCGATACATTTTTGTCCATCATGTCCGCGATTTCCCTTTCTTGGACAAGGCCAAGGAGAAGGAGTTTTGGCAGGACAAGCTCCAGGTGGTAAGTGGGGGATGTCTTGGCAACCGCCGTGTATGACAATGCTGACAGAAAGCCCCCGCCAGTTTTTGGAGTCCTTTGCTGGGAAGCAGATCTCATCCTCCGAGGACCGGCTTGAGGAGACGAAGCGTCGAAAGCTGGCCATCAAGGCCAAGAAGCTTGTTGAGCTCATGATGGTATCCGGAATTGGGACGTCGTCCGGCTTCGAGGAGCGCATCCGATTCTCCGAAATTGAAATCGTCGACAGTAATGCTATTGATACTGGAGTAATGCATACATTGCCTGAAGGAAATTACATCAACGGGTGGGATGTAAACGTTGCAGGCGTCCGCATTACCACAGTCAAGCACACCATCAGGTACCATAAACATGCAGAGTTTCTTCTGCGTATCAAGAAGAGGGGGGAGCTGGAGTACTTTATTGGGCGCAGATATAGCGACTTTGTCAAGCTCCACAAGAGGTTACGGACTGAGCTCCCAGGGCGAGTATTGCCGGATGTGCCCAGGAAGAACAAGAGCAACACCACAACGTCAACCCTCATGGGTTCGTTAAGCAACGGCAATGATTCAGATGCATCCTCGATATCGTCCGTCTCAACTCGGTTCACTGGGGCTGCTCCTGGAAACGATTCATCCCCATCCATGTTGAACCCCTCAGGTACGTTCCACGGAACCATGAAATTGCAACGCTCCCTGCTAACACAACCCCAAGGCCACCGAAGAGCTGCCTCTTCTGCTTCGATACTATCCAGGGGCCTTCCTTCGCCCAAGTTTCCGTCGCCTCGAGCTTCCGTCGACCTTGACAGGCTCAGCCCGAGCTCAGCCGCGGCAACACCAAACAAAGTGGAGGTTTGTGCAAGAAAAACCGTCGTATTAGAACGTGCTAACTTGTTGTATAGACGATCGTGCTTTGGCGCGAGAATCAACGCATCTCACTTCGGGCATACCTGCGATCTCTGCTACAAAACCCCCAAGTCGCCAATACGAAGGCTATGCAAGAGTTTCTAAGCGGTGACCAAATGACCCCCACTGATGATGATGTCGAAGACATAATCCGAAGAAAGTTGCTCGATGAGAAGCGAATGGAAGAGCAAAAGCAGTTTTATGAAATTGCAAGAAAGCGAGCTGCAGAGCTGGACGAGTACATGGAACAGTGAGTGCGCCCATATGACTTGGTAACGTGGAGCCAGCTAACAGCCGCTTAGATTCCGAAGCGACATTGTGGAACGCAATGGTCTCACAATGCTCTTCAAGGAAATCAAGGAAAAGGAGACGATCCAAGACCTCAGCATTCAGTATCGGAAGTTTGCAGAGTGGCTCCGAATCGAGATTGCAGCTGTTATCTACCACCTCTTCCTTGCTGAGGACAACTCCCCCGAACTCTTTGCTCAGGCACGACGCATCCACTCCTTGATCCCTTACTCAGTAATCAAGAACGTAATTCGAATCGCAAACCCCGCAGCTGTAATGTCAGGTGTTCTCGACATTTTCCTAGCCCAGCCTTTCGGAACCCGATCCCTAATGCAACGAATCTTCTCTCTAACCCTCAACGATGGCATTAAAAGCTTTCAGCGATCAATTGATTCGCTGAGCGCCAAGATCGCCGACCCAGTTTTTACAGACAAGCTGCAAAGGTATACCCAATCGGAGGAGCATATCAAGATTGCGCTCCGAGAAGAAGCGGAAGCTGAGAACATTGACCTTATCGTGGTGGTTCTCCGGTCTGAGCTAATCGAACCTGAACTTACGGGAGAGCAAATACAGAGGCTTTTCAATGCCTATGTTGCGTTCAACAATGCCGTTGAGAATATTGACGAGGAGCTGCGCCAGGGAGCACAACTTTTCTCATATCTTAAGCAGTTCCTGAAGTTGTGCACTCGCCAGCGGGACAAGCAGATGATGTTGGAGCTGATTGAGGAGCCGGTTACCCTTCAGTTGTTCCGAGACTTGTTCACAATCTTCTATGAACCGCTTGTACGAGTGTACAAGTCGGCAAACGTTTACAACAGTGTTACCGATTTTGCAGTATTCATTGATGACATGATTCAGGTATGAGCTTATCCCAACCCCCCTCGCGCTGCGATTACTGACTGCCTGTAGGTTGTCGATAAATGCAGAGAACAAGACGCTTCAGCGGATCCCAACCAAACTGTTCAAGCATTCATCGATCTGTGTGCAAGACACGAGCACAACTTTTACAAGTTTGTACACGAGGTGCACACACATGACAATGGGCTCTTCACACAGCTCATGGAGTGGATCGAGGGCATTTTGGAATTTTTGCGAAAAGGACCGAAGAACGGAACCCTCAATGTCAATGCCTTGTTTGAAGGGGGCGTTGGCTCGGGTTTAATAGACAAGGAGAAGGCGATTCAAGAAATCAACTCTCTCATTTCATGGCAGGAAGCGCGAAAGAAGTGGCACAACGATAAGACACGGCAGAAGATGGCAGCAGAAGGTCACGCTGGCAGCGATATGATGCCGATGGGCATGAACAGCTTCAAGTCGGCCGATTTTGGCCTTGACGATGAGGACCTGCAAGATATGGCCTACGACGACGGGTCCGAGTCTGAGCGGGAGGCGGAGGAGGAGGATGAAATGGACCCGATCGAAGCAGAGAGGAGACGCCGTGCTAAGAGACAGGATCGACTGCGGAGAAGTGCCGGTGAGCCAGAAAAGCCTCTGGTGAGCGAGGTGCATAAACTGAAGGACAACTTCTTGGTCATGTTGCGGGACGTGCTGGCGAATTAGAGGGAACAAGAATTGATATCCTTGAGGTGGGAAGAGTTATTTGTTTACTTTGTGTGGAGTTCGCATCGGCGATTCCCACTATTACAGGAGTAGATGCTTAGAAGGAGAGGGTTTGGGAAAGACCCGCTCCTTATCAATCAGTGACTATGATCATCTTTGAATAACACAGCTTGCCCAATGTGCAGGACATGCAGTTTTTTTTTTCTTCTTCAAAGGAGCCAGCCCTATGGCTCACATCGGCCGGGTTTGTGCTGTGTCATAGCTAGTAAGAGCACACCAATAGTAGAAGGACTGGCACGACGAAGAAATGACGGAGAGATTGCCCTCGCCTCTCTCGGCTTGGTGTCCGCGAGCGTCAGTGGAGCCGGAATAGAGGGACGGCAATGGCAAGACCTGGCGACGATTGGTCTTTGGCTGGGGGATTGGCTTTTGCGATTGCGGGGAGTGGAGTTGATGGATGAAAGTGTTTCCGGCACGTGATGGGGCCAGGAGGTGGGCATGGGTTTTTCTCTTTGGACTTTTCCCGAGGTGAATGAAGGTTGAGCGAGAGACACAGGAAGGTTCCGGCTGGAGAAGTGGATCGTGGTTAATTCCGTCACATGTGTGTAGCTTGCATTAGATCAATTGCAAAGATTTCAAAGATTGCAAAGGCGAAGGGACGGAGCAGTTGATTCAAATAACCCGTGGTTATAAGACGACCAATCTGGCAATGCCCTCAGATTTGCGAAAATCAATCGCCTCGGCCGGCATTCAATGTCCAGCGCACTCAGGTTGCTGCTCACAGTGGACCGCAACCAGTCGTGTAAAAGGTGTCAGGGGATTCTAATAAGCCCAACATGATTGGTCGGATCAACCGAGGAGCCGAGAGCATCCGTCCCGACCAGAGCCTCGCTGTGCATGCGCCCAAAAAACGTCAGAAATTCAGCTATTGGCTAGGGCAACATCCTCTCCAAATCCCCCCCCAGACATTACAACTCAAACCCGTCAACCTCCAGCTTCGAGACCCTCCCCTCGAATGCAGCTTGGCGATACAGTCTTGAGTTGACGATGGCTTCTTCTATGGCATTGAGGCGGTTCGCCGCCAGCCCTTCGGTACGTGCTGCTGCCCTAGCTACACACAGCTGTCGCAAGCGCTGCTGGGACCGGCCCGGTCGCCGCCCTTCTCCGATCACCACCAGCTTCACTCCCACGTGTGCCCATCAGGCCGCTGACTATCGAGATCCAGTTCACCAGGGCACCCAGGCTCACTGCCAGGGCTTTCTCTACCACTAGGCCTGCTGGTAAGATGCTCTTTGCCGCCTCCCGTCCCCATTGTCACAAATGCTAACCTTTGTTTCGAACAGCCCGCGTCATTGCCAACGGCCCTCTGCGTGCCAAGGAGGCCTCGCCTTTCCTGAGCACCAAGTACGCCGTCATTGTATGTCAATTTTCCCTCCTGCGCACTCATACCACCGGTAGAACATGATCAATTGACCCTGTCGTTTCTATTTAGGACCACGAGTACGATGCCCTCGTTGTTGGCGCCGGTGGCTCCGGTCTTCGTGCTGCCTTTGGTCTCGCTGAGGCCGGTTTCAACACTGCCTGTATTTCCAAGCTGTTCCCGACTCGAAGCCACACTGTCGCTGCTCAGGGTGGTATCAATGCCGCCCTCGGCAACATGCACGAGGACGACTGGCGATGGCACATGTACGATACCGTCAAGGGTTCCGACTGGCTGGGTGACCAAGACGCTATTCACTACATGACCCGCGAGGCTCCCGCTTCCATTATTGAGCTTGAGAACTACGGCTGCCCTTTCTCGCGAACTGAGGACGGCAAGATGTGAGTATTCCAATGCTTTGCGCAATTCTTTTTCCGCCCCCACCTCGCTAACCACCACTACGATGCAGCTACCAGCGAGCTTTCGGTGGTCAATCACAAAAGTACGGCAAGGGCGGCCAGGCCTACCGATGCTGCGCTGCCGCTGACCGAACCGGCCACGCTCTCCTTCACACCCTCTACGGTCAGTCTCTCCGCCACAAGACCAACTACTTCATCGAGTACTTCGCTCTCGACCTCATCATGCAGGACGGCGAGTGCCGCGGTGTCCTCGCCTACAACCAGGAGGACGGTACCCTCCACCGATTCCTCGCAAACCACACTGTCCTGGCCACCGGTGGTTACGGCCGAGCCTACTTCAGCTGCACATCTGCCCACACCTGTACTGGTGACGGTATGGCCATGGTTGCCCGTGCCGGTCTCCCCAACCAGGATCTTGAGTTCGTTCAGTTCCACCCCTCTGGCATCTACGGTTCCGGCTGCTTGATCACTGAGGGTGCTCGTGGTGAGGGTGGTTACCTTCTCAACTCCGAGGGTGAGCGTTTCATGGAGCGATATGCCCCTACTGCCAAGGATCTTGCCTCGCGAGACGTTGTGTCCCGATCCATGACCATGGAGATCCGCGAGGGCCGCGGTGTCGGCCCAGAGAAGGACCACATCTACCTCCAGCTCAGCCACTTGCCCGCCGAGATTCTCGCCGAGCGTCTGCCCGGTATCTCTGAGACCGCCGGTATTTTCGCTGGTGTCGATGTCCGCAAGGAGCCCATCCCTGTCCTGCCCACCGTCCACTATAACATGGGCGGTATCCCCACCCGATACACCGGTGAGGTTCTCACCGTTGATGAGGCTGGCAACGATCAGATTGTTCCTGGTCTGTACGCTTGTGGTGAGGCTGCTTGCGTGTCTGTCCACGGTGCCAACCGTCTGGGTGCCAACTCTCTCCTGGATCTTGTCGTCTTTGGCCGTGCCGTTTCGCACACCATCCGTGACAACTTCAACCCCGGCGACAAGCTGAAGCCCACTGCTGCTGATGCCGGCGCTGAACACATTGAGGTCCTTGACAAGGTCCGAACTGCTGACGGTCCCAAGAGCACTGCCGAGATCCGCCTAGCCATGCAGAAGGCCATGCAGACTGAGGTCAGCGTGTTCCGAACGCAGGAGAGCTTGGACGAAGGTGTCCGCAAGATGAAGGAGATCGATGCCCTGTACCACCAGGTTGGCATGAAGGACCGCAGCATGATCTGGAACACGGATCTCGTTGAGACCCTCGAGCTCCGAAACCTCTTGACCTGCGCGTAAGTTTTATTCAGTTGCTGATGGTTTCTTTTCTCATAAAGCTGATTTGATTTGAACAGTATCCAAACCGCCACCTCCGCTGCTAACCGAAAGGAGTCCCGTGGTGCTCACGCCCGCGAGGATTTCCCTGACCGAGACGACGAGAACTGGATGAAGCACACTCTCTCCTTCCAGAGAGAGCCCCACGGACCTGTTGAGCTCAAGTACCGAAAGGTCATCTCCACCACCCTTGATGAGAACGAATGCAAGCCCGTTCCTCCTTTCAAGCGTGTATACTAAACGAGGAAATGGGAGTGGCTGGCTTGGTGAGTGAAAGATGGGAGTTTATCGATTGATACTGGGATATGGCTTGATTATGCGCGCGGCAGCGTCTTCTTTGTGCTAAGATGTGCGATATATCGGTAAGAAGAAGAAGGACGAAAGAACCGAACAGGCAGGGAGTCTCGGATTAAAACGAAAGCCCTTGTCTCATGTATTTGTCGACTTTGTAGTTGAAAAAAAAAAGAAAGAAAGATATCTTAAAACAATTAACAGTTCGTGCTGTGCTGAGCGTGAAGCTTGTATTGAAAACGTGTGTGGGCCACCATCCAACTGTATCAATCAAGGAAAATGGCAAGGAATCGATATTTTGTGTAACGAGTATTCAGTGTTCGATAGCATGGGCTCTTGAAAATACAGTTGCAACTGAGCGTAATGAACCCAATGAATGCGGCTACTTGGTTCATTTATTGGTGTTTTCCCTCGAGGGTTCCGGATTATTCTACTAAGTTTAAAGGCCTTCTCCAGCCCATGTTATATATACATGCACACGGTGCTATGTATTGTATCCAGAGGCAAATAACATGGTATTTTTCGTCAATCTCAAAACTAATCTATGGTATACTTGTGCGCATAATTTCAACTTATCCAACGCCCAGTTGTCCAAACCCAGTTCAATTGCTATCATCCATCATTACTCACTCAATTCATCATTAAAAATCCTAACCCATCGATGAAACTCTGCGTGGTTATACCCAACCTCGTCCTCTGGTCATCAGCCCTATTTTTTTCTTCTTCATAATTCAGTTTTCCTCATACATCTTCATCAAGCCGGCCTTGATATTGGTCATCTGGTTCCTGTGCACCTGCTCACGCTCTTCCAGGATAGCAATTCGCTCCTCGAGGGCAGCAACCTTCTCGTTGCGAGCCTTCAAGGCATCCTTTGCTGCCTCACGGCCCAAGGCAATGCCCTTAGCTCGTCGGGCGGAGAGGGAGAGGACGCCCTGGATGCTGCGGAGCACGCTAGGGTTGATGTTCTGGTCTTGAAGGAGCCGCATGATCTCATCCGTGACGTCGCAGCTATCAGCTTGAGGGGTGCTCGGCGGAGCCGCTCTAGTTTGGCTGGATACGGACGGGGGCGTGCTGAGGGGAGCAACGGACGAGTTGGACTCTTCAAACGACACATGCTTCTGCCGCTTGTTCTCACGGAAGAGGGTGCGAGCAACAGATGGAGTAGGCAAGCCGCTAATAATGTCTGTGGTACGAGCGTCACACGGTGTCGTATATCGTCGCTTCTGGGCCTCAAACTTCTCGGCGCTCTTTTCGCCAATCTCAATCATCTCCCTTTCCTGGTCTGATCCAAAGTCGCTAAACTCATCCTCCTCAAAGACATCCCGCTTCCGCTTGGAAGAAGACGACGGCCCGGTGGCAGCTGAGGCCGGCGCCGAAACACGGGCCCGGGTGGGAGTTGAGATGAGCTCTACATCGGACTCGGAGCCGTCCTCGTCCGAGCTCGGGCTCAAATCACCCCCGTTCGAATCACCGGTAAAAGAAGTATCGACGTCACTCTGGTGCCGGCTCGGTGTAAGCGGATAGCCGTAGGACGTCAGGACCCTTTGCGTAAATGAGGGCGTTCTAGGCTGCTGGGGCTCTACATCCTCCTTGCTCTGATCCTTAGAAGGGGTGGTGGGAGCGAGGCCAGTCTCGCGGGCTACAGCATCATCATGCCATAGGAAGAGTCCGCATTTATCAAAGCACTTGTAATAGAGCCTGCCGTGGTTGGGGCCATGGTTCTTGACCTTGATCAACGACAGCTCCTGACGAGGTTCGCAATTACCTGAGAGGAAATGTTGGTGAGTGCTCTCACATAAGACTCAAAGTTTACGATTCAAGACGAGAGAAAAAAACATACATAGCCATTTCCCGTCGCTGAAAAGACCCTTGTATGCTCGCTTCTTAGTCGACTTTGGAGTTTCGGACTCTGACGGCTCTGGTTGCTGTGGGCGACGGAACTTTTTGTGCGGCTTGGTCGTCATGGCCTAGTGGGCAAAATGCTGGAGGCAAGAAGCCTAGGAACAGTTGGGCACAAGGGAATGAAGAGCACAATCTACACAATAGAACTAGTTTATCCAAAATACCAGTCCATTGCCTGTGTCGAGGATGGATCAAGGAGGGGTGGCGACAGCCTGGTGCGGGCCCAGCTGTCAAGAGGTACTGGAAGTGGAGTCGCTAGTGTCCTGGGGCAACCAAGTGGCTTCAGACCATGACGGAGCCACGCCTGCCATTTTGTATCAAGCTCAGAGCTATCATGTATCTGCATTTCTAAGTGGTCAAGAGGGACAAAAAAGGCACATGATGCTTTGTTGTATTAGATTTGGGAGGAACAGCTTCCCGATGCCAGCCATGCCTCGAGATGAATACTGGTCAAGGTAGCGGGCAAAACGTCACGACAATACAGCCTAATTCTATACCTAACCCAGCATGTAAATAGAGAACATCATATTAAAATCCCGTATGTTGAACCTGAGAATCATCGTCTGCAAAAAGCTACACTCACATCTCATCCGCGGGTGTAATCATGTACTATCTTGTTTTGCAGAATACATGTGCATTTGACCTGCCCACACTAACACGCACAAACTGGACATCCTGAATATATTTTTTAATTCGATCCGGTTTACAACCGGTCTGGCCTTTTTTTTCGCCTTGCGTATTTGATAACCATCTCTCTCTCTCTCTCTCTCTCTTGCCCCTTGGAAGCGTTTGCGTTCACTGTTTTAACTCTATTTACCGAGAAAAGTGTCTCGAATAACACCTCTCCCATCTCAATGCTAGGGGGAATAGAAGACCATAGATGCCAAATCCGGCTACGCCATTCGCAACCCTCGTTTTTCGTCAAGATTTCTTTGCCCCAACCATGTTATTAACACAGAGCGGGTATCAATATACCCCGTTTCCCAAACCCCGTTTCCATCCCCCCTTCCATTTGCTTGCCATTCTCTTTTATCTCGTAAATCTTAATCGTCATTCTCAGACCGCTCGCGCTGCGGCTGCTGCGACTGTTGCTGACGGCGACCACCCTGGCCACCACCTGATCCGGCATTGGCCACCTTTCGCTCAAGCTCCTGCTGCTCACGCTCCCTTTGCGTCTTAGCATTGATCTGCTCCTGGCGCAGCACGCCCAACACGTTCTGGAGGGTTGATCGCCAGTGATCCACGCGGGTGGCAAGCTCTTGGTACTGCTTCTGTCCGAAGACACGGTATGTCACCTTGTGGACAAGGAACATGCGGCGCTGCTGGGACAGCTTGCCTTCCACCAGGCCAGCCCGGATAACGTCGATAGCCCACATCTCGATATCCTCTGAGGGGATCTGGAGAGCCTTGGTAATCTTTGCGTAATCAATCTCACGGCTAGGAGTGGCAGCCGCCAGACTGGCAAAGGTAAGGAGTCGCATCTTTCGGTGCAGCTTGTCGTGGTTCAGCTTCTCCTTCTCAACCCAACCCTCGTGCTCCTCATTGAAGTCGTTATAGTCCTCAAGATCCTGCTCCGCAAAAATGTCGAGCAGCTGCGAGTACACAGGCTGCGTGTCACTGAGGGCCTGCACGGTAGGGATACCTCGGAGATCCTGGAAGAGGAAGTGGTTGTTGGAGAGAAGAGCCATCTTAACGGCGCGGAGAGATAGTCGCTGCGCCTCCTCAGACGAGATATCGTCTTTGTCGCTATCGAAAGTTTGGAGAGCCTTCAAGATGTACTCATAACCTTGTCTGGGGATATGTCAGCAAGCTAGCTCGTTCATGTTGAAAGAAATCTCAAGTATGGCATTCAGCGACAAGGCCTCGTTCGCACAGAATAACTTGGAGTTTTTTCTTAAGTAGATCCGTATGCAAATGGAGAATCGCAAAGGTTGACGATATATCTTGAAGCCACAGCATTGGAAGGGGTCCAACTCACGATTCCTCTCCCGCCTCGAGGGCTACCTCAGCAACCTCCTCGTAAATCTTACGCTGGTAGTCGGCAGCAGTGGCCCATGCCTCAAGCCATTCAGGTAGCTTATCGAGGTAGTGTCGCAGGTTATCGTTCATGCCATGCGCCCGGAGGAACTTGAGAATCTCCATGAAGACGCGGGCGCGAATAGGGTCAGTGGGCTGGAGCAGGTTGAATACGGTCGTCAAGGCGTTGAGCGACAGACCAACACCGTGGACGGGAGAGTTGACGAGAGGTTGAGCGAAGGTGTTGCATAGAGTGGGGAGATGCTTCTTGGGGTCGGACGACTGCAGGACCAAGTGGATCATGAGGTTTGAGGCAGCAGTGTACTCCTTCTCGGGAACCGTGTTGAGGGCGTTGGAGGCGCCGACCAGCTTCACGAGGATTTCCTCGGTCGAAGGCTTGCTGTCCTGACCCAGGAGCTGCTTGGCATCCTCAGCCTTGAGATAGTCGGCCATCTCAGCGGCCAGGTCCTCGAAGGATCCATCGACGAAGAGGAGCTGGGGCTGACCAGCAGCAGGCGCGGGGGCAGCCATGATGCCTTTTTCCTCTCGGGAGAGTTAATCGATCTCGGTCGGTCGGTCGGTCGGTCGCGAGGATCGAATCGTGGCGATCTCGAAAGCGTCAGGGAGGGGCGTGCAACGTCGAAGAGCGGAATAATGTGAATGTGAGCGTCCCTGTCGAGCAGGGTCCGCGCCCGAATAGCCCTCTGGTGGGGCTCAGATTGTGCCACCCCGCCAATTTTTCTGCCGCTCTCATTGTGTGGGCGCTAAGCGAGGGCGGTGACGTGGAGAAACTCTCGGGCCGTTTATCTTTTATCAGCCACGTGCCTTCTCATGTGCCATGGATGACTGCTCAAGTGCCTCTTGTCGGTGTCATGGGATTCAAGGTATTGCCTGAAAAGCATGCAGTTGGGTGGGTAGAATACGCTAAGCAATGTCCTCATCGACAACCCCTATCCACCTCACAATCTCAACAACCTCAACAACCTCCTTTTTTGTTCTCAAGGGGAGCCAAAGTCAGACCACCCAATGATCCGAAAACCGACGCCGCCTTCATAGAATGAATAAAAAATAGTCCAATCAAGTCCCCCCTATACGTCCATCCCTAATAACATAGAGCGGTCTGTATCCGCCATTCTATAAGAAAACAATTCCATCAAAAAAAAAAATAACACAATGGCCCAGAAACCCCTGTAATACATTATGTTGAAGCCATCCCACGGGATTCGTCAATAGTCCCAAGTTCCCAGTGCAAAAACAGCAAAACTCCATCTCATCCTTTACCGGCCCTTGGCCTTAACAGCTGGCTTTGTCTTGCCAGCTGCCTCCGCCGAAGGGTAAACACTTGAATTGTCATTGGCGAAGAGCTCCTGATCTCCTTTGCCACCAAGTTCCATGAACTCGTCTGCAGCCCGGTGGTGGGCGGGTCCTGCCTCCTTGGGCGCATTAGTCACACGGCCCTTGTTCTTAGCAAACACCTTGACAGGGTTCTTATCCTTGCCCACATCAACTTGCGCAGCTACCTGGACAGAATTGAGCGACGACAACAGTGTCCGCTCACGCGCGGGAGCGCGACGGTTGACATTGAGGTCTGCAATTCCGCCAACGAGGCCACCAGTGCTGTCATTAACGTTTGGCGCGTTGTGGTTGAGCCAAGGGTGCGCGAGGCATTGGTCAATAGTAAATCGCTTCTCAGGATCGACAATAAGCATCGAGTCAATGAGATCAACTAGGGTCGGTCAGCATACCAGTATCGATGAAAGAAAAGTGAATGGATTCTTACGAGCAGGGTCGCCAACCGAATCCCAATAAGGGGAAGGGTAATCAAATCGGCCACTCTTAATCTGTTGAGAAAGAGTGAACGGGAAATCGCGGGAATAAAGCTCGTCAGAAAATGGAGGGAAACCACAGAGACAGATATACAAGACAACGCCGAGAGACCAGATATCAACAGCCTTTGTGTACTTGCGTTGCTTAGAATCCGCAAGAATCTCTGGGGCGACATAGCTGGGCGTTCCGCAAAGAGTTGTTGTGAAAGACTCCTCTCCGATAATCTTGGCCAAGCCGAAATCAGCAAGCTTGACGTGCAAGTTCTTGTCAACTAACAAGATATTCTCGGGCTTAATATCACGATGGACAATGTTCCGCTCATGCTAAGCGCGACTGACGTTAGCCACAATGTTGCGAAGCCAATGTCTCAATGCTGAACTTACAAGATACTTGATGCCATGGAAAAGCTGAAGAAACAACTTTCGCGACTCATCCTCGCTGAGTTTCTGCTTCATGACAATAAAATTAAATAGCTCTCCCTCAGGTGCCAGTTCCAAGACAAGGTACACACGGTCACGCTCGTAAAACGTATCCTTGAGGCATAGGACATTTGAGTGGCTGACACCCATCAACACACCAATCTCCTGCTGCAGGCCCTCCATCTTCGACCTGTCTTCGATCCCAGGGTGCTTGGTAAAGATCTTGACAGCGTATCGCATGCCTGTCGACTTCTCTATGCAGAGGTATACTTCAGCAAAGTGACCCTTGCCAAGTTTTTCGAGCAGCGTGTATTGTTGCTTGAAGGCGCTTGTTTGCCGGCTCTTAGGGTAACGGAATACGAAGCGCGCCTTGCCGTGAACGGCGATCTCATCTTGCTCCTCCAGCTCTCGTCGCTGGTTGCGACCCACGATAGCTTCGTTGACATAGGTACCATTGCTGGACAAATCTTCCACAATCGCCACGGTGTCAGAGCCTTTGTTCTCAGCAAAGATAAGACAGTGTCGGTTTGAAACAGTGCTGTCGTTGACCACGATGTCTACATCAGGTCAGTGATAGAAATACAGGAACCAAGATCGCTGGGTTACTCACCACACTCGGGGTGTCGCCCGATAAGATAGCCGCCTGACGTAGCGCCCTTTCCCTTCTTCTTGTTGGAAGCCTCCTCGTTCTTACATGATGAGTGCGCTTTCCCTTTGGAGGGTTTGGGATCGGTCTTGGTCGCATCCACCACGGGCTCGGGAAGCGGGCAAGCGGTTCGCTTCTTGAGAACTATGGGCTTCTCTCCGTATTTGGGATCCAGTGGGACGAGGTAACCCCAGACACCTTCCTCGTCTTCCATTTCTTCAGAAATGGCAGGGTGGCGATCCACGAACTGGCTAAGTGGTTGAGTATCCTGGGGAGGAGACGACAGCGCTTGTCCCTGAGAGAAGACATCCTCCGTCTTCTTAGGAGTTACCTCTTCAGGTCGGCGGCCAGGGGGGGTAGCTGTAGGTTCCTTGTTGTAGGGCTCGCTTGAGTCATCCACAGCGAGGTGCGTCACGGGCGATGGGAGGTGCTGCTTATTGACGACGGGAGTCTTGTCGGCGGCATCAGCAGAGGCAGGATCGGTTCGGCGAGCTTTCTTCGTGTCCGTTTCATCATCTGGCAAAGAGCCCTGAAGAACCCATCTGGAGTCAGCGAAAATAAAGCGGATAGATGATGGTCGTGGCGACGGGAAAAACGTCATGCGCGAGCACGAGGAGAGCAGTGGATATGGGGGAAGTACTGACGACGCGCGGGCGCTTCAATTGGCTTTTTTCTGTCTGCGGAGCCATAATGACCACAGCGAAGCTCGACAACGAGCTCTAGGACGCGGGTGAGAAAACGGGCACAGTAATTCACGAAACGAGTGAGGAGTTGGTTGAGGGGGAATGTTGCCTGGAGAAGAAGGGAAGCAGAGTGCCGTGCAGAAAGCCGGGGCCGGGAGGTTTGTAGGCGAGCGCGAGTGGAGGAGGGAGCCTAAATTGCAGGCAGGTTAGAGACCAGAGACAAGAGCTAAGGTCAAGTCAAGCCACATTTGGAGCCGATGGGACTTTGGCCCCCAAGAAAAAAAAAGAGAGAAGGAGGGAAAAGCAAGTACGGAGAGCGACGGCGACGGCGACGCTGTTGATAAGTGCCAAGCTACACTGTGCTGTACATACATACGCAGGTGGAATCGGCAGGCGATGCAACAGAAAGACACCCCGATCACATTAATAAGGCTGAATGATGAGTCTCATGGACCAGCTGATGCACCCAGTCGTCAACAGTGCTCCGTACACAGCCCGCCAGGAAAGTGGAGGGCCGCTCTCCCCTTACAGCTCACAGCCGCAAAATGACATACCTCCAAGCAACTGTCTGTGGCTTAGCCGGGGAGACTCAGACCAGGGCCACCGGGGAATCGCGCGCTGCCAGCCAACGGTTCTTCAGCTCAGCGGCCCGCGTGAGGGAGACAACAACGTCGTTACAGTGGGTGCAGCAGTGGATACCCGCTAAATTGGCCGCTGGGAAGTCCAGCGCAGTGGTATTCCTTCCCCCGTCATTTCTCCTCCAATCCTGCTCCAGGCGAAGTCGCCTCTCGTCGCAAAGCCGTATGATGCTATTCCAGTCACCCGCCACCCGTCACCCGTCACTCGTCCGCCATCAGAAGGTTGGGTCCGGTTTCCCTTATCTGCGCGCCGTCGCCAAATACCCTGCATCCACCACCTGCCACTGGTTATCACCTGCTCTCCTTGCCCATATGCCTTGCCCATCATCCTTGGTCGCAAATCATGACTGAGTCACTCGACTAGTCACAGCGACGTCCCCAGTTCCCGAGCCCGAGCTGTCATATCACGCGCCAATGAACAAACGGCCAAGTAAAAGATATGACGCTAGATCCGCTTTCAAATCGGCCCAAATTCCTTGCTCTCTCCACTCAAGTCAAAAAGGGAAACAAAGCTTCTTGGCACTGGTAGAATCACCCTACGCTAACTGACCAAAAAAGAGACTACAATGGGAAACCCGAAGAAGAATGCAACCCCCCAAAGATGTATCATGTATTGAAGCAGCTCAGGTCTTCTTGGTCATAATAATAAATATATATCTTAAACTTTACAATGCAAATATGCAACCGTCATCGACCGTTGTGCCGTATTCCCTCCAACTTGGATCATCACTCATGCAACTTCCACGTTGCGAGTCATAGAAAAAAGCCTGAGAGAAATCTCGAATACCGGCATTACCATTATTCAATATCCATGTCTTCCACTGTCTCGTAACGGGCAAGGCCCTATCCAATTCCCACTAGGCCTGATCTATTAGCTCAGTGGTTCGGCACCACAACAACTCGTCGTCCCTGGTGCCAACTATTCCGCGCCCAGAAACAAAAAATGAACCATGTCCTCATCGTCTCCCACACGTGTGTGTTTCTCTCTGAGTCTCTGTCCTGGCCATCTTGGTCCTTCCTTCGGGTAGAAAACGGATAATCGCCATCATCAACGCCGTAAAACTCCCTGCGCCCATCCTGCCCTGGTCAATAATGTCACCTCGTTCATCATGGTGAAACGCCAGTCGCCGAAACCTCAAAGTCATCCATCCACCCAGCGTTTCATCCGAGATAATTCATACAAATGATAGCAGAGTCCGAAGCCTGCCAGTCGATCCCAGAATCCGGGCTCCTATTTCTCAGGGATTGTAGACCTGGCCAGCCTACCCCCGGTACTCACTCGCTTTTGTAATCGTGCCTCCTTCTCGCGCTTCATTCTCTCAGCCGGACTCATATTAGCAGGCAACGATGGCACCGCATCGCTTGATCCTATAGTCCGCCCTCGCTTCTGCTCAACGTACAATTGCGCGAAGCGTCCTAATGGAAACGCAGGCGGCGTCGCGGGAATCTCAGCGCCATTCTGGACCAGTAACTCGGCAACGGGGAATGGAACAGTTTTGCCTTCTTGGTTAGTTCCCTTCTGATCGGGGGCTCCTGAAGGCGCAGCCGGATCGGCTGCGGCAAGCGCCAGCCAAACGGCGTGAGTACCCCTCATCTTATCAACAGTATTGGGGTTGGCCTTGAGTGCCAGAGCATAAAGAACTTGCTGGATCTCGTTCTTCTTAATCGCTGCCAGCAAGGTCTCATCTGCCGTGGCATATCTTGACAAAGTCGGCGAGATCGGTTCGACAAAAATCCTATCCACGTACTTCGATGTGATGAACCGAAGTCGTTGCTCTCGGCTTGCCTGCGCAGTTGGTTTTTGCGATTGGTCCAACTTTGATTCCCATATCATGTTTGACACTCGGTTCCCGATAAGAAGAAGGATTTCGACAATATCGACGGTGAACGATTTGATGTCAAGTGTAAGAGACCGGACCTTGCTTATGTGCGTTCCCAGCGACCGGTGGATACCACTACACTCAATGCAAAGGATAATACCCAGGTTGATGGATACCCATTCCACTTTAGAACCCGAGCCACAATCAGCGCACCAGAGATTTCCCTGGTCATTATCCCGGACCATCTGGAGGAGGCGGTCTGGGTTCTCGTCGTATCCAGAGCTGGATGTTCGCACTGCTGTCGGGCGAGCACCAACCGTGATTCTGCGAGTTGGCACGCCGCTATTAGAAGCAGTGCTGTGGTGTCCATGGCTTAATGATTGCGTCTTCCCAGTGAGTACCGAGCCGATGTCTCTCTTAAGGGATGAGTCGCCGTTGGACGAGCTGGGTTTATCTTGGTATGCACGGCCTTCCATGGCGCTCTGGAGGGCATTGTTGATCGAGAGAATCCAACTGTTCATGTCCTCTTCTGATGTCGCTTGATAAACTCGCTTGAAGTTCGGTGTGATTACCTCAAAGCAGAATCGTCTCTCCGCATTTCGGGCTTCTCTGACCGAGGCCATCCGGAGGTCGATGGGTTCAATATGGAGATCTAATCTCTGCTTCCAGTTGCTATACTCTGACAGTTTTCCTTGATCCAATACAATCCAGAACCTAATTTGGTCAGCAACATCAAAATCTTATAAAGGCGAGTGAACTTACTTGTGCCAGCCCTGTTTATTCAAGTTGCGCGGGTCTACATGTCCGCCGGGTCGGTTGAGCGCCCAAAGGAGGCCTTCTTTGCGCTGGCTGAGGGTCGTTTGCGAGACATCTCGCTCCTCAAGGTCACGGATGCCCTTGAATTTGGACGGCGCAATGGGGCTGCCTACTGAGGATTGGCCAAGGCTTCCGGGGGATCGGGACAATTCTGCAGATGGGGGGGCGCCAGTAGAATTAGACCCTCCGGTAAGCGCTGTCTTGAGCTGAGATCCTGTGCTGTCCGCTCTACCAAGATCAGAATCAGAGGTATTACCTCCCTGGCCGTTGGAGCTGGTGGTGAGTGGCGTGGCGCTCGTTGTGCTCGCCTGGTCGGGTTCTTTGTAGAGAAGGTTGGTCTTTTCGAGGAGCCGCCGCTTCTCCTCTCGCTCGCGCCGCTGATATTGATATTCCTTGTCGGCCTCCTGGACTTCAGAAGACAAGGCCTCTAACTGAGGCAACAGAAGATCAATCTTCTTTGCCGTCGCGAGGAATCCACGGGTTTGCGCATCCGCAAATTTGGTCAGGTGCGACAAAACTTCCTGTTCTTTGCGACCACCGTGGAGATCCTGCATAAAATTGGAATAATCGAAGCGCTTCAATTCAAAGTTGCGCCTCTTGTTTTGGTACTTGGAATCACTGTCGGCAAGCTTCTTAGCCTTGACGGAGTCTTGTCGCTGGCCCAAGTAACGCGATACATATGCATAATAATCCTTGCTTTCCTCCTCGAAATCTCGCTTCTTCGACTCGGCCTGCTTGATGTCGACTTGGTATAGCTTCGTAACAGGATCAATAATTATCTTCTGCAGATTATAGGTATTCTGTCGTTCGTAGGATATAATTTCCTTGGCAATGCGATCGAAGTAGTGTTCCAGAGCAGGCTGCACGGCATTGGCATTTGTTGACGAGGCTTCCCTCAGGGAATCGACAAAGGAGAGGAATGCTTCATTGGCCTCTTGCTGACACATATGCGCGTGCTCCGCCTTCTTCAGCACCTTCTTCATCTGTGTTCTGAGATTACCAGTCTTCTGCTCCAGCGCCTTGAGAGTGGCTCGGAATACGGGACCATCGTCGCTCACAATGGTATCGTCCGTGGGCTTCGGACAGTTGATGTCGACTTTGACTGGCTCTTTAATAGAGGGAGTCGGTGGGGGCAGGAGCACATCGGCCGATGGTACTAAAGGTGATACAGGCTCATCGATATCGGGGACCGTTATGCGTGAATCAACGGACTGGGCAGAGGCAACACGAATCTTGGGCGGAGATGCCAGTAAAAACGGCGGCGATGGCGAATTAGGATGGCTGATGTTCGCAGGCGAGCCTAGAAATGGGTCAGAACACCATGAACGAGGAGAGATGAATGAACGCACCCGCAACAAAGTACGAGAAACTCGCCAAGGTGTGCAGCTGGTGAGCACGAGAGTCATACTCGACAAACTAGAAAAATCAGTCGCATGCCACCAGGAACAGAAATACGGGGGGCGCCATACGCTGCACGAATTCCTCCAGCCACCACCGCGATCCTCTGCGAATCGTGGCGGCTTCCACTTCCAGGTCCACTCGAATGTCACTGAGGGGCTCCCGCCAGTGGAATAGTCGCCGACCAAAGCAACGTTGGCATTCTTGTGAAGGTTCGGGTTTGCGTGGAACTCGCGGGTTACAAGGTTCTCAACTTCCTTGGGCGTGGACGCATATACGTAGGTGAGGCCGGAAATGTTGGTGTCGACTGGAAGGGGTTTTGCGTCCGAAGTAGCGGGCAGTGCGCCTCGGCCTTGTCGCAATACAAAAGTAAATGTAAAAATGAGCTCGTCATCGTTGCTCAACTTGAGCAGGAGATTGGGAATGCCATTCGGGTTAGATACGTCGGTGTCCTGGAGAGTATGTTAGAAGAGCCGCGCATCTCGTAGCCTGGCGCCTTTAGCCAGCGAGGCGGAGAGAAGCGCAAACGGACCTGAACAAATTCTATGGGTGCTGTGTCTCCCATGGGCCTCGAAACAGATACTCTGGTAGCCGGGAATGCATTGGGAGTGATGTTTACAGAACTGCGTTTCCGTGGATTGGTAACGACCAGGGAAGTTATGCTCACTGCTTGTGGTCAGTCTCGGCTAGGAGCAACGGCGACAGGGAAGAGGGGATCGGAGGGGGACGCGGCCATACATCGATTCTGGTCTCTCAGGTAGAGGGAGGCCCCGTCGTCGGGCTTGCTACTGACGATGCCCATCTCGAGGCGCGTTGGGAGAGCGGCGAGGAGACGGGGGTGGACGGGGAATGGGGGCGTGGCCAAGTAGCTGTCGGGATCTTTTTAAGATGGCGGCACGACAGCGAGACAGGCGACAGGCGACGACACCGTGACCGCAGACAGCAGCAGCAGGACAGAATAACTCAGTAGCGCGGGGCTCGGGGCGGGACAGGGGGGGCCGTCATCTGGCGCTGAGCCAACCGGAGTGGCCCACCTGCTGCTGTGCAAGGTGATGTCGGGGGGTCAGTTCAAGCTTCCAGGCAAGGGCCAAAGTCCCCAACCGCAGCGCCGTACGTAACGTGTAGCCACAGGCAGGTCCAGGCAAGGCAAGAAGGGCGGCGTGGCGGACGGCAGCGGCAGCGAGTCGACGGGTGGGCGATTGAATGCCTGCGGAGCGCTGTTGCTTGCTTTTAGGTTTCAACGTTGCGAACCCGGACGCTGTCTAAATTGCAAAGGGCAATCGCAATGGCAAGGGAGGAGGATGGCGATGAGACGAGGGGTCGGCGATTATCCAGCCGTGATACAGCGTGGCCGCGCAGGAACGGTGTGGCGAGGAGAGGGCAGATGGTTGGAAAAGAAGTTGTTAAAGGGTTAGAGGGCAATGGGTCACGAAAGAAGTAGAAGTGGGGAGATGAGTGTGGTGAAAGCGAGAACGAAGGGTGGCCAGTCTACTTTTTTTCTCACAAAAACGCTCGTGAACAAAGACAACTAGAATCATGGCATGGGGTGAGGGAATCGATCCTACGTTGGGCCCGGCTCGCCAGCAGAGGAAGAATAGCCAACCAGGGATGTTGCAGGTAAGTTAGATAGCTACGAGATGGTGGTGGAGGCATCCAGTGATGGAGGAGATACAGTAAACTGGACAGCCGTGGGCGCAAACATGGCATACAGGACGCGCAGGAAGCGCATACGCCGCAGCCAGGGTGTTCGTTCCTACGTCGTCTCATTCAGTCACCCTTTCATTCGTCCCTGGCGAGTCAGCCATGGTCCATTGTTTGGCCGCCGGAGCGCCAGTTCAAGACGTTGGTCGAGTGCCTGTCCCATGTGCACGCAATCCCACGCATACACACGTACTCTTTGGCGCTCGCCCGCCCGAACAAGGGTCCCATTTACCCATCTCCTCCCACAGCGGGGAGACCACGGGTTGGTATGATGTCCAGCCCCCCTGTTCGTTGTTGGGCGGGTCAGGCCCTAGATAGCAAGACTCATCACGTTCAGGCCGAGTACATGGTGTCCCGCGAAGGAACACAAGGCCTCGGCACTGGCCCTACATGGTCATCACTTCGCGGGAGCTATCCCATGGCATGCGCTCGCTGTTGTGTGTAAATTGGCAGAGTAATTGCTGCCCTCTCCAGGCCCCGACTGGGTGCCTACCTGGTGTCGTACCCGGTGCAGGAATGCCCTTGGTTGGGATGGGATCCAGGGGACCATGCCTCTCGGCGAACGGATGGACAGATGGATGCTCACTGCTGCATTGGGGGCGACGGACCGACGGTTAGAATTATCCAGGTCACTCGCGACGGCTCGGTTGCCCAACTGCCTATACGGATATCAAAGTACCATTATTGTGGGAGTAGCGAGTCCACACATTGTACACCGCACCATGTTCCTCCGCTGCTAAAATTGGTGGAGCACGCACCCTCCATCGGTCGATGAAACAGGACCAGGGTATGGTTCGTGACGGGGGCGGACTCCAACGGCGTCTGTGACTCGGTGCGCCAACGGCGGTCTCATTAGCCTGTTGCACCCTACACACAGGGCGCTTCCATGACCACCCAGCCAGTCGACCCACCCTCTTGATTCACGATGGGCCATGCTTCCAAAGCCCTGATGAATACCAGGTTAAAGCCCTTTACTGCTGATCACTGGATCCAGAAGTACACGTATATCGCACTAGCTACGCAGGGCTTGGGCAATTACAATTTCTGCTCTTCTGACTGTTGAGCAATCGGACCAAATCCTACGAGAGAATCTCAGTCGTACCAGCCACCCTAGACCCAGGCATCACCATTCCGTTTGTACACATCACTAACCACGTGGTGTTGCGCCACGTCCCGATGTTGGAGTGCTGGGGTCTTTACGAAGTTCAGCTCCCTCTGTAGTTTACGCGTTCTCGTGGACTAAAATGTTGAAATAGTGATGCCTGGCCACGAGAATGATACGCAGCTGACTGCAAACACCACCAGCGGTAAATTCATGACATGTTGCACGTGTGGCTTCCGTGGCTTATATCCAGATCAGGCACATACCGCACTAGGCAGATATTAATAGACGGCCCAACAATGATTCGGACCAGGCTGCAGAATATAATATTAGGCGACTGGGATGTGGAACTCTAGGCACCTGCCATTTATATTTTCCTGAGCTTATTAAAAAAAAAAACTCGAATTTAGTCAAAACCCCAGCTGCTCGTCGAGCTGATCAACTGTCACCGCAACGCCAGGCTCACCAACGGTTGTGCTAGCAGATCCCCTGGGACAAGACAAAACCACAACGACCATGTCCTTGAAAGCACTGTTGGTTCTGACATCAGAACTCTCCCAACCAAGTCCGCACACTGCTAGTGCTGGTATCGCCGCTTGTAGATCTGCAGAAACCCCGGCAGTTTCCGTCATTGGTGAAGGAATTCAAGGCACTAATGAGTTTCAGCAAGGAAGCCCAAGACGAGAACGAGAGTATGTACACATGGTCGCCAGGGGGCATCCCGAGTTTATGCTATAAGACTTTCGCATGGGCATATTGCTCTGAAACGTAATCGCCAAAGGTTTATGCCCTGCATCACGTTTGACGTTCCCGCTCGGCGAACCAACCAACGCTTGGGTGGTTCCGAGTTCCTGGGAAACCAAGACCCTTGATTGGGCACGGCTTCCCCGAGATTTTAAGCCATATGGCAGCCTCTTACACAAGCGCCAATTCACTTGGGGGCAGGTGGCATTGACTTCAAGCCCGCGCATCTGTCCATGCTATTTATTGGTCTCTGTCATGCTCTCATCATACACACTTCGGGACCCTGTTCTCACAACCACGAACCTTGCCCTTCCCCTCTTCCCTTTTCCCCGCCTGCCCATTCGCCAACGCCTGGGCCATTCCGCTGGAACTCTGTAATTGAACAAAGCCCCTTACATACGAGGTAAGTGGCGCATCGTCGTATTTATTGGTTGGAAAAAGTGTGAACCGGGATATCGATCGAGGCATGGTCTGAATAAGTTTATTCATCAAAAAAATCGGGATCGGTCTTGTTGGCTTTGGCCCTGAGTCGAGTCGATTATGATGAGGGAGCCTCTCATCTAATATGTCTGGTCTCCCTGATTTGGTAAGTGGCGGATTGAATTTGGGCTCAAGCTCCCATGGCCCAGACATTAATCGACTCGAGTTTTGGGAAGGCCAGTGCTTCGATTGGCACGGGCTGTTACTTCAGGGGCAGCCCTCCACTTGCGTTCCACTAAACAACCTGAGAGTCTGGCCCCTTCAAAATGGGTTAAAAATGGACTACCTCAGCCCATGAATGACGTTGCACCACCATCGTCATGGCCGTCAGTCGCCGCTGTGCTAATCGTCAAAGATGTGTGCTGCCGCCCCCAACGAGGGAGACACGGCCCAGTCATTCCGTAAGCTGGTTAGCGCCCCAGTGACCAAGTAATTTGGGCTGGGTACTTGATGAGCTGGTAGCGGATTTTTTTTTTTTGGCATTGCCGCCCAATTAGTTGTGCGTCAAGGGGAACTGTCATAACCCACTTGCGATGCTCCGTACACAGTTTACCAACAAGTAGTGATCATCGCCAGGGGGGCGGCTTCTGGGCGGCACTCACCGTCAATTGCAATGCGGGACAAGCCCGTATCGCACCCACTGCACCACGGTGCTGCCGGGCTGTTAGTACCTGGCCCAAGTTGGCAACTGTACCCAACGGGGCAAGGAGTCAAGGTACTAGGTAGGGAGGTACCTCATCATACCGAGCTAGACCCAGACGTCAGCTTGTCATTCCATCCCCAGTCCTACCACATATCTTGTCCTCTTGTCAGCCGCCATCGACTGCCTCCCCTCCAAACAGCAAACACAATCTCCAACTTCCTCGCCCATCTCACTGTGCATCTCCCGCCTTCTCGCCGCCCACTGCGACTCCCCGCATCGTATTATATTTTTTGGACATGAGCCAGGGCGCGGACCGACCATTTGGGCATCATCTCGCGTCCTGAGCAACCCCGCTATCACCAGTCTTCCAAACGCTGTCGCCAAACACACCCGAAACCCCAAAATCGCAATGTCGTCGGCATCCCGCAGTTCCTGGCATGGCCGCCGGGTCAACAGCAGCAGAGATATGGGACGAGCCCGCGCCGCCTCAAGGGCCCAGCCCATGGTTGTCGAACATGACGAAGCCCGCACCTTTGCCTTGCGCGCCGCCTATCTACATTATATTTTGCAGCCCAAAGCCAGGCGGAAGCAATACGTTCCTGCCCCGAAGCAGCCTGCACGAAGCCACACCAGCGTCGGCCTTCTTGTTCAAGAATACGTCTCTGGCACTTCTTCCAGCTTGAAGTTACCTCACAGCTTCAGCGGTCTTGTCCTCACTCGAGTTAGTGGCGTCCTCAGGGGTAGCGAACGCCTTCCTGGCTACAACGATGCCACCGTCAAGAGATCTTTCGCCGAAGCGTATACTGCCTTTTCCGAGCGCAACTTTAGAAAGACTGTCGACACAGAGAGAAAACTCGAACCCCTCATCCTCATCTTTTATAGTTCCGCCACCAAAGCCGCCCAGAAGGGCGCTACCCCTGACGACGATTCCTGGAAACTCCTTCCTGACCGGCACCTCGCCCTCTTTGTTCGCCTGACGGCAGCGATACTGCGTGACCATGGCCACGATCGCGACAAGCCCGAACTCATGTCTCGGCTCAATAACCTTGAAAAGAAGCTTCTCACGAATGACCAAGATTTGGCTGCCGATGGCGGCAAAACTGTTGAGGTCATTGTGCCTTTGAGCTATGATGTCAAGGATATGCCCATGGTTCAAGTTGTCGCCAGCATCTTTGGTTTGAGCTTTTCTGAGGTACAGAACGAAATTAACGAGAACAAACAAGTGTGGACTGAAGAAGCGGCGCTTGGGGATCTCAAGTCCTACCAGGCTAGGTTGAATGCCGGGATGCCTGGTGCTCTTAGGAATCAGGACTTTGACCTAGAAGAGTCCTTCCTCGAGTGGAAAGAGTCTGAAGCCCCCCACCTGTCCAAAATGATCTTGGATATTCTGACGGCCAAACCGGAACTGGCGAAGTCGTCGGCTGGCGCCTTGGAGAATGTATTGGCCAATCGCCCCCAATCTACCTACAACGATCGAACATATGCAGAACTTAGTCGTGCTTTGGCTAGCTCAGGTGATGGCAACCTGCCTTTCGATCCCTCGCTAAACCTCGCATCCCTTTCCTTGGGCGAGTCCAGCATAAGAACCGTTGAGGAGACCATCTACACGTTTATTCCACCAGAGCCCAGGGCATTTTTCAAGTATATCCTTCAACATGCCATGACGTTCGATCAGATACATGCAGATCCTGATGTTGATTACCAACCGCTTTCTCCACGCTCCATGGACCTTCTGACCGAGCTCGCAGTACGATGGCGTATCCCTCAATCTTCGAGACTTATTGTCACGCTCGAGGTTGCTGCCCGCAAGTTCGTCGATCGGGAGTTGGTCCCCGAAGAGTTGGATGCTGTTTTTGATTTTATCAAAGCTCCTCTTCCAGAGCCAAAGAAACCTCCGCATATGCACTTGTATTCTGCTTCTCTCACTGAAATTGATCCCAGCCGATGGACGATGCACGATTTTGCCGTGTATCAGCACACGCTTTCCACCATTCACGAGACGCTTCTTCGCGAGCTTTATGATTTGATGGAGAAGTGTTATGATGTAAAACCACCACAGATCACAGTAGTTATGTTTATTTTGGACCAGCATATTGTGAGCGACCCCTGCTTCTCACCCAGAGCTGAAGCCGCGGCGGAGTTTGCAGACCATCTGGGTCAAGCATTGCGCCAGCGCGCTGCAGATGCGTATCGGCAGTACATGGAGAAGGAAATTCCTGCTCAAAGGGAAGCGTGGGAATTTGGCCATGTCTCCAAGTTGGGCAAGACAGTCATCAAGCTGTGTGACAGGATTAAGAAGCGATATAAGAAAACGCCCGAAATCATGGGAGTGAACCCATTGTCCATTCTTGTTGAAGAAGTCTTCCCTAGCTTTGAGGAGGACGCCAATGCCATTATTGAAACCATCCTTCACAACGCGACGGAGAACGAGAACGAGATTGACATCCAGGATGGCTTTGACTTGTACAAAGAGATGGTTGAGATTCGCCACCTTCACCAAGAATCACTCCCAGATAGACCGTTTTCTTTCAGTATCGAGCATCTCCTAGTTGATTTTGTATGGCGCTGGATCCGTGCCACCGAAAACAGGATGGAAGAATATGTCGAGGAGGCCATCAAGCAAGATCAGTTCCAAGTCCGTACCGAAAGTCCTGAGCAAATCCCTCAGGACTCGGAGCGCCACAGTGTCTCAATTATCGACATATTTATGCTTTTCAACCAATCTGTCGACCAAGTCTTCAAGTTAGAGTGGAAGAATGAAGAGCAACATGCTCGTTTCATGACTGCGCTTGCAAAGTCGTTCTCTATTGGTCTTGGGAAATACTGTGAAGTGGTCGATTCTCGATTTGCCAAGGAGATGGACCGCCCTTCAGCTGAGGAATTGGCAGCGCAGACACAGACAACCCAGGAGAAATGGATGCAAATGGCAAAAGATGCGTGGAACAACAAGGATCGAGTTGAACCTTTCCAGTTTTACGCCGAGGTAAGAGCTTTCCCTATACTTTCAGAGCTTGCCGCTGACATAAATTTAGTCGTTTGTGAAACTCAACAACATCGAATATGCTATGCAGGAGCTAGATAAACTTGAAAAGACCATGAATCCTGAGGCCTGCGCCGCGGTATTGGAGAAGATAGATGGGCCAAAGAAGAAGGTTCGCAGGCCGAACAAGTATACTTTCACCATCAAAGTTGTGGAGGCCGAAGATCTCAAGGCCTACGATCCGAACGGCTACAGCGATCCTTACGTCGTCTTTGGTGACGAATACCAGAAGCGCTTACACAAGACGAGAATCATCATGAAAAACCTCAACCCCAGATGGGACGAGACGTTTGAAATCACAGTACAAGGCCCAGTAAACTTGATTGCAACAATTTGGGACTATGACACATTTGGCGATCATGACTACGTGGGTCGAACATCGCTCAAGTTGGATCCATTGCATTTCAGCGACTATCTGCCCAGAGAGTTCTGGCTGGACCTGGACTCCCAAGGCCGACTACTAATCCGTGTAAGTATGGAGGGCGAGAGGGACGATATTCTATTCCACTTTGGAAAAGCGTTCCGACACCTCAAGCGAACTGAGAGGGACATGGTCCGCAAGATTACAGACAAGGTAAGATCCTCCAACCGTTCAAGGCATCCGTCCAAACAGAAGCGCTAACGCTACTACAGCTTACATCACAAATCAATGCCGTGCTTTCAGTTGAAACGCTTCGAGGCCTCCTGGGTACAGGTGGTATCGGCGCGTCCGTCTCGAGTCTGTGGAAAAAACGGGCTTCAACAATGCCAAGCGTGACGCCCGGTCAAATTGAAGGCGCCTTGACACCTTTGTTCGCCTACTTCGACGAGAACTTTGCCATTATGAAACAGACCTTGACGGAGGCCACGATGATTGCTGTCATGACACGTCTGTGGAAGGAGGTTTTGATGGTGATCGAGAATTTGCTCGTGCCGCCAGTGTCAGATAAGCCTTCTCTAAAGAAACCCCTCTCCCCCAAGGAACTCGATGTGGTTTACCACTGGCTTGAAATGCTCTTTAATTTTTTCAATGCCAAGGATGAGCAATCTGGAGAGCAGATGGGAGTTCCCGCAGAGGTCCTGAAGTCGCCTAAGTGGCACGAGCTGGCTTCGGTGAACTTCTTCTACTTTGAGGACACAAACAACCTCATCCGTGAATCGGAGCGGATGGCAGCAGCCACGGCTCAGCGGGCACAACAGGCTCTCCAGCAGCAAAATGCACAGCAGAACCGCCTGTCGGCACCAGCAACACTCGGCGCATCGCTCGGCGGCGCGGGCGCGTTTGCAAGTATGGGCACTATTCGTCGTGGAAAGAGCATCATGATGAGTCGCAACCTGGGGACGATGCGCAAGGCCAAGGAAGCCAAGCGAAGGGAGGCACAGGCGGATCCCAGCGACGATATGATCTTGCGAATCTTACGCATGCGGCCCGAGGCTGCCCATTACCTCAAGGAGAGGCACCGCCAAAAGGAGCGACAAGCAGCCACAGCAGCAGCAGCTCTCATTGTCAAGAACAGTGTCACGCAGGGATGGGGAGCTGGTGGTCCCCCTGCCTTCTCTGGCAACTTTGGACGCAACAGCCTGCCACGACGATAAGAACACAAGTATGATGCGGGTTGGCTTTGTATAACGTCACATGTCGGAATGAATGAATCGGAAGAGAGGGGTGGAATCAGGGGAAATACAAATTGGACAGGGAAAGGGGATTCAGGGGATGGGTGTATAATGACTTTTGCTCGACTGTGATTCTTTTTTTTTCTTTTGATGTTCTGGCTGGATGGAAAGGCATCAGATACCCTCATTCGTGCAGGTAGCGAGTTGATTGTTGATTGCTCAGGTCATACGAGGCAAGGGCACTTTTGGGGGAGCCGGAATGGCAGGTTGTAGTTTAATGAAGGATAGAGACAATGGAGTCGTAGCGATTTGTTTCGAATCAGCGGTGTCACTTCTCGAGGAAAAGGCGATTTATGCAGTGAGTCCCAAGTTTCAGGATTACGGGTTCACCATTACAAGATGATTGGTGCTGCAAAGCAAGATGTGTCTAAAGTGCCGCGTGGGAATGGCATCGAGGAGGCTACCAAGCATGGCGTTGATGCACGCTGGTCCTGTTGTAAGCGGTCGGTGGGACGGCACCGGGCCGAGGGGACTGTAACCCTCGTTCACATGGTCTTTTATCGCCTGCCGAGATTGTCGATCTGACTGCAGAGCAACCCAACCTGGGAGGCGACCGACGCACGCGAGGTCGCACGGGACGAATGATGTACGGCGAGGGTGAAGGCCCTGGATTGTGCAACCCAGGCTGCAGGATGGGGGGTCGTCACTTGACCTGAATGCGACGAGCAGTTGCAAATACACGGAGTTGGCTGGCGTCGTCGACCGGTCTAGAACTAGTTGAAAAATCGCTTACCTCGTCGTGTCTGACATTGGGGTGCGCTCTGCGGAGCATTTCTCCGTGTTGGAGCAAGAGACTCGGCCGACGACACGGATAACGAGTTGCTTGAGCATCGATTCGGAACTTTGCAGAAGGCAGAGTGGGGTGAATTATCCACTTGGTAGCACACTGACAAGCGGCTCGTGCAAGGATAAGTCGAGACGAAGCCGATGGCGACAAATGAAGAGGTCGAAAGGGGCCAGTCAGTGAGGCTTGGCAGCGGTGACCGACGTCAGCGAGCGGGGATTGCGCGCGTAGTGAGACTCAAGTCTCAGGAGTCGAGATGGCTATAACAGCAGCTGTGCTGTGCTGGAGGGAAAGGGCACCGGGAGGACCCTTGGTGATTTGAGGGGTGTCTGGATCTGGTTGCACGGCGGAACACGAGAGTGCTGGATGGAGCGGTGGAGTAGCAACTCTGTTGTTCGGAGCCCCCGAACAGGTTCATCCTTAGTTGAGCGCTGTGATATGGACGGCGGATGAACCATGTGCAGTAACGATAGTCAGTATGACGAAATCCGGGGTCCAAACTTCTTTGTTAGGGAACAGGCCTCAAAGCCCAAACACAGCGGCATGAGATTCGAGAAGGCAGAGAGACACGTGTGAGGCCTCTGAGATGCCGCTAGAATGTGGACAATATGTCAGGTGGAGGAAAATGACGTCGTTAGGAGGCAGGTAGCGTTGGATGGGCGCGGATGATAATATGCGTGGTGCTGTAGTGCGTCAATCAAGGGCACCAGAATATGGACCTTGGGTGCTGGTAATATCGGCCCTGTTTGATCTACAGGGTCTCGCATATTTGCGAGACTCTGAGGCTTCTGCCACGGCCGCGGACATAGTAGTGTGCATCCCAGGTCAAAACCTGGGGACCGGCCACTGGTCTAATCTTTGGATGGACCCACTGAACGGGCTGGAGTCGAAAACGCGGCCAAACAAGAACAGTATTGAATCATGTGGAAACCTGCACTCCCTGTGCCTGTGGTCTTGTGCGGTCCTGAGAAGAGCCGGGGGGTGGATGCGGATGCCCGAGGCTTTAGGTAGGACAAACGTTTCAAGAGGGCGAGCCGCACGACCCACGAACGCCGAGGCGGCGGAACTCAGCCAACGAGGGATGCAGAGGCAAAGGCAAAGTCGCCTGTGGCCCCCAAGAAGTCTTTGATGCAAACGGGGTGGCGGCGCCTGGGGCGCTGCAGCGAGGAACCCCGTGACGATCTATGGGTGACTTTGGTGTCCGTTTTGGGAGTTTGCTGGAGAGTTGTCATATTGCACTTCTTGCACTTCTGTTGGCTCGATGTAACTCATCGCTCTCCGGTGTGTGGCTGCCCCCCCACGAGCATGGCACCAGCGAGCCGGCGGCAAAAAAGTGTGTTGGGTGTTGGCCCGGTTCAGAGATCGACGCGCGGTTGGCGGACACCTGCAGGCATGACGGAGAGATTGACGACCGCCGAACATGGAGACGGGGACGGGGATGGTGGTGAAGCTGGCAACCGGCGCGGCGATAGGGTAAGGCGAGGTGTGAATATGGGGGAAGACGGTGCTGTTGCGTATACGAGAGAAAGCCAATGGTATCGGAGTTGCAATGTAAACGACAGCCCGTAGCGTTGGCGGTTTGGGGCGCGTGGATCGGGGGAGAGCACCACACGATGGGTGATGTGAAAAGGTTCCGCTTCATTGGCAGCCAGTCGCATCAGCCCGGCAGGATTCCGCCACTCCTGCTTGTGACGCCCCGGAACCCGAGTCTGCTGCGGACCGGTCTTTTTTTTTTCTTCCCTTTAAACAAGAGGCTCACATGTGATGAATGCAGATATCATGGCCACCCTAATATTGTGCGTATTCCCGATACATGCTCTAATTGCAGGCCCAAAGCTTGGCGGTCATACCACAATTATGCCACCCTAGATCAATACAGTGAAATCTTATTTGTGCTTGAAGACTAATATAATATATTTATTTAATTTGATTGTTCTAATATTAGTGTATCAAGGGCTTGAATTGTCGTTGATTGTGAGTTTTATTTGTTTTAATGGCGCAAAACTTTGTGGTTGGGAAAATGGAGGTGTTGTGTGCGACTCCAGGCTTATGGCGCCCGATTACATTGCCTGATACATCTTCAAATGGGCTTCCTAGTGGACAGGATGTAGCTTGACTCGCTTCCACCATGAGCGGTCGTAGAATCCATCATGTGGGCATGTGCACAAGCGGTGAAGTTGGCAGCAGAGCATCGCAATGTGACCCCACTGCCCGTAGGTATTACTCCTATACTATATTTGCTATTACTGTGAGATGCCCTTGTGCATGCTTCTCGCGTGGTCATGGTCCAAGACTAGACTCAGGACAATGCGGGATGGAGTGGGGTTCAGCTGACAATTTGGCCTCTAGCAAAGCCCTGTTTTGTCTACGAGCTGTACTTGTTTCTGCCTGTCCAACCTCAATTGTGCCTTTCGCCTATTTCTCTGCACGCTGGCCTTGTAAGGGGAGTTGTTTGTTCCCTCTCACCGATTGCCAGGCTGCCTGAGGCGGAATTTTGGCAACCGTCATCTGTCGGAGGAGAATGGCAGCAACGAGATGACGCCAAGGGTATCGATGATTGGCCCCTACACGTGGAGGAGGCGGGGCCAGCGGAAGCCATCAGCGGCGCAACAAAAGAATGGACGACGCTAGACAGAAGGCAGCGTGGAATCGTTGGGGCGTTGCTCATCGACGAATCAGAGTTTAATCGGCCCTGTCCTCCACAGTGACGTAGGTGGCTGATCTGCTCTCGGCCCACACCTCACGTCCCCTGAATCCGTGAGTCCGCGCCCGCTGTCCACCGCAACCGCACACAAGCCTCCCCACTCACACGCTGCTAACGATGTCATGCTTGTCTGATGTTGCTCTCTCTAGCGGGTGGAACGAGTGCAGCACTCTCCTTTTCGCCTTCTGCACCTGGTCCTTGTTGCTAACCAGCTAAGATTTTGGGCTATGTCACCTCAGAGCCCACTGCCATGGCTCGATATGTTTGAAAACATAAAAAGAAGGATAAGAGATGGAGGAGAAAGGAAAGAGATTCACATTGTACTAAACTTCCTCCAATGGAGTTGGCAACGGAGCTGGTTCTGGCTTAGTTTGACAGGACTCTGAAACGACAGACACGTCTATCGCAATCGCGCTATTGTCCATCCCGCGCCGTCCACCACCCCTCATCCCCATCACCCATCCATCATATTCAACGTTGCTTGCCGCTTCTTTTTTTGATGCGTCTTGCATGCGCTGTGGTGGCCTGGTCCCGGTCAGGTCGAGCTCTGACCCAACTCAGCCGGCCATAGCGGGGAGGTCGTCCAAGGGCAGCAACAGTAACTTGCACGGCGCGGATCACGGTGCTGGTACCTTGGTGAGGTCAGCCTACCGACCCCCAGATCTCAACCTGGCAGCACAGACGTGGCGCCATCTGCCACATACGTATGGTTGTCTTTGCCCTAAGACTCTGCGCTTGCACCAGGTCTCGTGAGTTTGGACAGGCGGCAGAAAGTCGCTAACATTGCTCGCCTCATGCCTTAGCTCCTGGATTCACTCGCTTCGCGTGCCCTTTTCGGGCGGCCGATCCACAGGAATCGACAGGACGGATGGATGCGCGGCCTCTCAAGGGGTACGGCAGCTGTTAGTTGGCTTCTCAGCCGAGAGGGGCCAGAGTCTGGGCAGAGGCATTGCTGCGTCCCCAATCCTCAAGCGCGCTGATGGCTTCGGGGTCCTCTTTGTGCCCTGCCAGAGCCAATCCCTGAAATCCCTTAACACGAGATTACATCAATGTACTTTGCACTTGTCAAGTTCCTGCCCGTATCTGGCCCCACCAACATTGATAGTTGACTCGTGACAAACCCATGGGACAGGACCGGCCGAGCTTTTGACGTTATTGAGCCTGTGGCAATGGATGGCAGGTGAGCCATGTTCCACTCCAACCTCAGGGCGCAATGTGCAAGAAAACAGAACACTGCTTGCTGGGATGAGATCTATGTATACAAAGACGCCTAATCCAAACATTCATGTATCGATACAGTGTGAACTTGCTGCTGTTTCCCCACATAAACGGTCTAGATTTCCAAAGACAGTTAGAGGTAGACGTTCACCACGGAGGACCCCTGGATTTGAGTGGATGGGGCTGGAGGCGAGGAAAAAAAAAAGGAAACAAGAACGCACACTGACCAGGTAAACTTTCGGGGAAAAGTGAAACTAGGCTTGGCAAAGCCAGCAGAGTCTACGGATACTGGCGAGAAAGCTCTCTGAGGGTTGATACGCACCTCGCGATTCATTCGCTACTCCCATGCCGGCCAATCTGCACGTGGGAAACAAGGAGGCGAAAGGAGGCTTTTGGTCACCAACTGTAACCGAAGGCGAATGAATCTAACAAGGGTTTCCAGGGACTCGATTATCCAAGGCGGCAAGCCACTGCATGCACGCACATGTCAGGTCGCTTGTGGCCCTTGGCCACGAGGCAATTGGAACCGGTTGCTTCATTTTTTTTCTGGGGCGGTTCTGCGCGGGGGTTGGGTTAGCTGTCAACGCTACGATGGGAGATGAGGTACATTTTTCGAACTTGAGGTGTTCATTCCAAAGGACCAAGCTCGCTGGCCATTTCGCACATCGACACCAGGGCTGGCGGCGGCATGACAGGCCGGTGTGGGTCACGTTTGGGTGGGCGGGATTCGCCAACCAAGGGCATTGCAGGTGGAAGTAGACAACTTGGGCAGACTTGTCGGGCGAAGTGAGGTCACTTGGTCCAGAGAGGGAAATCGATCGATCCCGCCGGGACTGGGGCTAGCACCGAATAGGAAGGGAGGCGCCTTTCTGCCGCCACCATTGGCTGGGTCGAAAGTTTCCCCCAGGGAACCCCCCCAGCCCACGCAAAGGGTTGTCCCGCGGCGAATGAGGCCCCCCCAAGGCTTTCCCCTCCTTCTTCCCCTCAGGGTCTGATGGCTCAAGGCCCCTGGGTGGTTTTGTTTCCTCCAACGAGCGTTGGAAAGGAGTCGCTCCTCTGCCGAGAGGCAAACCTAGCTAGCCGCGTGGGAAGTCAACGATGTGAGGCTTGCCTAGATATCCGTCGAGCGGCCGTTGATGGTCAACGAAGCACGGGTAGAGGCGGGTTTCGAAGGCGAATGAGGGGCCCATCCATGGATGATGACAGGGAAAATATGCAGTGGCAACCGCATGCCATACATGTCAAGCATCTCCGAGCGGTTTATTGGCCATGGTGAATGATGTTGGTCGAGAAGGCTTCTCAGAAGGGTGTTGAGTTACTGATGAGCAAACAAGGAAAGGTCCTGGTTGTTGGTTTAGATGTCATGAGCAGCGTCGGGTCCCTCCTAGCGGTAGTTCATCCCAGTTCACGTCAAATCTAACCTATTCATTCCATAACCCTTGTGTGCCGTCCGGGATCGTCTCGTAGCTCAGCACCCCAGCACCCTGCCCTCCTCAAGCTTGAGCGCCCATCACTGGCCAGCCTGGGGCAATAATCTTGGTCTTCAGATTCGTACAACAAGCGCATTGAGCAACACAACGGGCACACCCCAGAAAGGCATGATGCAATCTCAGGGGACACAAGGCTCGTCCACTTTCCGCGAAGGCGCTCCGGAGGCAGGATTTTGAGACTCGTATTTCCCACTCCTCCAGTGCCGGATAGTGGGTTTGATTGCCGGCAACACGACATAGCCTAGGTACCACGTCTCGGTTGCTCATCCCCATCTCATCTCACGCACCCCCAAGGAGAAAAAAACACATACGGGCTAAGCCTGTTGGACACTAGGCAGTCGGTCTGGTCCCGCCTTATCATGTTCTTTCGTCCTGGTCTTGCACGAGGTACCTCCACTCGGTGTGCCGTGGGTACTCCGACAGCAGCTGGAGGGGAGCACCGGTCGCACTCCCTCCTGGGCTCGCCGCGCACTGGCAACTGCTCCCCTGTACGTAAATTGCTGTACCGCCCGTACGGCTCGCGCACGAAAAAGCTACCTGGGGACCGGGGACTAATAATAATACGCCTCCCTAACCCGACCATCAGAAGGGAGCCCCCCTCCACAGACTACTGTACCCTCTCTACCTACTATCCTCTACCCCCCCCAAATCTTAACCCAACCTGAGGGGGCATCGTCCGCGCTGTCGCTGCTGGGGCCATCCTTCGTCCCTTGTTCACCCAAGCAGCCCATCCCACACCCATCCCAATCTTATCCTAAACAGTCTTTCATCATTCCGTACCGTTCAAAGTCTCTCACCTTTTGTGGAGGCTTGCTATCGCAACTTCGACCTTTGATCTTGAGACGAACGCAGCGCTCTGCTAGCAAGCGATCACTTCCTCGTTTTTATTTTCGCCCTCTCCTGCTGCGTACTGGTTGCTGTATTGCCGCGCCCCCCGGCCCTCGATACCCCGGCCCCCAGTATGCTGTGAGGTCTGCGTTTGCTCCCTCTCTCTGTGATCTCGGTCGCCGCCTCCTCGCTCCCACAGCCGCCTCTCGACGTTTCGTGCCTTCTACTCGCCTAAAAAAAAAAAGAAGACCGCCTCGCTGCGCGCCAAACCGGCCCTTACCTACACAACGTCAATTTTTTTTCTTTGGTCTGCGTTTGCCACGCTCTCCTGAAGCCCTCGTCGCCTGACTGCGGCCCAGCAGTCTCTGCCCAGCAGAATGGTCGACGACGCGGCCTTGGCCGCCGCCGCCGACATTGTGGCCTCGATCGCATCAGACTCTCGTTCGCCCAACTCGATACCGCTCGGCGTTGCAGCCAACGTGAAACTTCCCGGCCGTGAGACCCCCGCAAAGCGAAACCTCGAGATTGAACTCCAAAAGCTTGCCCTCCGAGTTAGCAAGCTGGAAGGTCAGGCCTCCACCGGAGCTGCCTTCCCCGAAACCCCCAACGAGACCATCGACCAGCTTTTTAATGAAGATGGCCTTGCGCTAACCTCCCGTCCCAAGACCAAACTCTTCCACGCTCAAGGTAGCTTGCACTCTCCGCATCTGCCATATGTACAGCTGACCAAGGAAGCCCTCGAAGGACTGCGTGAGCATGTCGATGACCAGTCCAAATTGCTCGATAGCCAGCGCCAGGAGCTTGCCGGCGTCAACGCCCAACTCCTCGAACAGAAGCAGCTGCAAGAAAGGGCACTCGAGGTGCTGGAGCAAGAGCGCATTGCGACTCTAGAACGTGAGCTCTGGAAGCACCAGAAGGCCAACGAGGCCTTCCAGAAAGCCCTTCGAGAAATTGGTGAGATTGTTACCGCGGTCGCACGTGGAGACTTGACCATGAAGGTTCGCATGAACACTGTCGAAATGGACCCTGAAATTACGACCTTCAAGCGAACCATCAATGCCATGATGGACCAGCTGCAAACCTTTGCCAGCGAAGTCTCTCGTGTAGCTCGCGAGGTCGGCACGGAGGGTTTGCTTGGTGGCCAAGCGCGAATCGGGGGTGTTGATGGCGTGTGGAAAGAATTGACAGACAATGGTTTGAGAGATTTCCCTTTTGCTTCCCAGTCGGTCAACTAACCATTTTTTGCAGTGAATGTGATGGCTCAGAATTTGACGGACCAAGGTATTTATTCACTGCCCGTGCTTTTTCTTTTCCCCCGTTTCATGCATCTAATTTGTGAATTTTGCAGTGCGAGAAATTGCATCTGTGACAACCGCTGTCGCCCATGGAGACTTGACAAAGAAGATCGAGCGACCAGCTCGTGGCGAAATTCTGCAGCTTCAACAAACTATCAATACCATGGTGGACCAACTACGAACATTTGCCTCTGAAGTCACTCGCGTTGCAAGAGATGTCGGAACCGAAGGCATCTTGGGTGGACAGGCTGATGTCGGGGGAGTCCAGGGCATGTGGAATGATCTAACGGTCAATGTCAACGCAATGGCCAACAATTTAACGACACAAGTACGAGATATCATCAAGGTGACGACAGCCGTCGCCAAGGGAGATTTGACGCAGAAGGTGCAAGCCGACTGTCGCGGAGAAATCTTTGAGCTCAAGTCTACCATCAACTCCATGGTGGACCAGCTGCAGCAGTTCGCACGCGAAGTCACCAAAATCGCCAGAGAAGTCGGAACAGAAGGTCGATTGGGCGGACAGGCCACCGTGCACGATGTGGAAGGTACCTGGAGAGATTTGACCGAGAACGTCAATGGCATGGCCATGAACTTGACAACACAGGTGCGAGAGATTGCCAAGGTCACCACAGCCGTGGCCAAGGGTGATTTGACCAAGAAGATTGGGGTGGAAGTCCAGGGTGAAATTCTAGAGCTCAAGAATACCATCAACCAAATGGTGGATCGCCTGGGTACCTTTGCCGTTGAGGTCAGCAAGGTCGCCCGCGAAGTCGGCACGGACGGAACCCTTGGCGGACAGGCTCAGGTTGCCAATGTCGAGGGTAAATGGAAAGACCTCACCGAAAACGTCAACACAATGGCCTCGAATCTCACAGTGCAGGTCAGAAGCATTTCTACCGTCACGCAAGCCATTGCCAATGGCGACATGAGCCAGAAGATCAAGGTTGAGGCCAACGGAGAGATACAAGTATTGAAGGAAACCATAAACAACATGGTTGACCGCCTGTCTAGCTTCTGTTACGAAGTGCAGCGAGTTGCCAAGGACGTGGGTGTCGATGGCAAGATGGGTGCTCAGGCTGACGTAGCCGGGCTGAACGGAAGGTGGAAAGAAATTACTACAGATGTTAACACGATGGCCAGCAATTTGGTAAGTGAAACAGTTAAACACGGCCGCCAATGAGACCCGAGAAAACTGACAAGGGCGATAGACGACGCAAGTGCGAGCTTTTTCGGATATTACAAACTTGGCTACTGACGGGGACTTTACCAAACTTGTTGACGTGGAAGCGTCTGGTGAAATGGACGAGCTCAAACGAAAGATCAACCAGATGATTTCAAACCTCAGGGACTCGATTCAGAGGAATACGCAAGCCAGAGAGGCTGCTGAACTTGCCAACAAAACGAAATCGGAGTTCCTTGCCAACATGTCGCATGAAATCCGAACACCCATGAACGGCATCATCGGCATGACGCAACTCACATTAGATACGGACTTGACTCAATATCAACGGGAGATGCTGAACATTGTCAATAACCTTGCCAATAGCCTTCTGACGATCATTGATGATATTTTGGATCTTTCCAAGATCGAAGCTAGGAGAATGGTGATCGAGGAGATCCCGTACACACTGCGTGGAACCGTTTTCAATGCGCTCAAGACTCTAGCTGTTAAGGCCAACGAGAAGTTCTTGGACCTGACCTACAAGGTTGACAGCTCGGTGCCGGACCATGTCATAGGCGACTCGTTCCGTCTGAGACAAATCATCCTCAACCTCGTGGGCAACGCTATCAAATTTACGGAACACGGCGAGGTCAGCCTCACCATCAAGGAGCGTCTCGACCAGGGCGATGTTGGCCCTGGCGAATACGCTGTTGAGTTTATCGTTGAAGACACTGGTATCGGCATTGCTAAGGACAAGCTGGACCTGATCTTTGACACATTCCAACAGGCTGACGGCTCCATGACTCGCAAGTTTGGTGGTACGGGACTGGGTTTGTCAATCTCGAAACGGTTGGTCAACCTGATGGGTGGTGATCTCTGGGTTATCAGCGAGGAGGGCAAGGGCAGTGAATTCCACTTCACCTGTCGTGTCAGATTGGCTCCTGATGACATTGAAATTATCGAGCAGCAGCTTCGACCGTACCGAGGGCACCAGGTTCTCTTCGTTGACAAGGCTCAATCCAGTTCGGGCAGCTCCATCCGCGGCATGCTTGGGCAAATTGGTCTTCACCCTGTCGTGGTGGATTCCGAGAAGAGTTCCGCGCTTACACGTCTGCAGGCTGGCAGCGCTCTGCCCTACGATGCCATCATCGTGGACTCGATTGATACCGCCAGGAGACTTCGAGCCGTCGATGACTTCAAGTACCTCCCCATTGTTCTCTTGGCACCTATCGTCCATGTCAGTCTGAAGTCGTGTCTGGATTTGGGTATCACGTCGTACATGACGACACCGTGCAAACTCATTGACCTTGCCAATGGAATGATTCCTGCTCTCGAGAACAGAGCCACTCCTTCGCTCGCTGACAACACCAAGTCGTTCGAAATCTTGCTCGCCGAAGATAACACGGTCAACCAGAGGCTGGCTGTCAAGATTCTTGAAAAGTACCACCACGTGGTTACTGTGGTTGGAAACGGCTGGGAAGCTGTCGAGGCCGTGAAAGAGAAGAAGTTTGATGTGATTTTGATGGATGTCCAGATGCCGATCATGGTAAGTACTCTTTGTATCTCAGCCATGTTGTGTCACCGTGTAAAAAGGCTAACATTAAAATCTTAGGGAGGATTTGAGGCGACGGGCAAGATCCGTGAATACGAGCGAGGCATGGGAACTCACCGCACCCCTATCATTGCCTTGACTGCCCACGCAATGATGGGAGATCGTGAGAAGTGTATCCAGGCACAGATGGATGAGTATCTTTCCAAGCCACTACAGCAGAACCATCTGATTCAGACGATCCTCAAGTGCGCAACCCTCGGGGGACCTCTTCTCGAGAAGAACCGCGAACGCGAGCTGGCGATGCATGCCGAAGCAAAATCGTCAAGGCACAAGGAAGGTGGCCAAGGGCTACTGGCCCGGCCCACTTTGGAAAACCGATCGTTTACCAGTCGAGAGCCCATCTCCAACCGTGGCAAGGAGGGACCCGCCATGGTCCAACCAGAACAGGATGATGCCTTGGCAAGAGCACGTCTCGATTACTCTGATATGAGGAGCTTATCCAACTAACTGGGTTGTGTTTGCGCTCTCAGTACTTGATGAGATCGCACAGCACTTAGGCGATGAACATGCGTGTCGTACGCGCCCATTCACTTCGAGCGTCCTGACGCTCGCGATCGGATGTTCCGACTCGGTCGAGCCTGAGCTGGATGTATTGTCCTGAGCCCTGATGACTGGCGCGGGTCCAAAAGCACTGGACTCTAAGCCGTCTGCCCATGTTGCCCAGGTGACTGCATCTTGCAGGCAAACGATACTGTGTCCATGCGTGTCAGTAGTTAGCGGAATCTTGCCAAGTGAAGCTTCTGAGCATCACTCCAATCAATAAGCATGGCTCGCACGACCCGCCTTGATTATCATACCCACCCCGAAGGCAACCTCTAACGCTTGATACCCTTTACATTACGATATCGTTGAGCTCTCGCAAGAGCGGAAGAGTCGATCTGCTTCGGTGGGGGGTGCATCCCATGTTTTGAGCTGGATGTATCCATTCGATACCCGACTTTGCTTCTCGAGTGTATTTATTTGATCTGGGTGTTGATTTTGGGAACCAACCTTGGTACGCATTGTCATTGTCATATCGTCTTTTCCCTCACATGCTGAGGAGAATTGGGTTTCTGCGCTCATGAAATATATTTTCGTTTGGGTTGATTTCGTCTTTCTCCTGGGGGGAGTTTTCAAGCAAACAAGCTGAAAAGAGGGACAGGTATTACAGATAATGTGTTTTTTTTGACCATTTATTTGGTTTATATTGTGTTTTTTTGTATGTTTTGTTTTTATCGGTACTTTCAACGTGGGTTGCATGGGAATTGGGGGGTTCAGGTTTATGGGACCTAGTGGGGGGGATGGTAAAGGATGAAGGGGGCCTATTTTGGAAAGTCTCCAGATATGAGTCTACGTCAGGGTTGAACCCCACGGCCTGTTCAGTAGCTGGATTGGTTGATTTTGAGAATCCTCACGAGAACATGGGCAGGGGGAAGAAGATGTTCCATCTTGAATACGAAAGGCAAGGAGCGAAGTGATACTTCTGCTCTGAACAAAAGTGTACGAGTCGTTCCGTTTGCTTTTGCCGTGACATTGTCCGGGATAAATGAGTAACTGGCTGGAGGGGACTAATTGGGAGAAGTGCAGGAGACGGAAGACTGAATCAGCCGCAAAGGAAAGTGAAAACTGGAGCGGGCACGCTATGTATTAATTATATGTATATGTTGTGTTGAATTTTATAGAAAGCTTTTCAAGATGTGAGCAGGTTGGGTTGCGTGAAGATGCCCATGTATAATACGCCGTGTTCAAGTCAAATGCGAAAAGGGAGAAGGGCTAAAAGCTGTGCAGCAGGGTCGGATAATTGGTTCATTCATTCGTTATCAGACCCGCAAAGCCTGCGGCTCATTCTCTAATATTTGCTTGCAACAAGATCTACTCTAGGCCTCGGGTTCCTTGTCGGCTGCGTCTTCTGCGGGCTTCTTGGCGGGCTGCGAATCTTTGCTAGCGTTACCATTTGCCTTGGCAGGCTTGGGCTTTTGGGCTTCGCTAGCTTCAATGGCAGCAAGGATAGCATCGAGCTTGCTCTCGAGGTGGGTGAGGTTGGCCTCAAGCGCGGTGGCGGCCTGTTCACCCCTAGAGCGGTAAGGAGTGTGAGTTAGTGATTGAGCTTCGTGATGTGGGCTTTCCGTGTTTGGCAAGAAAAGCAAAGGGGAAAAACCCCCCCCAAAAAAAAGTAGCAATCAAAAAAAGGATTAAAGGCCATTCCCGTGACGGGAAAGATGACGTTGGTTGGGCAGAGACGGGTTAAAGGAAGGAGGTCTGGACCAAAGCAACAGGGCAGGGCAATTTGGAAGAATTCGCCGGATTGATGCCACTTGAGCCATGGTGAGGATGAAAGTGAGAACAAGGGGCCGAATAATGGCGGAGCCGGAGCCGGAGGCGGGCATCTCACTGGAGATGGGGGCGCAGGCTAGTGATACGAGGGCCTAGACGGGCATGGAGACGGTTGACGGGCATGGGAGATGGAGGTCAAAGATGGGCATGTGGTTGATGTGGATGCAGGGCTTGATCCGAGGATCTGGGCCTTGAGAGACCATCAGACGAAGTAGACGAACGCCTCCAGATCTGTGCTAACCAGCTGTGCGGGTACCGCAGCTCGGCGACGCCGGGAGACTTGGCTCTTAGTCCAGAATTGACAGATTGGAACGGATCTGGGCCTTTTTTTTTTCTTTGTTCCCTGGGGGCGGGCGTCTAACGCGATGAGGAGCACCACGCCCCCCCTCCCTTGTAACACAAGGGATCTGGAACAGATGAGGGTTTTGGACGGGGGAGGAAGATGAAAAGGGAAACTAAAAAAAGATATGAGAGACAGGATTGAAACACAATATAAATGAAACCAAGGGAAAAAAACAACAACAAAAATAGCCACGAAACAACAGCGGGCGGAAAGAAAGCAAAAGACAGCAGCATCGAAACAAAAGCGGGGCAGCGTGTCGGAGGTGGGCGACAAGGGGGTGGATGTACCTGGCAAGGTCTTTGTAGGCCTAGAACGCCAAAGCTGTTAGTCAAAGTGCTTGACACGACGGACTGGCAATGCAGAATGCAATGCACAAATGCACATCAGGAACACCAGAGCAGCAAGACAGGGCCTCGACTACGGCAGGGGCTTGGGGGGACCAGGATGCTGGGACCAAGGGGCATGTGTTCAGACATAACGCATACGCGGCATGCGGGAACCCGTCAGGCGGCGACGAAACCGGCAAACGAAGGACCACGAGACACGGGCAAGAGGAGACGGGGCATCGAGGGGGGAGGAGAAAGAAGGCACGGAAGATGCCGGTGGAGCGGGACCAATATTGAGTGTTATGGATGGATGAGGAGGAGTCTTGTATGTCATGATAGCTGATGTTGCGTGGAGACACACATACATACGCACACACACACACACACGAGATGCGTGCTTGGGGGAGGTGGAGGAGGAGGAGGAGATAATGGAGAAGTTGTCAACTAACTTGGGCTAAATCGGCATCCGAGGCCTTGGACGTGGGCTCTCGGTTCCCCTCGGTGTTAGACGAAGCCATGGCTGCGGTGGTGGTCGTCGGCGGGCTTGACGTGGCAGGGTGCGGAAATGCAGATGTTGGATGATGAATGCGGAGGATTGGGAAACCGGAGAACGGACGAGGTTGTGTCCCGTGCTCAGCCCAGGCCTCTGGTGCTTGGGTAGGGTTGCAGACCGTTGTATGGTCGCTGGGCCCCACAGGCGATGATCCCGAAGCACGTCTAAAGATTGGGGATGCGGATGGGGGGAGGGGGGGGGCATGGGGTGAGATCTCGGGTGGCTGACGGGGGCCATCCACGCGGTCTAGGCTTCATCTACGGGCGAGGGGAGCCCCAGGTGAGGAGATGGATTCGCATCCGCCTCACTCGAATATGTAATCAGTGGAATCCCATGTGACGGGGAGCACGGTATTTGCCGTCCCGTGTGCGCGGGCCTCGCTTGCAGCGAATGCCCATGCCTTCTGCGGGTGCTGCGCTTCGCTTGTTATTGGTATCACTGGTATTGGGGAGGGCAATCAACCTCCATCGTGACGGGGAGCCGGGTCGTGGGCGTATCAAGGTAAGCACGGTGAGGGAGACGCAGCGTGGAATCGCGGATGAGCCTGCTGTTGCGGTAGCAGCAGGTCGCAGTGGTGGTGGTGGTGGTGGTGGTGGTGTGTGACAGAGCCACACCTTCCCTTCCCCTTCTACTATGACTGGGTCTGATGGGAAAGCGGATGAAATTCGATGCCTGTGGTCATGGTAGATTGGGCCTAGATGCCAGGGATGTGACCAAGCCAGCTGAAAAAAGACATGGTGATCTGATATCTGATGCATCCCTACCAAGACACGATCTGACCAAGCCCGCTACACGGACGATTCATAGATGCACCATGACCGTGCTCTATGTCGCATGTCTCTCATGTTTGGATTTTGGTCTTGTGCGACACGAACAAGAGGTGAGGTGAGTTTACGGGTGCCGCGGTATTGCTTTTTCGATGCCGCTCCTCTGTTCCTCCCGTTTGTCGCGCCGCCATGTATGTCTTGCCGCCATCGGGCCTCACCCGGGGCTGTCTGAGCTGGATCGGGCGGAGCCCTGGGCTGGGATTGCCCAGAAGGTCTGGTTGGATGCGAAATAAGAGTCGATAGCACATGGCGTGGCTTGTCTTGGCTCCTGTTTTTGGGAGGTGAGCCTCAAAGGGGGGACCCTGAAAGGTCGGAGGTTTGGGATCTGGGTCCATTTGGGGAGGGGGAGGGAGCGGCATCGATCGGTCTGGGCACAACGCCACAATGGCCTGGACCGCGGCCATGCAGCTTGAGCAGCGATGGGGCTACATTGCGACGCCGAACGATGTGACGCCCGGCGAAGATGGAAGCTGGCCAAGGACAACAGCGCACAAGTTGAGACAGGACAAGAGCTGGCCGCGACGAAGGCGGGGATGCGCTCCGAATGACCTTGAAGAAAATGCAACTCCCCAGATTCGAATGGACAAAAACCACGCCATCTACAGTCGCACTTCTCAATGTGACTTTGCCAGGCAATACCGTGTGGACTACTGGGGTCAAGAAAAAAATAACATGTCACGCCAGACCTGCAAGGGTTGCCTTACTATGACTGCAGCAATACCAAAAAAAAAACTTAAAAAACTTCGAGTTCGATCCGAATAAAGCTGGAGGGGGTGAGGAGAACGAAAAGGAAAAGAATTAAAAAAAGGGTCATAGAGGGGAGAAATCAGCATTACTCTCTCATTTCTCAGCTTTCTTCTCATCGGGAATAAGGCACAGTTGCAAATAACAAAAGAGCCACCTCCACCGACTTTCCGTTCTCGCTATGGGCGAGTCAGCGCCGAAATATTTCGGAGTACGTACCTCTGTCGGTCACTTACACTGCGGTAAAATGATTTGAATGGCATTGGCGTCCCTGTCTTTTTTCCGTAGCCTGATGCATGTTTCAACTATGCATGTCAATCACATTCACCACGTCTAATTTGCGCCATGCTGAGGGTCAAGCGTCAAGCCGGCGCCCAGCCTTGGGGCCTGGAACACACCTGCTAGCACCTGGCCTCGTGGCCTCCTCGTAAACCAAGCATCGAGGACGAATGGTTCCCAAGCCCCCTCGGGCCGGGGATCCCACAAAAGAGCCGAACTAAATCGGGGGGGGGGGTGCTCAGGCACTCGCTCGTCAGGCCATAGCAGACCTATTTTTTTTATGGGCTTGCGAATAGGGCCTTTTTGCCATGTGCAACGGGTCGCTAAAATAAGCCCACGACGGGGACTACGTCCTGGGGCTTAACCGTGACAGGCAACGCATTGGCGCCACCCAGGTGCGCCAGTCGCCTATTCGGGGAAACGTTTTTTCTTGTCAAGGCTACCGACTTTCCCACTGCGCGCCTGCGGAATCCGGTCTCCAGGTGCTCTGGTTGGCTGGTTGGCTGGCTGGCTGTCTGGTGGTGTGCGCCAGTGCCAGACTTGGCAAACGGGCAAGACAGGGGCCCGCATCTGCCCAATGCTATGGCAGCCACTGGCCGGTAAATGCCCGCTGCAGAACCCACTGCAACGCCGGCGAAAAGCAAGAACAGGAACTGTAAAATAATCCCTGAGCTGCTGAAAGGCAGCATTGCAGCAAGGCTGAAGTGTCCTCGCTAGTCCCAAACGGGACCACGCCTGGGGAGCGGTAAACCCCGGGAATACCATGGGTGGGAAGGCGTGTGTCCCGTGGCGCCCACGGCTTTGCCATTAAGCTCTCGACAGGGCGTTGCGCTCGTGTACCGATACCTGGAATCTCGCCTCACTTGTTACCAACACGCCCCCCCCCCGTTCCCCATCCTGGTGGTTTACTCATCTTTCCATGCCGTGAGGTTGTTCTAGACTCATGGCTCTTTTATCCAACACATCCAACTCCGTTCGATTTCCCACCCGACTTGTGACTCCTGCGCTTCTGGCGCCATTTGTCCGACCATTCCACTGCATCGCTGGTCGGGGAGGCGGCCGTGTTTGTGCATCTGTCCCCAGCAGCAGCCCCTCAGTAAATAGCATTTGCTGTTGCTCCCGATAGATCGGATCGGGGCCGGTCCGAGGTCCATTCCTTTGCTGTCTGCTCCACACATCGTGGGTACGGTGCACGGCGTCATTGGGAGACGAGGCAAGCGACGAGGTTTGACTATTTGGTGAGAGTGTCGCACAGTTCCCTGTTATCATGGGAACCTGAGCATCGGGAATCACCGATCCCCCCAGGACGGATACTCTGGCTTGGCGAGTATGTGCCGCAGCTCAACTCTGACCGGGGAGCCGGTCATCCAATGCCGACCCTCACCTTGCGTTGAAGTATCGAGATTCCAGGCCCTCTGTCAAATTCCCATGATTGTAGCGTGCAATCTGATCTGACAATGACCCGCAACTTTACCGTGGCATACCGGTTTCGTCATTTCACTCCCGTGCTAAGGCCGGATCCGTGTTGTCGTACCGGTCGATCTTCTGGTCATTGACTTTGATCCGCTGCCTTGCTTGATTCGAGCGTAACTAACACGGGAAACAATGTGACCAGAAAGGCGTCAACACACGCAACCCAGACGTTGGCAAGGCACTGGCCGTGGCTTTTGGCTTTGTCCAGCTGGTGCAATTAATCATTTATTTACACGTTTTCGTTAGAGCCTGGAGCACGACTCAGGTTTCACCAACTAATCCGAAAATTCCAATTTAGACCAAATGAATAGTGAAGTCGGCGGCAATAATGTTTTACTAGAGCGTTAGCAGACTGACCATGTGGTCATGACGAAGGGACATTGGTAGTAAAAAAAAAAGATCTGCGCGGTGGTGGTGCCTCCCAACGTGGACAGAAGCAGGCTATTGAAGCCACTGCCACTGCCTTACCATGGTACGATCCATAAGCCAAAAGTTCGATTTCCGCCACTGCTCATGGCTCGATGGCGATCAGGAACACCCGGGAGACAGGGGGTTAAGGCACCAGCCTGGTTTGGCCCACGCCCCTCGCCTCAACTTGCAAACAACCCCCGATTTTGCCGTTGAACATTTTGGATTTTCTGCTGCCAGAAATCCGCCCTTTACTGGAAACTTGGGCTGGATAGGTCAGCAGTCATGTGCTACATGGTATCGGAAAATATCATGAGACGCGCTAATGGAAACAAAGCACCATTTTCTGGGTGCTGGGACAAATGGCGAACAGGCCATGAGGGCATGACTCTCACCACACCCACACAAAGCAGTGCCCCAGAATGGGATCGAGATCTTGCCATGACCGATATGGATGTCTGCGCACTTCTGCATATCATCACCTTTTACCCAGTACGGTACGATTATGAATGTACAGCGCGGACCAGCGCTGCCGGACTACCATGTGTGTTGAATAATCAATACATGGTCCGTGGAGCAAATGGTCGATTTTTATGCAGTCCTGACATGGAGGACCACCAGACGGCCCCCATTTCCTACATGGCAATGTCGTTCATAGCGGCGCCTGACGGCCTGGAGTGGCTGCCCGAGTTGAGCTGACTCTGTGGTTGAAGCGGACATGCAGGCGCGCGCGTTCTTGGCGAGGCTAAAGGAGCGATGCCCCCGGAGGTGGTTCGTTGTTGCATCGGTATTGGAGCCAGGTCAGGGCCAATTCAACGTCTGGTGATCGGCGGCTCGGACAGGCATGTTTGCTGAAAGGCCGCTGCTCCCCACAGGCGGCGCACCACAACTTCGGGTGACCTGGTGTTGAGAGTTTTTGGTCATGGAGTTCGCCTGGCGCCGCATGAAAATGCCATAGTACGATGGAATACGCACATGCAAGCTTCGGCGCCTCGCGTCGAACCAGGCACGTTGCTGCAGCGCCAAAAACAAAAAAAGTCTGGCCAGCACGATTCTGGATGTGGCCATCCATGTATCTCTCCGGCGGGCGCTGGTCGCACACCCCCCGCCAGCCCCGGGCTCTGGCGACGCCCCCCCTTCTCGCAAACTACACGCCCTGGCATCTGATGTCCGCTATTTTCTCTCCTCCACACGCCTCATTCACCTTCGCGTCCTCCACTTCCCTCTCACGACTCCCAATTGTCGCTTCGAAACCCTGTTTTTCCCCATTTCCTGGTTGCTTGGCTGGTGGCTGCCGCAGGCCTACCTCTTCTCCCATCCTGCTGGGCCCTCTAGCGTGGATCCCCAAGATGCCCTAGCTTTGTTGTCACCCATTTGTTGAACCACGCTCCTCATACCTTAGACGTTCGTTGCTTTTAGTTGCCGAGGTGTCCAAACATCACCAGCTTCTTTTTATTTTCTTCCTCCTCCTCTTCAGCTGTGGACTTGCACCTTTTTTGTTTTTTTGCAGATCTTGCCTCCATCTTGACCACATTAGCATCATCATACCCCCTTGCCTTTGACCCCCCCCTCTCTTTCTCCCCACTCATACGGGGGGATCCAGTTGTGTGTCCTGCCTCACCTCGTCGACCGCCGCCTCGCGCAGCACCTACGCCGGCAGCGCCTCAACCCCAGGCCCAGAACATCACTTCTCAATTCAACTGCGTCAGCCCTAATCTGGGCTTCTGCTCCGGCCGCTCTCCGCCTCATACCATCGGGCCCGAGACCACCTGCACAATCCCGTTCCCTCGGTGCTGCCTCTTAGACCCGGCCTCTTTCTTGACCGTTAGCCCTTGTCCCTCGTCTCCGTTACCGTTGGGCACGCCCTCCTCACCTTGTTCTCGTTACTCGCTTGGACCAGCCCTGCTCGGTTTGGTCATCGACATATCCGATCGTGTTTCTGGGGGTGTGAGTATTTGCCATCGACACCCTCCCGCTTCCCGCTTCCCGGTAGCTCACTCCTCGGGTGTATGCTTTTGTCCCATCCAAATTGTACTGCCACCATTCTCTTTTACCCATTCTCTTTTCCACTTCCCCAACTTCCACCTCGTCATCAGCTAGCGGCTCCCTTCCTTGTCCTCCCCCACCTTGACTCTTCTCACTTCATCCCTTTCCTCTCCGTAGGTACCATCCTGATGTTGCCTCCACCGGCACTTGCCCCTTTCTTGTCTGGGAACCCCATTGAAACGAGCAAGCGTGTTTTTTTTGGGTCTCCCATTTGGGATGATAGCTTTTCTCCCTCCTTGTTCTCTGTTCTTAAGTCCCAAACTGCACCGTCTTCTCGTTCCATCAATATTGACCAGTGTTTTTCCCCTCTTAGACTTCCAACCTCACTCGCAACCACACCATTGCACAACGCACTTGCTGGAAAGGATACAGACACTACCAAGCACACTTGTCCTGATCCGTACCTCGATTCACATCTTCTCAACCTCCCTGCAGCTCAAAGGGTATAATACTATCGTCAATCAGAGCCTCCAAACCCCGCCTGTGGGATCCACTGGGATCAGGCGCCAACGAACAGCAAGGCGCCTAAGACATATTGTGCCTCCAACAGCCCCATAACATTATCTCCGGTGCTCAATTCCTTCGGGTTATGATCACCACCAGCTTACCACATGGTACACATTGATATTCCCCGTCAGTTTGTTCTGAGCAAAAGAATTGGTTGCATACAGAACCAAGGCACGCGACAGCCGCCCGTTTTCTGCATGTCTTCCGAACTTGAGACAATTTTTACGGAGTTGGGCCTGGCCCAATACCTCGATGCCTTCATAGACCAGGGATTTGATGAGTGGGATATTATTCTCGATATCCAAGAATCAGACCTGTAAGTTCAGCGCCCTTTGAAATCCCGCGTTTGCTGACTAAATTGCGACAGTGATGTATTGGGCGTCAAACTTGGCCATAGGAGGGTATGTTGTCCAGCTTTTCCTACTTGAACAGACACGTGACTGACCATTGAGGAAAAATAGAAACTCCAAAGGCGAATTGCGAATGCTAGAGGCATTTCCCCAAGTACCGCGCTGGTATCCTCGGGGCGACCACCAACAGAGGACGGGAAGTCGGATGGTGCACGTGTCGAATCAAGCCGACTAGAAGGTAACGGCGAGATTCAAGGAGTAGCAAAGAGAAAATATCGAAGACATCCTAAGGTATGATGAATGTAGCACGCAAGGTTTCAGGCGCTAACGTGTGCGATCAGCCAGATGAGAATGCTCCTGAACGACCGCCTTCCGCCTATGTCTTGTTTTCGAATAGTGAGTGACGCACCAATCTCTCAAATTGACCATTGAACATTGGATGGCAGGATTCTAACCAGAAGCAATCGTACAGAGATGAGAGAAGACCTCAAGAGCCAGAGCCTCAGCTTCACCGAGATTGCAAAGTTGGTTGGCGAAAACTGGCAAAGTCTGGCAGTAGACGAGAAGGAGTCGTATGAAAACCAAGCAAACACCGACAAAGAAAAATACCACCGGCAGTTGATGGAGTATAAGAAAACCCCCGAGTACAAAAAGTACATGTTGTATCTGCAAGAATTCAGGGAAAAGCAGGCCAAACAGCAGCATCAAGGTTGGTGAAAATAGTTGCAGTGACTCCAATCAATGATATTCTCCGTCCCCTGAAGCTAACGCATTTGTTTCTCAACAGCCAATGATGCATCCAAACGAGTAAAGCTCGAGCCGATCCGCTTCCGCAATGGCAGCAGCGCAAGTAGTATGACAACGATCGGAGGGACCACACCTGGGAGTGGAAGTGGCAGCGGTAGTGAAAGGATGCTGGAGAGCGAGCCCCCGCCATCTCGAAAGGAACGAATGAACTCTGTCACGTCAACGACCGAATCCCAAAACTCGACTGCACCTACAATGGTGTCTCAGGCGAATTCCAACGACGATGCCATGTCATCACCCCGAGGAGGTCCATACGAGTCTGGCAGCCCCAAAGAGTCACATCGCCACCACCCCCAAAGGCCATCGTCCTGGCGGGAGGGCGCAAGAGCTGGCGAAGGACCTCATCAACATCTGCCATCGCTGTCTGATATGCTCGACGACGGCAGGAGAAACATGCCAGCATCAGCAGGCAACGAGAGCACCCGGTACTCTCCAGGCTTCGTGGCCGCTAACCACCCGCGATCGATTCCCGACATGTCCAATGGCATTCCTGCAACTGCGGCATCCAGGGGACCTATGATTCGACATGACCAGTCTGCGTGCAGCAGCGCTGGGTCTATCAGTCCAGGTATGAGCTTCGCCCGAGCCCCAGGCGACGGTCCACTGCCAATCCACGCCCTGCTATCGCACCAAAGCGCGCCAGCTCCACCCATGGGAGCATCGGGAGGATTTGAGCGAGGTTCGCCAAATTCAATGATGGGGGGTGCTACCCCAAGTCCCACAGAGACCGGAAGGCCCATGTTTGGGCGCGGTATTGGACCAAGGGGATATGGTACTTGACCCTCACACTGCTGAGGCTTCGTTGAGAAGTCAAGCTAATGTGGCTCACAAGGCTTCCCAGCTGGGCTATCCAACCATCAGTTGACGAAAGCCCAACAACAGTCGCGAAGTGGCAATGTGCTGAAACTAGCTGTGCCACACACCGTTTCTAAGAAAGAAGTTGAGCCTCGCAAAGAGCAGCTCGATGGGATGAATGCTCTCCTGAGAGCCGGCGAAATTGTCGAGAGACATAATCAATGTTACGCACCATGACGAGGGACAGCGATGGCCCCAGCATATATTTAATCTGGTGGGCAGCGTGGTGGTGGATTGCTGTCAAGAAGAGCGTCGCGTCATGATGGAATGTCTTTTTTTATTTTATTTATTTGGATACCCAATAACAGTTGGATGCGATCGGATCGAAAGGGATATAATGGAGCTGTGGAAGACACCGGCGTTTCGGCATGTGTTTACCTGGAAGGCGATAAAATCGAATAGGCATATCATGGAGTTTAGGTAATGAGAATATGCATATACATACACACAAGCATGTAAGCAAACATGCCGCATGCCATTTATTGGTTCTTTAATTATTACGTTTCGCGCATTTGAGTTTATTTTGGAAAGACGTTGCCGGCAGGGGAATCAGCGAGGTGGGTTGGGCGGAGGGACACGAAAGGAGCAAAAATTTCTTTCCGGAAAAGATTTAGGGAGACGTATGACGATCATCCCACGACGACTTCATAGGGAACGCTCATTGGACCACATGGTGTAGCCACAACAAACCAGGGGTCCTGCAGATCGATGCAGCTTGGACATTGAACAGGGACACGAAAGGGTTGTGAGGAGGGAAAGAAAAAAAGAAGAAGTGATGGAGAAAACAGGAGTCGTCGACCACATTAAAATAAGACAGATGGGCATCGTTCCAGTCGTTGGTTGCGATGAGCAGGCGAGGTTTTTTTTCAGGGAAGGGAAGCGCCAGTCGCCCGTACCTGAAGGACTGCGAGAGAAACAGATAGAAAGTGGCGGTCGAGCCTTGCGTATCAATGACAGCACAGTCGCATAGGCTGGGGGGAGGGGGCAAACTGGCGAACCAACTAGGTCGGAGTGTCAGCTGCCGAGGGCCGACAGTGGCTTGCATGTACAAATACCTCACTCGCACGACCAGGAAAGCAAAACAGACAAAAGGCACGGGCACGAATGCGCTGACTTGCACGCACTCCATATTGGCATGGGGATAGATATAATTGCTTTCGTCTCATTCATTCCTTCGTCAGTTCTTCACGAGTTCCTCCCAACGCCGACATGTATGTATGGTAGTTATATGGCATCTCTCATCTTCAATGTTCATCATCCAGCGAGACCAAGGAGTGACCAGTGAAAACATACACCGCCGCTGCTATCTGGAGCATGTCGGTACGGTTCTGTACCATCCCGTTTTGCATATACAACGTAGCTAGATTCATTAAGACGTATTACGTCGGCTCGCCACTTTCCGGCTGCCAACTACTCAGCCCCCTCGACAATCTCAGCTGTCCAGTCCCTGCGAATATTGAGCTCCGAGAGATCGTCCGTCTTCTCAATCGTCAGGCCTTTTTCGTTGGCCAGGTGCAGAAGGCAAATGAAGCAGTACGACGTTGAGATGTCATCCATGACTGGTTTGGGGTACACCGCTTGCAGGTTGTTCATGACGGCGGTGAATTTAAGGGGCTCTTCTTCGGGAGCATCTGGCACTTCGGCGGGTTTCTGCGGCGCTTGTTAGAATACTGTGTTAAAGGTCACGGAGCCGGGATACCATACCTCAAGTTGGTCAATGCCCATGCCCTTCCACAGCTCCTCCTTCAGTCGGCGTACATCCACCTTCTTTGCCACTCGAGCATATTGCACGTACTCGGGGCGTACGCGTCTCGTTTGCGTTACAAGTGTTGTTCCAAATGCTCCCATGGTGTTGGTGACCGTCTCACCATTCAGGAGAGCCGTGATGCCGCCGGTTTCAGTGATACCACCCTGGCCCTCGCTGCCCGGGGAGAAATGTTCCCTAGCATCTGCAAACTCTAGATCGTCGTCATCGTCTGCGTCTCCCGCAGGGAATGGCATGCCGTCATCCTGGAAGAAGTTGGCATCGTAATCACCCTCTGGGACTGCTGTTTCTTCTGTGTTTTGCATGGGGGCCTTTTGGTTCGCCCAGAATGCTTCGTCCATCTCGCCTTCTGGCTGGTTGTCCGAGGCACTCGTGCCAAATACGCCTCCTTTGCCACCGAAAGCGGTGCGCCGGCGGCCCATTCGCGCTTTGGGCTTCAGGAACAGGCTCAGCAAGGACTTGGAGTTGAAGTGTTTGTCGTCAGGCAAAAGATTACGCGACTTTGATAGCCAGTCCTTCTTGGGCATGCTGATGGTCGTGTTACTGCTGGCTTGAGTGTAAATAGTGTCGGCAAGGCTGGAGTCGAGGGGTGAGGCAAAGTCGATCTCAAAGGGCTCCTTTTCCTTGCGCTTCTTCGTCTCTGCCGTGGGCTTGTTGACATCCTTGATTTTGCGGATTCTCCAGTGTTCGGCGCTGGTCCAGTTCTTTTGCAATGCCTGATCAAAGAAACCTAGGATATCCTCATGCATCTTGTCGGCCTTCTGAGCGCTGGTCATGGAGACGACATACTCCCCATTGTCGTCGAACCCTTCGCCCTCTGCCCCCTCTTCGCCGAGACCAGCGTCATAGACTCGCATCTGGGGTTCCAGGGCAGCTTCTCGAGCCCATGCCTCACCGCCTTCACCAAAGGCAATGTCGGTTCCTATGTCAAATGTGCCCAGGCCAAGGTCATCGTCATCGAAACCAGCAGGGGCATCGCCGTCAATAATTAGTCCAGAAGCATCTCCAAAGTTGTCAACGCTCTTTTCCTTGTCTTGGTCTTGCCTCCAATCTTCGGGAGCCTTGAGAAATGGGATGTCCAAGGAGCCAGAGGGATCGCCAAGATCAAAGGTTTTTAGGGACGGGCAGACGTCCAATTCGTCTAACCGGTGAAGATCAGGCAGAAACTTGGCACCGAGTGCACCAACATCAATCTCGACCTCGCCCTCTTCCTCCTCCTTCTGCTCCTCCTGCTCCGGCTCCTCGTCCATGCCTTCGCCATCCTCGTCGTCTCCCATCTCATGCTTCGTTTCCTGGCCGAGTGTGTCTGCGTCGCCGGTGTCGTCGCTGCTATCAAAGACGATACGTCCTTGGGAATCAATCATGAGGTGGTTCAGAAGAAGTCCCTTGGCACCACCCTCATCAAAGTCGGCAGAGGCTTTTTTGAAGAGCGGGTCAACTGCAAACTCGAGCTCAAACTTTTTCAACTGCAAAGAGTTGAAACTGGGAGCTAATGTGGCTTCTGAGGAACGTTGGGTCTACACTGCGTCAGCATGCATATAATGAACCTTGGAGCGTTTTGCTGACCTTCTTCTTCGGCTTCTTTTTCACATTGCCATCCTCGTCGAGCTCCTCTTCCTCATCGGTTTCCTCTCCCTCCTCGCGGTCCTTCTTCTTGTTTGTATTGCTATCGGCCAAGCCGCTTAGAAGCTTGCCAGTTTCTGTTGCGACGCTGTCCACTCGGTTGGTGTAAATCTTCACGCATCCGTCCAATGTGCAGCTAGCTTTCTGAAAATTGACACCGTCGCCCTCCTTGAGTAGGGACATGTCATGGAAGTAGTCAATGAGGGCAAAGTTCCAAGAGTTGGTGGCGTTAATCTTGTTGTCTGTGGCCATTTTCATCCACTCCTCAAAGTTGGCGAGAATAGGGACACGCTTCATAGGCGTAACCACAGAACCACCCACAACGACGCCTTCCTCATCATCAAGGCCAGCGCGGCCGGCGCGGGGAGTCCGGGGATCGGCCACCGGGGAACCATTTTCAACGTCATCCAGCCTCATGCTAACCTTCCGAGGAGTCGCAGCAGCCTTGATTTCGTTGATTTGTTTTTCATGGAGGGCTCTCCGGGAGCTCATTCGTTTGCCCTTTTCGGTCGCATCGTCGTTCAGGGGGATTCTGGTCATTGTGAGGATGGGTTGCTGGGGGCGGTGACGGCCGCAAAAGCAGGTTGACCTACTTTACAGGGGATTTGAAGGGAGATGCCGAGACAGATCCGGAGGGCCTGGCACTCCCCGCGCGCGGAACTTGGGCAACGCGAGGCATTATGGCGTGGTTGCGTGGGTTGGTGATGCAAAAGGCTGAACTCGACGAGGCCTGGCGCGTCGTCGTGGTGTTGCAGCCCTGAAAGTAAACAAAATAATGAATGGGTGACGTGGGGTATGTTTCTGCCTGTCGATTCAGGCATCACACCCGAAGCAGTGGGCGGTGGATGGGGATTGGGCGGACGGTACCAGGGGGTACAAGTGCAACAAGGGAGGCCCAATGTGGGCAGTACCTGTGGAGAAACTGAAAGGTACGGAGGTACTTATCCAGAAGATGGTGGGAAGTACTACAAAGTTTTCGACGAAGCAACGAATCAGCACGTGCCAGCGACATTTAGCCAGGGACAAGGAAACAAAACTGCTCGTCAGAGGCTGGTGGCACCACATGAATGTGCAGCGAGGCGCAGGCAGGCGCTTTGGCTGTTTGGGATTGGAGACACGTGCCGTGATGTGCCATGACGGCGATGATCTCGTTGGTGCTTATGGGTGGCTTTCTGCGGCAATCAAGGTCTCGAGACAAAACAGCACGTCGGGTTGTGCCTGCTAACGCTTAAGGTATCTAAGTGCCCCCACCTTCTAGCGTCTCACTTGCTACTAAGGGCCCGGGATTGACATTCGTCCACCAACGGATTTTCCCCAGGTTCACATTTGGGCGGCCTCCTGCTAAAAAGAGCCAAGAAAGCTACTATCTACGGCAAGGTAATTAAGGTAGTGAAGTTGAGTTAAGGTATCCGTAAGGGAGGGGGGATACTGTACGCCCGCACTTAAATTAAGCCTTTCGAATCAAGTTTTAGGATAATCAAGTGAGCGAGGCATAATTGAGTACGCGACGCTAGACCGGCTAGCAGCCCACTTTGGGAATGATCTGGACGACGTAATGACATGATACACTCGAGACATCTCTCGGCATATCAATTGAATAATTGACGTGCGCTTCCTCCCCTCGCGCCCTTTCCTTGCTCCCGCACTCCTCCATTCTCTTTTGTTTTTTTGTTCCTATTTTTTGTATTACTTGTGCCCTCCTTCGTGCTGCCCCCCCTCCCCTGGTCACTTACACCGGGAAAACGACCGCCGAGCTCGCACTGCGCAGACGTCGTGACCAGCCCTCCCTTGCTCTGCCACTGTAACTTCATAACCACCGACTTCGACGCGGCGCGCCCGGCCACTCCTGCTCACTACCAGCGAAACCGATGATGATGATGGCGACGCCCTGCACCGACCCCGCCGCATGAAATGTCGAATGCCGAAATCCCTAGCCGAATCCGAAGCCGAACATGGCTCCTACCATCACTCCCACCCGAGCAACGATGCTGAGGGGCCGCCGTCTGACCACCCGACCGTTCTACGTTACAGTGCTGCTTCTTTCGATATTGACGGCCTACTCCTTCCTGGCGCACACCCTTCTTCGTGTTCGCGATCCTCCTGCCGAGAGCAGTGCCCTCCTTAGGCGCAGCCATGTTCTTGAATGCGCCGCTATCCATTCAGCGACCGACAAGTGTGCATTCGTGCGACAGTATTGTGCCGACGATGACGCCGGCCTTATACCCTATCTAGAACTATTCTATTGCACCTTTGACAAAATACAACCCTTGGCTTTCATTATACTGGTTGCGTGGCTTGGGCTTCTTTTTACCACCATTGGCATTGCCGCTAGCGACTTCTTCAGCATCAACCTGAGCACAATTTCCACCATCCTGGGACTGAGCGAAAGTTTAGCCGGTGTCACCTTTCTCGCCTTCGGAAATGGCTCGCCCGACGTCTTCAGCACCTTTGCTGCCATGGGATCTAACAGTGCTAGCATGGCAGTGGGCGAGCTGATTGGTGCGGCGAGCTTCATCACCGGAGTTGTGGCTGGTTCGATGGCGCTGGTGAGAGAATTTCGCGTGGACAGGAAAACCTATGTTCGCGATATTTGCTTTTTTATTGTCGCCGTGTCGTTTACTACCATGTTTCTCGCCGACGGTCATTTGCGATTCTGGGAGTGCTGGCTAATGATTGCTTACTACATCATCTATGTCCTGACAGTGGTTGGTTGGCATTGGTATGTGACCAAGAGAAAACAAAGAAAGCGCCGGGAGGGTGAGGCCCGAAGTCATGTATACGGTGTTTCAGGGCATTCGGGCGACGAGCTAGCTGGTGAACCATACCGAGATGACCCGAACGAGAACCAAGACACGTCGACGGCAGCAGTCCCGTCGCCTGACATGAGAGCGCTTGAGTCAGGGCCCAGAATTGAAGTGGATGGACACCAAGCCCCGATGGAGGATGAAGTCGAAGACGAGAATTCGAGCGCAGAGCACGACCGTATGGTCGCAGCAGAAGTAGCGAGCAGCATGCGAGTGCTGCGCACGCGACACAAACGAAGTAACACTCTTACGCCAATCCGACCGAGTTTGGTGGGTGCACTCGAATTTAGGTCAGCCCTGGCGCAACTGCAACGCGAAAGCAACTATCAAATCTCGTTGGTCCCAGGGCGCAGCTATTCCGAGAACCAGGTCCCGAGACAGGCAAGGCGGGGAACGACAAGTACTGTGCCAGACTCATTTCGGTCGGTTGGCCATACATCGATGCCGGAGTCGTCTTCAAGGAGAGAGAGAGCCCTGTCGTCGGGGGACACGCCTGTTGGGACAACGTCGGCACACCCCGATTTGATAATCCCCGAAATAGATGGGGATGGGGGAAGCCTCTCCGTTCCGAAATCTGGCGGCGCGAGAACTCCAAGCCCGACCCCATCATATACTGTTGGGGGCAACTTGGCCCCTCCCCCGATTGGCCAGAATGTTGTGACTGAGGATTCTCCAGAGAACGGGCGTAATTCCCAGCTCTTGTCGCCACAACTAAAGCTACAGATACCCAGCAGCCACAGCCGCCGCAGCAGTTACAGCGACCGCTCATCACCGGCTAGCCCGTTCCCGTTGTACACCGATTCACCAGCCATGTTGACGCCCCATCCTCATTCTGACTCCGCGGAGTTTGTGGCACCTCCTCTGGTAAGCCGCGACAGCCCGTTTGCAGATTTGCATCTGAATCCTGGCGAGCCTACGCCCGTCTCCTGGTGGCCATACTCATTCCTTCCTGCCCCTCATGTTCTTTTCGGAACGCTCTTCCCGACACTGCAAGGCTGGAGTGAAAAAACCATATGGGATAAATTTGTGAGCGCCATTTCGGTAGTTCCCATTCTACTTCTGGTCACGACTCTACCAGTGGTTGAGTCAGAGGCGGCCAGTGAGGATCAGACACTGGCTGCCAGTATTGAACCGCCTCCCCTCGTGTCTATCGAGCCCGAGTCTGCAGAACAGGACACGATGTGGGAACGCTATCGAAGGCACACACGGAGTCGTGGCAGCAGCTATGCCCCCTCGCCGATTTTATCACCAAGGCTTTTGGCGAGGGCTCGAGGGGATACGCTTGTTGTGCCGGACCCAGAAGTATTCCTTGGGCCGCCGGCTGTCGTGATGAAACCAGCATCAGATATCCCATCAGCCAATACATCCAAGGGGGATAACGGGTGGAACAGATGGCTCGTATCTCTCCAGATCTTTACAGGACCATTATTTGCCATCTTGGTCCTCTTCGCCAACATATCAGAGGACCTTGAAAATCCCAAGAAGACGCTATTCCGAATGACCCTGTATGCATTGCTCATATCACTCGTAGCACTAGGCATGCTGCTCATGTTCACGTCAGAGGACCGCCCTCCAAAGCACCAGTACCTGCTGTGTTTTATGGGCTTCATCATCAGCATAGCATGGATCTCCACAATAGCAGGAGAAGTAGTGGGTGTGCTCAAGACGATTGGGGTGGTTCTTAATATTTCAGAAGCGTTGCTGGGATTGACCATTTTTGCGGCGGGGAACAGCATTGGAGACCTTGTTGCAGATATTACTGTGGCCCGTCTAGGTTATCCTGTAATGGCGTTGTATGTGCCTCGTAAACTTGGGCTGAACAAACCGTCACTAACGATGTTTCCAGGTCCGCATGTTTTGGTGGCCCGATGTTGAACATTTTACTTGGCATCGGCATCGGTGGAGTTACCATGATGATACGAAAAGCAAACCACCAGCATCACAAACATCCAGAGCTCCCCATCGAATATAAACCTTACAAGGTTGCAGTTGGTGGGACCCTGCTGATATCAGCAATTACATTACTGGTAATGCTGGTCGGGCTGCTTGTCATTGTACCCATGAATAAATGGGTGTTGAGCCGCAAGATTGGATGGGGATTGATAATCTTGTGGGCAGTGAGCACTACTATAAACGTCATTGTGGAGGTATCAGGCGCTTGGGGAGACATTTAGAACACATGTGATCCCTCTTTTATTATTATTATTATTGTTTGAGGCAAGGGGGATGACTGACGCGAGACCATGACTTCATCAAAGAGACTATGGACCGCTTCTTCTTTTTTATTTATTTCATTGTATCTATTCAGACCATCTAGGTAGCTTGTAAATATGGGGTGGAAAAAGCAGATATTTCAATATGTTGTTTTGTGACCAAAAAATGTGGAAGATTCTGCAGAACGAATTTGAGTTGAAAAACAAAAACAAAACAAGGAGGCGAGGCGACAGTAATATTTACATGTTCAAAAAATAACAAAAGAAAGAAAAAGGAGAGAAATTGGAGATTCACGGTGGAGGACATGCACAGGCCTTTTACAGAAGGATGGTTGGGCTTCGAACCTACGAACCTACGGGCCCAGACGAGCCCCTCGGCAACTTAACCTTGCTAAACCCGTCACTGGGGCTCGCCTGGTGAAAGGGATGCTGGTCATTTGCATTGAAGAGTGGCCTCCAGAGTTATTGAGTTCGTAGCTTACACGGTTGAGTGTGGTGTTCACCCGAACGCTCAGAGGCGGACAAGCCCCACCGAGGGGCACCGTGTTGAAGTCGGGTGGGGGAGGCGTTCGGCGCCGATGGTCGGACCTACAAGAAGAGAGTGCAAATATGCAACGTTGGCAGGGACACATGTCATTGCTGGGATACCACAGCATAATCTGCCGAGCGACCAGAGAGCAAATGATTCACCTATGGACGAATCTCGTGCCGATTCATTTCGCTTCGAGAGCTGCGCCTCGTTTCTCTGGGGTAATTGATCCAGGTGCGCACGCCTGACAATTTTGAGAGGACGTTGCCCGGTATGAAGAAGTTGTAACGTGGCGCTCCCATGGAGGCCAATTGGCGATGGAGGGCCACGAATCTTAAACACGGTTACCGTGTTGCAATCCGTGCTTGGTGAGCCAGCAAGCAAGAGGGAGAAAAAAAAGGTATAAGGAGGAGGTAGGGAGAGGGAAAAAAAAAGAAAGTAAAAAAAAAGAGAGCGTCGCCCCTGCACCTTCCACACAGCTCCCCTCGTGTTTGGTCACCGCCCCGCCGCAGCTTTGCACCCCGCCTTTTTGCCCCTCGTTGCGAAGGGACAGCTCCAAGCAAGCTACAGCACAACCCAACTACGCAAGGCTCCATCTCGCCAGAAATCCCATCGCCAGACTCCCGCAAGCAGCACAGCAGTAATGGCCGCCCCTCCCTCGTTCGCGCCCCTCTCCGAGCGCCCTCTCAAGGACACCATCTGCCTCTTCGACGTCGACGGGCCCCTCACCCCGGCCCGCCTGGTACGTTTCGCGGGGGAGCTCGCCCGCCCACACGCACCCACGCCCTGCCCAAGCTAACACGATGCCTCTCCTCGCGCCAAACAGGGAGCGCCCCCCGAGATTCTCGCCGCCCTCCAGGCCCTCCGCGCAAAGTGCGCCATTGGCTTCGTCGGCGGCTCCAACCTCGACAAGCAGGAGGAGCAGCTGGGCAAGCCCGCCGGCGTCCCCGTCACCACCCTCTTCGACTTCTGCTTCTCCGAGAATGGCCTGACCGCCTTCAAGCTCGGCGAGCCCCTCGCCTCCAACAGCTTCATCGAGTGGATCGGAGAGGAGCAGTACAAGGAGCTCGCCAACTTCTGCCTCCGCTACATTGCCGACCTCGACATCCCCGTCAAGCGCGGCACCTTTGTCGAGTTCCGCAACGGCATGATCAACGTCAGCCCCATTGGCCGCAACGCCAGCACCAAGGAGCGTAACGACTTTGAGAACTACGACAAGGAAGCCAAGGTCCGCGAGAAGTTTGTCGCTGCCCTCAAGGAGCGATTCGGCCACCTCGGTCTTACGTACGTTCTCCTCCCCTCTCTCCTTTGCCAATACCCTCCTTTTTTTCTTGTCTTCTTTCTTTTTTCGAAGAGTTTCTCAACTGACGCTGAACTGCCGCCCCCCTCTCAAAACAGTTTCTCCATTGGAGGCCAGATCTCATTTGATGTTTTCCCTAACGGTTGGGACAAGACCTACTGCCTTCGACACCTCGAGGCGGAGGCCAAGAAGCCCGACGGCATCTCCTACAAGACCATCCACTTCTTTGGCGACAAGACGTTCCCCGGCGGCAACGACTACGAAATCTTCACCGACTCTCGCACTATTGGTCACACTGTTGAGAACTACCATGATACCCTGCGCCTTCTGAAGGAGCTGTTTGACATTTGAACCCGCAAACCTATGCGTCTGTGAAAAAAGTCGACGAGCGCTTGACAAAAAGGCGGACCGCTAGAGAGGGGAAAATATATAGATTTTTTTAAAACAAAAAAAGAGTAACACCCCAAACCTGAGCCAGTTACAAGCATTCAACTTTGTGTAATGAGCATCATGTTTTTGTTGCAAATGCCAGAAAGTCCATTTTTATTCCAGTATAGACTGACAAAGGCGTAATATATAGAGGGAAAAAGGCTTCCTCCTCATTCAAATGCCAGAATGATTCGATAAGGCCGTCATCGTTATATAAAAAGAAAAAGGTATCTCCAAGAATGTATATATGGCTCATGAGATCATCCCATCGCTATATGCTCAATGTCAAACATGACAACGTGATAAAGGCAACCCGCTATTCAGCCATGCCACACATTCCACCTCTTATTCAACCAATTGCAACCATCATTACCACCCCTTCGTGGGCTCCTTTCCTTTACCGCCCAAACTCCAAGTGAGGAATGATGACGGGTCCATACTTGGTTGGTGTCGTATACGCCCCGTCTCCTTGCACCACAAAATCGACAGCCAGGCTTAACCTCGACAAGCCTTGCTGTTGCTGCTGGCCGTTGAGGCTTGGGTTGGGGCTGAAGGGCCCCTGCATCTGTGCCGCCACGGCGTCTTGGTCATAGGCCACGACTGCAACGTAGTTGCGGCGACCCATGAGCTTCTTCAGCTCGCGTGCCGCTCCGCTGGCATCGTTGTGGAAGATTTCCATCATGTCTTCCTTGGTGTCCGACACCTCGTGGGTCGACTTTTTGCCGTTCTGAGGCACATACAGCGTCTTCTGGTTGTGAAGAAGCTTGAGCACATAGTTGCTCTGTGGTGCCGCGACGATTGGTGACGAAATGACCTGGTACATGGTCTTGTGATCACCGGGATGTGTTGGGTCGTGGACCAAGCCTGCTCCCGAAGCGTTGACATCTGCCATCATATTAGCTCCTGCTGTCACCAAACACATTGGGAACAATCAACTTACCTCCAGACAAGAAGGTCATTCGGATGCCCTTCTGTTGAGAAATGCCTTGAAGAGTTCGGATAAAGTATGTTCTCTCCAGGTCCTTTGTGTCATGAGTCCACATGTCCTTCAGCACCTCCTGGATGTCCAATTCGCCAAACTGGTTCAGCACGTTGCCCATGAGACCAGTCTTTCCTACAGCCTTCTTGACCTGCGAGAATCCCTGGGCAACAACTTCCTTTCCGCCAACCACACCTGCCACAGAGCTGGTGACCTTGCCCAGGATATTGTATGTCGTGTTCACTGCCTTTTTGCCGACCGCAACAGTGTTGGCAAGACTTTCCACGGTATCAAGGCGAGGATACACGATGGGAACTGAGACCATCCAGATACAGTGTTGGACGCTGGGGGGTAGCGTGGCAACCTTGGGGAATATGCCCTGGTAGGTTGGTCCTGCCATCACCTGGGCTTGGGTTCTCTCAGTTCGACAATCAGGACCAACCACCACGACAGCCGGCCCGAGATACTTGACAAAGTGCCAGCCTGTGCCAGTGATGGTGAAGATGTCGCGATCATTGTTGACGTTTCGAAGCATTTCTACTGTTGTGTGGTGCTGGAATAGGAGGTACATCTCGGTGGCAATCCGACCAATGTTTCTGAACATGGGGGATGACTGCATATAATCCGGGTAAGATCCATATCCATCAAAGCTAGGTGGCTGTCAGCAGTGCCGTGTATTCTCCGGAGGTTCTGGATACTTACATGTCATGGTCATCAATCTGCAAGACGTGGGGGATTTGCGCAAAGGCCTCGCGAAGGAAGGGTTGGTCAAAATGGCTGGTGTAGTAGTGGAAATAGGCGTGCGAAACATCCTCCTCATGGCGGGCTGTCCACTGAACGTTCTTCTTGTTTTCTCGGCCGCTCATTGCGAGCCACTGTTTCAGAAGAGGAACTTCCTTCCACAGTCGATCGCCGTAGATCTGATCTCCGAGACCTAGCTGGACGTGGAAGCCACCACACTCAACATTCTTCTGCAGCACATCCTTCCACATGAATCCCACACCGCCAAGTTTTGCCCTCTCGTTCTGAGAAGTGCCAGCAGCGAAATCGTTACCAGAGTGGGCGATAAAACGCCAGCACGTCTCCTGACGACCAGCCACGACAAACTCATAACGAGTACAGCCGAGGTGAGATGTGACGGCGTACGTCCATCTTTCAGTCGCCTCTGCCATTTGAATCTCGATATCGTACTTGTAAAACTTCCATCGCTGGTGGGTGTAGATTGGGCGGGGTTGTAATTGTCGTGGGTTTGGCGACAAGTCCAGGCTGAGATGAAGGTGAATCGTTGGTGGCTGGGGCGCGTCTGTCACTACCAGGATGCTTCCATGCCAAACACCATTCTCAACGTCCATGTTCACGTATCGTAAGTAAGGGCCAAAGTATACGTTGTTGGTCGGCTGGATTCTGTACATATCTACTCCAGCGCTGGGAGGTGGTCCCGAAAACCCAGCTGCTGTCGGGGTGGCAGACACAGCCACGCTCATGATACTCTCCGCATACCCTGGCGTGTGCGGAGGAAACATTGGCGAGGCCATTGACTGCTTGCCAAACATTGGAGAAACCAAGGGGTTTCCGTATGTTGACGCTGTCGGGGAGAGGGGGGTTGGCTCGACGCCGATAGGATTGGGTCCCTTGGGAAACTCCCATTGCGTAGCTTGAGTGGCAAGGTGGATATAGTAATATTGGCCAGAAGTCTGGTCGAGGTGGGCAATCCACCCTTCTGGTAGAGGCGGCGGGGAGGCCGGAGTTTGAGCTTCAAAAGAAGGAGTAGGAGCGGCTACCTTCTGCTGCGAGCTCTGGCCGTTTTGCTGTGGTTGAGGATCGTTGGCAAAAGCAGGATGTCCAGGGTGCTGCAGAGCAGGAGAAGCAAGACCTGCTGCCGCAGTTGATCCTGCTGCCGCAGCTACGACTGCAGCCTTTTCGGGAGGAGATGAAGCAGAGGCGGAGGTGGAAGCAGGGACAGCGGCCGAGGCAGTTGCCTGCTGAGGTGGTGTCGAGTTCACGGCCGTTGCTTGCTGAGGTCGCTGCTTTTCGCTTGGATATGCCGAGTTCCTGCCCGGATTCACACTGGAATAAGCTGGAGGCGGGGTCTTGGTTCCCATGCGCTGGAAGTCTTGCTCCAAAACACTAACTTGCACCGGGGCGCCTTCTTGGTTGAGGGGATTTGGGTTGGGGGGAGGGCTGAAAGACTGTCGGTTTTGCTGAGGACTCGACACCGGATTCATACCCTGATAAACTTGAGGAGGACCAGAAGGCGCCTGATCAGGTGACTCTGTCGGGGTCCAAGGCCGTTGAGGAGGTGCTTGGTTTCCATACTGAGCCAGTCGCTGCGTGGCAGCTGCGCTGGGGGCGTTAAGGGCGTTGAGTGTTGCTGTGCCAGAGATGCCGGAAGCAGCATACCGGGCCTCGATACCATCAGCCGGCGCCTGACCGGGTTCCACAATCGGTGTCTCGGGAGGGGGCGGGGAGCCGCGGCTCGCCCTGGTTGTGGAGTTTGAGGCCGTCGAGGCAAAGCGGTTCATGCGGGGGTCGTTCATCTGAAGGTTCTGGACGGCAGCGGGCTGCGCAGGCGCATTGCTAGAGCTCGCCTGGGGAGCGGAAGCGCCTGGCGGGGGGTAGTACGTCTTTTTTTGGTAGCTGGGATAGTTCGTGTTTGAGGAACCAGGACGTGGCTGCTCAGCCAAGGGTCGCTGGAAGAGACCGTGATCGTCGTCGGGACTTGTAGGGGAGCTGATTGGCTTGGGAGCAGCGCCTCTACGCTCTGCAAGACCCGGTTTCTTTCCAGGTGGGCTAGTATTGGTGTCTATACGAGGGCTGGTGTCATTGTAGGCAGCTCCGTAGGGCCTCGCCGGGGTCGGTTTGCGAACTTCGTCGTCGTCGGGGAAGGGCAACGGGGCAGCCGAACTGGAGGCGCCAGGAGGGAGAGGAAATGAGTGCGAGTTGGCTGGAGAAGTAGAAGAAGGAGGAGCAGGATATCTAAAGTTGGAGGATGAAGATCTGTAGTCATGCGCGGGCTGGGGGCTCTGCGGCTTGAATATGCGCAACGGCTCGACCGTCGGGCTATCGCAGTCTTCAGGAGCTGGCTTATGGAGGAACATTTCCTCATCCGGAATGCCGCGACTTCGCTCCATCTTAGCAGTAGGTACGAGGCAATTGAGGAGGTGTGTAGACTGAAGAGTCTGAGGTAGGAGGACTGCGTTGACAACCACGAGCCGATGCGTGTGTGCGGACTGAGAAGGCGCGGGGCTCGTAGGCCTCACAGTTCAGCTCGCAGTAGACCCAGGATGGAGCAGCGGAATGACGCGCAAACGGGTGAGGCGCAGGCAGGGGTGCCTTTGTTTGATGAAGCAAAGCTGAAGGGCTTCTGGGCCAGGAGATGTTTCAAGTCGCAGATAATGAGCGTCGCGTCGCCCTGCGGGTTGCTTTGAATGGGCAGCAGGTAGGACGTTGGACGTCGACGTTTGGGCGGGGTTGGCTGTGTGCGTGAGGGCCTGAATAAAGTGGCTCCCCCCTGTTGGTTTGGTTTAACGGCAAGACACACCAGCTCCAGCAGGTCGCAGAAACGGCCGCGCCAGGAACAGGGAACGAGAGCTTGGAAAGAAGACGAAATGGAGGGGGGAAACAGAAACGAGATGTAGATGAGATAAAATGCAAGAACAAGTTTCAAGTCTGGCAGAGCGAGCAAGCACGAGATGAAATGGGTGGATGAAGAAGAGTAAGGGTCCGCGGAGGGTCCGGCGAAGCGCTGGGCTGGCTTGGTATGGCGGGGTGGCGTGGCAATGGGAGGAAGATGGTGAGCGTGAGCAGAGTGATGTGAACGAGTGACAGGGACTGTGAGGGGGGGCGAGACACACGAGCGCCAAACAGGGTATGTAAAAATCTCTAGTCTGGCAGCCAAGATGATACGAAAGGACGGCAGTATATCTACCGCTTCCAGTTCCGGAGTTGCATGTGGAAACGCCTCCAACAATAACATTTGTGGTCAAATCAGCCTCCAAAGATGCCTTCACGCAGCGAAAGAAGCAAGCAAACGAGGGGCGCTAGCCTCGAGCACACCCATCGCTGTCCCATGCGCATTATCTCGCTGTCCTTGGCGAATTTGGACCTGACAATGAGCAACACTTGCGACTGGGGGGAAGATCAATCGCAAGCTCGGGATGGCGGGAACCCACCAAGTTGATGGAGACCTTGTCTTGTTTCAGCGGGCACAGCGACAGGCCGACGTCATGATTGGCCCCCAAAGACGGTGCCAACCCTTGTAAGCGCCCAGGAGCTTCGACCAATGTGCCACCTGGGGATAACCCTTGTCAGGTGGAACGGGGGTAGTGTCCATGACGGGCGGCTGTCGGGCCGTGTGATTGGACCAACTTGTTTAAGCTGTTCTTGAAATCAAGGGAGCATGGGCTTGGTGCAAGCGCCGACATATTAATGCCAAGAAATGAGGGAGCCCACAGACCTCACCAAGACGCAACGCCCCTCAAACCCAAGAAATGATGCGAGACTTGGGCTTCAAGCAAAGCAAAGCACTAAGTGCTGAGGAGAGGGAGCTGACGCCACCGGGTTGGTCTGCTAAAGTAACCGTGTCATAAAATCCGTCTGACGGGAACCGCGGCTTAAATTGGATAACATCTGGCTTCAACTTTTCTTACTGGGCCGTGGTACCCAAGCAGGCACTGTTTACTCTGAAATTGTAAGGCTGTAGGGAACAGATCCACATTCACGTACGCTCAAACTAGGACGGCAGTCCGCCCAGTTTGTCTCCCCACGCATAAACGAGATGACCCTGTTTTCAAATTTCATCTTCAACGCACTATCACTCTTCCATTTCCAATCCACCTCTCCTCAAACTAATGATCCAAGACCAGTCAGCTATCAAATTTTGTCTCAAAGTCATCAGGGTGACAGCCCCGCTATACATCAGTCAAGGTCAACAACCACCATAAAAGGAATCGCCAAACGCCTTTTTTTTTCTTGACAAACGAACGAGTAATAACCATTAGTCTTCCATCAAAGGTCCATGCAATGGATATGGGTTACTAGGGTAGACTCACGACGCTTGGCTCCATTCGCTAGTTATGTCGAGTAGATTCAGTGGCTTTGATCAGACACAGCGCGACATGATTAAACCCAAGTAAACTTAAATCTGATCTGATCATGGCAGGATTTTTGTTTTGACGGAAGAACCGTGCGGTCTGCGATAAGAGGGATTGATCGAGTGGGAGAGAACTCCAAAAGACCAATACGAAAACTGTGAACCTATCTCAAGACAAGGTGTTTTCCTATTCATGTAAAGAACTTTCCTTGTAATATCAACTTAACTTAACGAGTTGACACCTTGGGCCAAGAATTGCAAATTCATCAGCAAATCTCGAACCGTCTCTCTGGCTTTGGACATCGAGAGAAAAATGAGCGGTGCAATTATGACTTAAATTATTTTACATGTCGGATCTTGACCCGTATCTTTTTTTCGCTCCAAAATTTTAGTTCCACGCTCTGTGAAGGGATTCTATTTGTGGAATTCGTCTAGGTAGGTCATGAGTGGTGGCGGATAAAAGTGGGTCGCAACCTCTCAACGCGTCCATGGTCAAGACGCGATCTGCAGAATCTCTAACGTCACGGCAACGGGAGTTGGAGTGTTCAAGTGTAAACACCATCGAGAAGATATGAATCCACCCATCGTGGTCATCCCCACCATATCAGAACATTGAATTCTTCTCTCTTTTACAATGGCACCTGTATCTAAAACCCCTGCGAAAAAGCAGCAATCTCTCACAGCCTTCTTCACACCCAAGACTGCTAATGGCCTGGCTGCTTCCTTTGAGAAGCAGAGCCTCGCTCGCTCCCAGGCCCAGACCCCCTCCAAAGGCAAAGACGCGGGGTCACCTTCTAGGAAGCGTCCACTAGTGGACTCAGATAAAGGCAATGAACAGCCTGAGAAGCCCTTGAAGAAGCCGAGAGCCCGCACCGAAAACGACGAAGCAACCACCTCCAAGCCCGACAATGTTGATGAGAAAGCGAAGAGCCCCGAATTAGACCAAACCACTCGCACCAACCGATATCGATATGACGACTCGAGCCCCAAAGACACAGACGGAAATGATAACGATGCCAAATCAAAACGAGAACAACAAGACCTACACAGAAAGTTTGTCAAGAAACTCGGGCATCCTGATGCCATGGCCTGGCGCCGACGAGGGCAAGCAGATGAGCCCACAGCTGCAGATGAGGAAGATGCAGAGGTAGATGCAGATGAGGAGGAAGCCCCGGCCCCAGCAAAGTCAAAGAAGAAGGGCTCGAAAACCGGCAAGTTGACTCCGATGGAAGTTCAATTCTTGGACATAAAGAGAAAACATATGGATACTGTCCTCATCGTGGAGGTCGGCTATAAGTTTCGGTTCTTCGGTGAAGATGCTCGCATTGCAGCTAAGGAATTGAGCATCGTCTGTATACCAGGAAAGATGCGTTACGATGAGCGTGAGTTATGATCATGATGATGCAACCGATCGCCGATATTTGCTGACCATCCATTCACTACAGATCCCTCCGAAGCTCATCTGGACCGGTTCGCCTCTGCCAGTATTCCTGTTCACCGTCTCCCTGTCCACGCAAAGCGTCTCGTGGCTGCAGGACACAAAGTTGGGGTTGTCCGTCAAGTAGAGACAGCAGCATTGAAGAAAGCAGGGGATAACCGCAACACACCATTTGTGCGAAAGCTAACAAACCTCTACACCAAGGGCACCTACATCGATGAAAATGGAGAATTAGACACATCCGGTGGCTCCGGAAGCCCTTCGGGTGGCTATTTACTCTGCATCACCGAGACTAAGGCCAAAGGCTCAGGAACTGACGAAAAAGTTGACGTTGGTATTCTTGCTGTGCAGCCTGCCACTGGAGACATCATCTATGACCATTTCGAGGATGGATTTATGCGCAGTGAGATTGAGACCCGTCTTCTGCACATCTCACCTTGCGAATTCCTTATTGTTGGAGACCTTTCCAAGGGTACCGATAAACTCGTTCAGCACCTATCAGGAAGTAGCACAAACGTATTTGGCGACAAAAGCCGAGTCGAGCGTGTGCCTAAAAACAGCAGTATGGCTGCCGAAGCCTACTCCCATGTCGCCAAGTTCTACGCCGATAAACTCCAGGAGAATGCCGAAGATGAGACTGCGAGCGCCCTGCTTGAAAAGGTCCTCAACCTCCCCGAACCCATCACCATTTGCCTATCAGCTATGATTCATCACCTAGGGGAATACGGTCTCGAGCATATCTTTGACCTCACAAAGTACTTTCAGAGCTTCAGCACACGCACTCACATGCTCGTTAATGGCACAACCCTTGAGAGCCTTGAGGTTTATCGCAATGCAACAGACCACTCTGAAAAGGGTAGTTTGTTTTGGGCTATTGATAAAACCCTTACTCGGCCTGGACATCGCCTTCTCCGCAAATGGATCGGTCGACCTCTGCTCGATCAAACCGCTCTTGAGGAACGTCTTGGTGCAGTACAAGAACTTCTCGACAAAGAGTCGACGTCACCTGTCGATCAGTTGGAACGACTCTTAGCTAGCAACAAGACTGATCTAGAGCGTAGTCTTATCCGAATATACTACGGCAAATGCACACGCCCAGAACTGCTAACCTCCCTGCAGACTCTTCAGAAAATAGCCGGTCATTACTCCACTGTCAAAGAGCCTTCCGATACTCCCTTCAGTTCACCTCTCCTCAGCAATGCCATTTGCGCCCTCCCTCAGATATTTAACACTGTCACGTCATATCTTGACCGTATTGACCCCAAGGCAGCACGAAGTGATGACAAGTATGGCTTTTTCAGAGAGGAGCACCACACCGAGGACATGCAAGACCATCAACTGGGAATTGCCCATGTTGAACATGAGCTTGACGCCCACCGCCCCGAGGCGGCGCAGAAGATTAAGAAGAAAACGGTTGACTATGTGACTGTGTCCGGCATCGAATATCTCATCGAAGTACCAAATTCTGAGATCAAGAATGTCCCTGCGTCATGGAGCAAGATTTCTGGCACAAAGAAGGTCTCTCGATTCCACACTCCTGAAGTCTTGCGACTTACCTCCGAGCGGGATCAAAGCCGTGAGGCGCTAGCGGCAGCTTGCGACAAGGCCTTCAAAGATCTCCTTGCTTCCATTGCAGCCGATTACCAACCACTCCGAGACGCAGTCTCCGCTCTGGCTACGCTCGATTGCCTCCTCTCTCTGTCCAAGGTTGCCGCTCTGCCCGGCTACTCCCGCCCATCCTTTTTGCCATCCTCATCCGATCCCACCATCTCCATCACTCAAGGCCGCCATCCCATCGCTGAGCTTACTCTAGACGGAGGCTATATCCCTTTCACCACCTCACTCGGCAATCCCGCACCCCTTGCTCACCTTATTACTGGTCCCAACATGGGGGGCAAATCCTCCTTTGTTCGCGCTCTCGCCCTCATTGTCCTCCTCGCTCAGGTCGGCTCCTTCGTCCCCGCCGATGCCATCTCCCTCACCCTTTGTGATGCCATCCACACCCGTACGGGTGCCCGAGATAATCTCTTTGCCGGCGAATCCACCTTCATGGTCGAGGTCTCTGAAACAGCCCGCATTCTTAGGTCCGCCACCCCACGCAGCCTCGTCATTCTCGATGAACTTGGCCGTGGCACCAGCACGCACGATGGTGCCGCCATTGCCCAGGCCGTGCTGCAGCACGTCGTAAACGAGACTCGCTGTCTCACCCTATTCATTACTCATTACCAGAATCTTGCGCGAGTCGCTGATGGCCTGGACACTATCAAGAATGTTCACATGAAATTCAAGGCTGAAAATGGTGCCGACGGCGAAGAGGAAATCACCTTTCTGTACGAGGTCGGTGAAGGTGTTGCCCACAGGTCCTATGGTCTCAATGTTGCAAGGCTTGCGCACATCCCCAAGAAGGTTATCGATGTCGCCGCCGAGAAGTCTAAACAACTTGAACAGGAGATGCGGGTGCGTCGTCTCAAGGGTGTCAGCAGAGGCTTGAGCGATATGTTTGAAAATGGAACAGATCAACTGGATCAACTTATCGCTAGTATCGAACAATTGTAAAATGGAAAAAAATTAGCATCTACATATTTAATATCTATAGATTTTTTTTTTACTTACGCAAACAGGGGTGTTGGGAGTGCTATTCTGTTCATATTCTGATAGTCAATTATCCATGTCTTTGAACAAACCAGTTTAAATCATGTCACAGGCAATCCGCATTCAAGAAATATGTATCTGTGATTATTGCGATCTAACAAACAGCTTCTCCCACCGCCATGATTTCAATGAAATGCGCTTTACAGCTACCCTCAGTTAAACTCCACTGAAAATGTATCTCCCAAAGTCCACAACGCCAAAATAAAAGGATGAATATCCCATGCCGTCAACACCTCGTCCTCAAAACCGAAATCCATAAATATGTGCCTTTTTGATCCGGGACTGGATTAATCCCATCATTCATCTAATTTGAAATTCCCCAGAGCACCGCCCATAATAAATTTGATTGTGCAATAGTAAAAAGGATGGACGCGATCGGTAAGTTTCCGACAAACTCTCCCCCAGTTGCTGATTGATGCCCAGAAGTCCGACGTAAATGCCAAAAGACCTTCGAATCGCTAGTTTCACGACGGTCCTCTCTGAATATTAAGACGGTCGGAGGACAATGTGATGTCCCTGAGCCCCGATTGTTCAGAAAAAAAAGTAGCTGCAATGTCAACATGAACTCCTTGACCAATTTGTGTCACGCTAAGGTGTATAAATGCATAAGTCTTCTGGATTGAGGTTGTTTTGGAGATCCAGGTCCTGGCTCCCGGATGGCAAGTTCCAGGTTCCGTGAAAATTAAGATCTTTGCCGTTGCAGAAGCTATCGCCTTCTCCAACATCACTGGCCTGTACATCTGGCTTCGTGCTTTCATCGTTTGAAGAGGCATTTTTTGAGTCTCGGGTGATCTTGGTTTGTTCCCTTGAAGGATTGATTGGAGTAAAGGTAAGGGGGCGAACCGAGGAGTTTCCCGAGGTCTGATTATACGAGCTGAGAAACAGCCGATCTTGATAAAGGGGGTTTGCCCCAGATACGTTTATGAATTGGCTTCCGTTCGTTCTTTGGATGTGATCCCTGGGGTTTTGGTGACCACAATCTTCTTGCTTTGACTGGATAGAGCTGTGGGAGAGACCAAACAAATCCTTCTCAATGCCATTAAATTCAGGGGGTGGCCCAAATGGTAGTCTCAATGACGCATTGTAGATTGTGGCATCTTTCATCGCATACGATGCCTCCATTTGACTGAAAGAACCTGCCCACTAGTTAACATTTGCCCAAAGGCTCAAGCCACTTATTGTCAAGGGGATATTGGAATCTTCAAGCTTTACCCAAGAATGTTTGAGGCTGTGCTCTAGCCCTAATTCCTTCCCTCAGTCCAAACATTCTAGAGGTAAGATCCCTCGAAGATGGAGTCGGCGAGGCAAGGTTTGCCTGGGAAATCGGGTTCAGGGGAGGCATGGCACCAAAACGATTGTGCAGATCAAATCTGGGAAATCAGAAAATCAGCGCAAGTCTGGATAGCAGTAGCACAATATCGCACCGGTAATCATTTCTGGACGACTTCAAAAAGTGCCGGTTCTCGATTGAACCTGAAAATAGGAGTAAGCTCTTCCTCTTTTTCACAGAAGGACCTGGGCATACCGTGGCTACCAGTATCATCCCTGAATACATCTTGATGAGACCGAAAGGGCTCCAGTGAAAGAGGCATTGCGGAATTTTCATCCGCTTCACTCTTTAGAATCTCGCTAGCTTTTCTCACCACTGTAGACTTGATGCTGCGTGTATTGGTTCTACGTTGCCGAGGGACGTTTCCAGAAATTTCCGCAAGCGGTTCCGGTTTGCGACGCTTGGTCCTAGTTGCCTTTCGAGGCGGGGTCTAATAATGTCAGTTGTTGTCGTTACCTCTCTTGAGACTCTTACAGATTCCTCTTGGCCTGGTGTGGGGGATGAGCTCTCGTCATAAACCCCCTTCACTCTCTCAACTTCGAACTCGGATGTCATGACGACCTGCATAGGCTCAATTCCTTCAGAAGCTCGCTTCATCTTCTCAATCACAGACTTTGGTTTCCTTTGGTTCCGAGTGCGCTTCATCTCCTCATTGGCAAGATCCATCTTGCCCATCCCTGGCCAAACTTGGCCCTTTAGGGACAGCATATCGGCACCAGGCAAGTGGTCATCTGGAGCTTCTACATCATCATCAGAATCTGGAAGTGCAGGATATATCGGGTACTCTGGCGTTGTTTCGTCATCTTCCTCGGCTTTTATCAGGACACTGTTGCTGAGGCCTCGTCTCTGCTTTCGCTTGATTCCCTGTGGTCAAAATTAGGCCCTGATCCTGGCCTACCGGTCGGGTCATGGTACCCACCTTTGCAGAAGATGATAGGAGGCTTCGGTTTCGCCTCGTTCGGGCTGCTTCTTTAAGCTGCTTGGTTTTCATTCGCTCAACAAGCAACGCCTCGATGCCATGTTGTGAGTACCAATCTTCATAACTCCGAAGCGCTACAGAGGCAGCGAGATCCTGGTGGGCTCGGAGTTTCGTCTGCGTCTCATGGTGCAAATGGCCTTTGGATGCAATGTGTGTGAGTAAATGCGAGACATCAGAAAATCTAGGTGCATCAGGGCAGACGTTGCAAAGGAGCGGGATCTGCTTGTTGGAGCTGGCTCCGCCGACACCAGTCGTGACTCTCGAGGCCATGTCCTACACAAGTCCAAAATTGTTAGAATATTAACCCGCAACTACATGTTCGTGTCGTTGAAGATGTCGGGCATCTGAGCCTGGGGTAATGGGGTTCGTCGTACAAAAAGCCCAGCAACCACCGACTCCAACAGAGGGTAAAGAGAAGGTCAAGGACCTGGGATCAGCGGGCTCAAAGCGAGATCAAGGCGGACAAAAATAGCAACTCGATTGCAATTTCAAGGGCAGAAGATCCGATACTAATTTCCGGGTAGGTTCGGGGGGGGCTGGTGGACGGAAGAGGTACGCCCCAGGCAACTTACAGCAGTACGGAAACCTGGCTTCCTTCCTCGAGCCATTGCTGGACTCGGGACAACAGCAAAGAGGCCCCGGTGATGGTGGCCCGGCCGATGTTGACCTGACTACCTTTGACTGGCCACGTTGGGATCTCTTGGAGTTTGGTAGATGGTGTGTCAGCCGCGGGCCTTGGAGGGAGCAGGCCCGTTCTGCAACAATCTCTGAAAAGGAAATAGTGCGCCAGCCAAGACCATCCACCTCTTGCCACGGGAGGTAGCCGATCTCCGAACCGTTTCTCTCAATTCTTTGGTTCCATTTGTTGCTAAATCATCCATAGACCAGCGACAGTCGTACGCTCTCGATCCAATTGGACGGCTTGAAGGTTATTAGCTCAAGAGTTTCCCGGATGCTGCAGCCTGGGGTAATTGCAATGCCTTTCAAGTGTCGATTTTTCAGGCCGGAATGACAACTTCCTTCACGGTATACAGGCGACGACGATGAATAACAGCGAAAGGGCGACAGTCACCTCGTAAGGCTTCTTGCCTTGGGAAGCCCACAACAACCTCAAAGAGTGATGGATGGTGGATAATGTAGCCTTAGGCCTTGGAACGCTGGGAAGTCAATGGCCAGTGAGCGGTGGGGGAGGTGAAAGTAGCACTTGCCAGTTTCATGCAGGTGGCAGGCCCAGTTGGCTTGACACTCAGGCAGGGACTGTTCTGGCTTCTGCTTCCCCTCTGGGCTTAATCTAGAGTGCAAACAGCTGTTTCACGGACATTGCACTCTGGATCCTCTACAGAACTGATGCCTTGGGGAAAGTAAAATTCTTTTTATCCTCTGGTATCCTTGCACTTGTGACGCATTCTCCTCGACGGGCTCTTAAATGGCAACATTCCGAGACACAATGAAGTCGGGAAATGTTTCGTTTATGATAACTCTCTGTCTCCTATTAACCAACTTTCAACCAATAATTCTTTGGATTGTCGTTTTTGGCATGCAAAATACTGGGTCCACCGTCTCTAAATCTGGGTATCCCAAAAGACTGAGGCCAGTGATGCCGAACAAGGTATGCCATACATCGACCATATCACCAGGACGATCTGAGATGCCACCATTTTCGGTATCTTGGCACCTCAGGATGAACGCAATCAAAGCATCTCGGTCAATCCAATGAGTGCGACCAATCATCTCAAGACTACTCAACACCCACCAGCTGTAGCATACGTCCTCCTGTTTCTCCGGTCGGCCATTGAGGCCACCGCATGGCACCTGTCTTTCACTCAGCCAGCGCCCAAGCTTGTCCTTGTCCACCAAATCCACTCTGCCCACGATGGACAGTGCAGCAACACAAGTGAAAATCTGCCCCGAGTGCGACTCCGCACCAGGACTGACTCCATAACCCCCGTCGAAGTTTGCGCAAGAAACTATATGAGCAACGGCCTTGTCGACATCGATGACGGATAGTAATTCTAACAAAGCTAGGGCGTTGAAAGCCCCGTACAGGAAGCGTGTGTCTTCCTCGCCCCACTCGTCGCCAGCGAAGGTTCCCGTTTCTTGGTTTTGCAAGTTTGCGATGACTTTTTTTCATTAGTCGGTGCAGGAGCGGCACTCCGGAGCCTGGAGACACCTACATTTTCCAACCTGGAGTTTGCCCTTGCCCTTGATTTCTAGCTGATCGAAGGCGTCCGTCATGGCGAGGATCTGCACAGCACTAACTGTGGAAAGCATGTGGGCATCATGACCAGGCGCCGCGCCAAATCCTCCATTCTCATGCTGGCACGAGAGAACGAAATCAATCACCTCTTGGCGTGGGAGGGCATCGGGGTGGCGAAGCAAATGAAGTGACGTCAATCCCCAATATAGTCCGTTGAGCCGCAAGTGCTCAGTTAACCAGTAATCCAGTTCATCCTTTCTCGTATCGAGACTCTGAATGTACTTTATGTGTGCTTGAGTGGCAAGCTCCACCGTTTCCGCAGGGCCTTTGTCTTTTGACATGTTGTGCAGCGAGTATGAAACAATTACAAACAAGCTTCTGGTGTCAGCCTGAACTTCGTGAGAGATTACTAGTGGAGGCGGGACAGGTTACGTAAGCCAGTTCAGTTATTTAGTCGCCTACTAAGCCACAGCAATATCCCATGTCAAAATCACATACATATTCATATCCCTTGCAAATCAGAGTCTCATGGGGGTATGTGTAAGAGGTTGGCAGAATATTTGTTTGTCATTGAGCCAACCAGCTCGCCTGGGTGCGCACGGGATGTGCTCCAAAACCACACTGCACAAGACCGCTTTTTTAGAACAGCAAACAGAAGGGGAGCTGGTACATGGGTTTTTTTCTTTCGTTTCTAAGATCCGATATATGGTACATGGCAGTTCTACAATACATTTACATCCTCATTTGCATCAGGGTTGCTCGTTCCATCTCACCCACAATGCCATGTCCGCCCAGAGTCCACTTCTCAGAGATGGTTCTTGAGTTGATGACATTGCGGACCAAGCCACTGGCACCCCAGTACTCCATCAGAGAACGAGCCTCGTCCTTGGAGATGCCGTCAAGGCGAAGCACCCAGGTGTTCTTGAGGGCCTCGTATACTCGCTCGTCGTACTTGCGTTCATAAGGGTTGGGTCGGGGGACCCTACGGCCAGCCTGGCCAGCCTCGAGCTGGGAGAGCACGAGTTCCTGGGAAGGGTGATGGTGCGTGTTGTTCTCGGATGTGGCTGCAATGATGGCGCCACCGTTGGGGAGAGCAGCCTTGCCTGAAAGAGCATCGATGAACATACGCACAAGAGAGAGCTCGTGCGAATGGACCTCGTTGAAGCTGGGGTCGCGGTAATCGCTAATCTTGTTGATGTGAGCGAGACCGTCCAGGGCAAAGAGGACGGGAGGACGGCCGGGGAGAGTAAGCTCGGTCCATAGGGCAAGGAGCGTCGGCCAGGCATATTCAGACTCCTTTGCGCTGAGGGCAAGATCAGCGAGAGTGGCGCCCTGCTTCAGGCTGGTGAAGCGTGACCAGTCCTTCTCAAGGTGCAGCTTCTCAAGAACAGCCCGGTTGGCCCTGTAAATATTCTGAATCATCTTTAGGCAGTAGACAGGTTGGGCAAACTGCGCAGGCTCTGTATCAGGAACAGGAGAGTACTCGGTGTTTCCATTTGTGAGGTCCTGGCCTAGTATGGTGTCAGAACAAGGGTGTTTGGCAGCGAATCATAGCAATCATACCTTCAGGGACGTGGAACACAACCCAACTGTTGAGGAGGGCATAAGCCATAGCCTGGAGCATGGCCATGCTCTTCCCAGAGAGCTTACTTCCGGTCAGGACGCACTTAAGCGCCTCCTTCTTATCAGCAGAAGCCTCAAGCTTCTTCGTCAACTCGACAGTTTCCTTCCGCAGGAGTGCGTGGGGTCGGCGGAACAGGTTCCAGCTTTGTGTCGTCTTAAAGGCCTCGAGGGCACGGAGTTGGTCCACAACCTGATCTGGAATGCCAAAAACCTTTCCGGCGTTTTCTTCGAGGGTCATGTTCTTGGCATCGAGAGAATCGAGACCCTGGACAGGCAGAGCACTGTTGTTGCTGAGTTGGATGCGCTTTCGGAAGGCCTTGCGCTCGCCGGGGTTAGGTTTCCTGACCGGGGCAACGTTGGCTCGTTTCTTGAACGTCTTCTTCTGCTTCTGGGGCAAATCTCTTCGGCTCCTAATTGCAGGTGGTGCGCTGGCGGCGACGGAGGAGCTGGTCGAGAATGGAGCGGTCGTGAGTAGGATGGGCTGAATGCGAGGTGCCATGGGGATGGACGGCCGCACCAGGCACCGCAGCGAGTTTGCGGACGCCATCGTTGCGGTTTTTAATACGCCGTTTGGTCTTTGCTCGGAATTGTTTCGATCGGGCGGTCGATTATCGTCGCATTGGCGTCAATTGGGTCGATTGTGGACGCACTTCCCACAGTCGTCTCAAGCTGTAAAGTCGGATGGCACGAAAATCTCGAGGCTTAAAGACACCCCCCCCAGCCTGGCCGGGGTGGTGGCTCTGCAGCCCCTCTGATAGGTCCACTACTTGGGTGCCGGAAAAACCGTCGTCCACTTATCCGACGACCAGCGGCTTCCTTATCGATCAAAAAAAAGAAGTCAAAAAAGTTCAGCCAGCCAACCCAGCGAGCTACAAGACCAAACGTTCGCATTCCTGCAATCCTTGCGCTGCAGCGTTTTTAGAAAATTCAAAGGCGCTACCAGAGTCGCCTGGTTCCTTTTTCTCTTCTACACCAATTATACCACTCCCGCCACAGTCATCTACACCATGTCAGTCCCAAGCTCAAAGCCAAAGCTGCCCGTCGTGGTCGAGAAGCCGACTCCATACACCTTCGACCTCGGCCACCTCATGGCCGAGGACCCCAATCCCGTTGAGCTCGATCACGCGAACTTGGAGCAGTCCCTCGCCGAGCTCGCCCGCGATGGCGCCCAGTCGCTCATCAACCAGCTGTTGACAACCTGCCCGCTTAACTCGACCCCCGACGGCGTCCTCCTGACGCTCCCCCAGCCTAGCACCCATCTGCCCCGCGAGAAGCCAGTGCCCCAGCCCAAGGCCCCAACCAAGTGGGAGCGCTTCGCTGCCAAGAAGGGCATCAAGCCCAAGACCCGCGAGCAGCGTCAAAACCTTGCTTTTGATGAAGAGAGCGGCGAGTGGAAGCGCAAGTGGGGCTACAAGGCCCTGAATAAGAAGGGCGAGGACGATTGGTGTGTTGAAGTCGATGTGGCAGCCGAGAGGAAGCGAAAAGAAGGCACTACCCAGCGGGGAGACGGGCGCCGCGAGCGCAAAGAGAGAGTGAAGCGCAACGAGCGCAAGATGAGGAAGAACGAGAGGATCGCCATGGAAAAATCTGGCAAGGCATAGGTGAAAAAACGAAGGACTAAAAATGAGTGGTCAAAGTCCAGGGCTGACGAGGCTCCTCTTTCACCGGTCTGGTAAGCACAACTGCAGGCGTTAAGGACTAGGCGTTTTGTGTATTGGCATCAAAAGCTCGGGATGTATGTATATTTAGGGGAGGGCTTCAGATGTGCCACTTGGAATGACAAGCAACCACTGCGCCCTTTCATTGCGTGCTATATTTCGCAATTTCCCCCAATGAATTCCAACTCCTAAATTAAGTCCCCTGTACATGCTCCTTGCTGTTGTACATAGTTACCCTCCCAAACCCATATATAGAAAAGTGGCTGGGGTTTCCAGTAGTAAAATAAAAATTGCAACAGTCATCCTCCCATACCCATTTTCTTCCCACCAAGCCACTTCTCCCTTCTTCGTGGCTTTTTAATGAGAAAATTGACAGTAAAAAAAAATAAAACGAGAATCGCAATGCTTGGAGGAATAGGAAAGATGAAAAACCCACGAAACTGAAACGCTGAAAATAGGAACAAGAGTCAATGATGTGATGGGCCAAGATAAGCAAAAGCACTCAGAAACGTCCTTCTCTTTCAATGAGACGATTGGGTATACCAAGCACCAAACATTTGCTGATTGAGCTGATCCGGAACGACAAGGCGGTTTCGATCCCACTCCGCCGTCATACCCAGTTATTCAAGCGCGACATCGCCAATCTCCATATTGACGACGGATTCGAAGGACTGAGTTTAAAAAATAGTCATAAACGGCATGGTATCGTAAATCGAAAATAATGCTGAAATCATGTACATGCGAGCTTTGCGGGGAGTATAGTACTAAAAGAGGGGTTGACGGGACCAATCGTTCAGCCAATTGAGACACCGTTCAGAACCCCAATGGCGAAAGCGGTTTGATGGGCGAGAGAGGGCGCATATCCCTATCTCCTGGCCCCCTGGCTGGTTCACGATCCAGCTCAGTTCCAAAAGTCACTTTTGTTTTGAGGGAGGGAACTGACTTGGTGGATGAGACACTTCCATTAGAACCCGAAAGTTGGAGGGGCTTTTTTTTTGGCCGTGATTTAGACTCTGGCTGACCAAGCCCGGACATCTTGCTGCTGTCAGACGATGAGAGCTGCTGTCGGTCAGTATCTGATTCCTGTGGTCTGGGCCTCTGAGACTCGGCAATGCCGCGCGGTGGAGGCTGGTCAAAGAGCATGTACTCCTCCTCAATGTACAAGCCTTCGTTCTTGCAGCCTCTCCAGCAGTCGCGCCAGTCGCACACAAGGAACTTGAAGCAAAAGGCGTCAATCTTCATACATGGCTGGAAACAGATGCAAAGGTTCCTAAAGTCCATCTTGTTCTTGTCGGAGTGCGCGAGAAGAAGACTGAGGTGGCAGGTAATGGCGAACAAGAGATAGTAGTTGAAGGGGGACAGATTCGAGAGCTCTTCAATCAGCATCTCGGGCACCTCCTGGGCACCTGCGCATGCCCGTGATACACGTTCTTGCGCGGCTTTCGGGAATAGCTCGTCGGGCAACTCTCGCAACCACGCCTTGAGCATGGATCCGATAATATTGATGTCGTAGAGATCCTCCTCCTCGAAAAGATTGACATCGTGAACTGTCCTGGGGTCAGATCCAAATACAAGGTTCCCAAAAAAAAGAAAAAAAAAAAAAAAAAAGGATAGAAAACTCACGTTCGTCAAACTTTCTCTGATATTTCTTAATCTGCGGTCCACTGCCTGGAACGCGATAGAGACCTTCGACCTCGCAGCCCTTATAGTTCAGATAGTCGATAGCTCTCCATGGGAACGCAGGCATCCAGAATTCCGTCTTGTCTCTTGAATCCTCGAGTCGTTTGGAGATTCGTGTCAAGCGGGTCTGCTCAATTAGCGGCAGATTGATGACCTTGAGCTGGTAATTCTCGTCATCAATGGCATCCTTTTCCGAGGCGCCACTGCGCCCGCCTTTCCCAAAGAAGCCTTTGCTAAAAATGTCGGCCGCTCGCGTCGATGAATTTTTAAGCCCACTAAGGAAGGTGGAGCCACCAGTATCCCTCAGAGAAGAAGGTTGAGTTTTGGATTCCTTTTCGCGGTGGTGCTCTCGGGTCGTCGACGAATCTCGAGTAGGGGGAGCACGATCCTCGGATCTGTTTCGCACGGAGGAGCCCATCATGTCTCGAAATGATCGGTCGGGATTGAGAGGTGCCGTCTTGAGAGGCACCGAGTTCAGATGCAGCTCAGGTTCGTTTCCGTGAGCTTGGGGAGGAGGTGCTTGGGGGACGGGAATGGGCTTTAGCTCGGGGCTGGCGCCTTCCTTATCACGGTTGGATCGTGAGCGATGAAGGCGGCCGAAGCCCTTTGACTTGGCCTTCTTTGATGACTGCGGTGATGCAGTATCTTGGTCGCCAGCAGATGATACAGACAGGTCGCTTCGTAGAGGTTCGGCAGAGGTAGGCTTATGAAGAGCGTGGTCGGAGTTTGAGCGGTCTAACCAAAGGCAAGAATGTTAGTAGCGGCTGGTGACAGGGGGACGGGTGTGGATGCGGAGGGAATTGGATGTCGAGCTGGCGCAGGCGGGCAAAAGTATCTTGGGATCAGCCGTCAAAGTTTAGGCCATATTCACATACCTCCGTGTCTCGGCCGGCCAGGCCCGTCATTGCCTCTCGACATCATCTGGTTTCGAGGCTCAGTGTCCTTGCGATGGTGGGCATGTGATTGAGGATTAGTGAAAGATTTGGAGGGTTTGCTGAAATGAAAGAAGCCGTTCTTCGATCCCTTCTTGGACTCCGGCTTGGACTCAGGTTTAGACTCGTGTTTGGGCTCGGGTTGAGGAGGAGGAGGCGATATGGGTTGTCTCGGTTTCGTTGAGGGAGTGGCGGCGGTGGAGGTGGTGGGAGTAGTATTGGTAGTGGGAGTGGTTGAAGCACTGATGTTGTTTGTGCTGGCGCTGGTGTTGGTGTTGGTGCTAAGATTGGGACTGGGCTTAGGTCTGGTATTGGTTTTGCGGTTGGTATTGCTGCCAATGTTGCTGTTGGCTGTGGAAGGCGGCGGGCCTGAGACGGATCGCTGCTGTGGCTCGAAGGTGGAGGAGAGAGTCGAATAAAGTGAGGGTATGTCCTCGTCGTATGCAGGCTGGAACGAGGGGGCCTGGCGGGAGGTCTCGTTTTTGGCCGCAGCAGCCGTGGCAGGTGTGACAGCTGCTACGGGAGACGTCTTGTGCCTGCCCTGAGACCGCAGCGGCGAGAACCGACTGTGGAAAGGAGAGAGGGGAGATCGAGGCGATTTTGAGGCGGCCGGCGAGACGCCTTGAGAGGAGGTTGATGTTGTGGTGGTGTTGTTTGTGGATGTGGTTTCAGCAGTTGGCGGGTCGTCACTCCGGAGGGCGGGATCAGACTGAAGAGCCAGAGGTTGCGGTGCTGCCTTGCGTCCCATTTTGGAGCCCTGGCTGCTGACGTCGCAGGCCAGCTTCGCGTTGCGAGCTCTGCCAGAGGCAACGCGGGCGCAGGTGTGTGAGGGCAAGGAGCAGGCCTGGGCGTGTGAGGGCGTGGGCAAAATGAAACGGGAGGGTCAAATAAGCCGGGACAGGCCGGTCAGCTGGGCTTGCGAGTTTCGGGTGCGCAAACCAGGACTGATAAAATACGTCGAAGGCGAGTAAGCGACAAAGAAAAAAACCGGGAGGATGAACAAGGCAGTCCAAAGCAGGTCAGGCACTCCAAGGGGATGTTTGGCGATTGGGTGGGAGATGTTCGGCTCGGGTTGTTCCCTTCAGGGGCGGCGGCAGCGACAACACCCACCTCGCGTGGGAAGAAGCATGGGGTAGAGGGGAAGAGGGACGTGAGGTAAAAAGACGGAATGGGAGTTTTTGGCCGGAGTAGGGGGGGCAACAGGGTCAAGAAAAAAAGGCTAAGAGCAAGCAGCAAGCAAGAGATGGAAAAGAGTTGGTGTGTCGACACAAACGAGTTTAGCAGCTTGGTAGGGGCCGAAGCTAGGTAGGCTACCTGATGCTGCGTAGGTGGTTCTATTGTGTTGCGTTGGGCGTCACCTGGTGCTCCAGCTTGCAGCCTGTTTTTGTCGTCCCCCCCCTCTCCTGCGCTGCTGTTGGTGCCGGCCGAGAGTCGAATCGAGTCCAATGTAAGCGCGGCGGCGTCAGCAGCAGAGCCCCAGAGGAGCCAGAGGAGCGGATGCACAATGCGCACACAGTCCGTCGGTGGTGCCGAGGATGAAGTGTTCCAATTAACTGGACAGAGCCCGTGCTACCGTGCCCGTGAGGGGTGGTCTCGGTGGCTGAAGAGCAAGGGATCACGGTATCAGGTCTCCGTCAGCGAGCAGGGTAGGGCGTAGGCATTGAAGGCATTGACATGTTCGGTGCGCCGTCTGTACGAAACCCGCAGGAAGAAGGCAGTGGAGAGACGTGGTGATGGTGGGACGTGGGATGTGGAACGCGATAGTGGGACAGGCCAGTGGACGTGGGACATGGGATCTGGGATTACGGCATGGGGACAAGACAAACGAGCAAGTAGGGGACGAGAGACATGGAACAAGGGGCTTCCATAGTGCCAGGTGTTGCGGCTGCGTCGTCTCCAGGTACCCGTATGTGTGTAAGTGAGTGAGTGAGTGTGCTGGCAAAACTCAGCAGCCTCCTGAAACGAGATGTCGCACAACGACTAGTTCCGTAACGGCGCAGCAGACATCATCCGCCCACACACACACGCATACAGCAGTTACGCACACAGCCAGCCACAGCCAAGGAGGCGACATCTTACTCTTCCGAAAAGGCAAAAATACAACCAGGCCTCCATCCCCCTGTCACCAACCATCCGACCCTATTGTGCAAAAGGACAATGTCATTGTCCGATATGTCTAGGAAACCCCCCCCCTCTCTCCTCCAGCAACTGACAACGACTCACTTTGAGCCAAGTTGGAATGCGGGCATCACTGCTGGATCAGTCGGGGTTTTTTCCCGATTCAGGGGTGCCGCCATCTCAAACGCTGTCAAGGCTGGTGCCCAGTTGGACCTTGCGCTGCCCTGCGCCATCGCAAGCCTGTCGCAGTTCTAGATCCTAGTCATTCCCACAATTCCCAGAGCCGGGCACCCACTACCCAGCCCAGTCCACTGGTCTCGGCTGCCGTGGCTATCCACTGACTGGCTGAGAGATTCCCCGAGCTTCTCAGCACCTGGCCCAGTGGCTTATCGTGGCGTTTGCTTGACAAAAGAAGCAGATGCCTAGCTTCGAATGCTCTCAGTCTCTCAGGTCGTGGCTGCTGCCATTTTTGTCCATTTTTGTCATTTTGTGTTACCAACGTCGCGGTTGGGTGATATCGAGCCGCCTAACTTTAGTCAATTATGACTTCAGTGCCGCGCTGTTCCCAGGACGGCCTCGACTACATGACTTGCATCCATCCTTCTTTCAAGCACCCAACAAGTAATCAAAGCCGCGAACTCTAAGTAGACGCCCCACAAATGGGCCCCAAAACAAGTACATAGGGCGAGAGCCTGTGAATAAATAGAGGAGCATAATTTGCTGACAAAATAAAGCTAAGTAATACGACATCAGGTTTCTTTCGATTCTTCTTCATAAAATTCAATCCCTCTTGGTCAATCTTTTTTTCGGGTCAAACTTCTAGCTCTAGGAAATATTTACGTTGTTGCCATGTCCTTCTGTTGGTGGCCAGGGTGGGCCCGGAGGAAGTGGGCCCGTACTCCGTAATGGTTCTTCCCAGAATACCAGTTGCTTGGATAAAGACAGTCTCCAGATGTCTTCGTATGGCCGCACGGCTCTCCCGCTCACGCGTAATTACGACAGCCAAGTGACCATCTGTCTCTCAACTTGCACCCCCCTTTGTTCACGCCGCATGTTGGCCCTGTAGCCAATGCGATGTTCCGGAATAAGAAAAAAACAAAGGCGGCTCTCACTCAGCGATGACGGCCTGCATATCACCCGAATCCGGATCGCAATGGGCAGCCAACACAATCGGGGTCTCCCTTGCCATTTCGTCCAACCTCACGGCATCTCTTGCTTCCGTCCCATCTCTAGCCTCCCTCCCTCATTTCGTCCCCTCGATTGCTATGTTTCAGGACCTATATTTGTAACCAGGCCAATACCATGTCCTAGCTACCCGATAAAGCTTCCCACTTCTCAGCCCCAGTTCTGCCGCCCGCAACCATCAGGAATAGCCGGATCTGCCAAGATCTCGCATGGAGTTTGGTTGCAGCTCTTTGTTCAAAGGCCAGAACATCCAAAAGCCAACGCACTGCCCTCTCTATTACCAGCTACTGTGCAAAGAACGCGCAATCCCCTCGCCAGACCTTGCGCTCTGGCATTCTGATCACATGACACAGCGGCTGGGTGTACCAAATAAATTATGATCATATCAAATTCTACTAGAATCACACCCTCACGGATTGTGGCAATAAAATGCCAGCATGAGAAAACGCCCAACAGGGCAATCAGCATCGACCTCAAGGACCTGTCAACAGCCCATAAGCGACCCATCAAGCTTAGCTTATTTACCACCACATCTCATTTTTTACAACTCATCCCGCCTGTTTATGCCAAGAAATAGCACGGCCACATTGGCTTGATTAATCATAGATTCAGGGCGCCTCAGCGGTAAGTCGTAAGTCCACTCTCAAATATTTCTCCAAGCATGCTTGCACAATTTATGTTCCAGAACAATCGGTGACTGCATACACCTCACAAACTTATCCATAGTCCCTGTCAGGAGGGGGGAATACAACTCCCATGAAAAATTAAAACAGCCGATTGCACTGCTCACGGGAAGCTCAAGCCATCGATTGCATCAGATCCGGGATCCGCAGCATTGATTTCTCTGCGTCTCACAAGGTTTAACATATTCCCTACGAGTCCACATGGTCCACGAACAACACTAGAATTCCAATCGAACTCCGAATCCAGGGTTGGGCCTTGGATTTGAAACATATTTGTCCGCTCTTAAGGTTGCCACTTATGACAATCGGGGAGTAATAAGATGCCCGACCCGAGCTCACTAAAAAAAACCAGATCAACTGTTAGCACATTTTTGCGTCATCGCATGATACATACGACCACAGCCCTCAGAAAATACTGGATCCCGTTTGCTCTCCGAGCGTCAAGCTGAGGAGCGCTTGAGTAGTAGTTGGGTCGGTGACGACCAGCGAATGCCGAGTGTTGTATGTTTTGTTTTGTTTTTGTTTTTCTTTCTCTTTTTTGTTATGATGATGCCGTGTTGTTGAATACGCACTCGAAATTCAATATGCCAAGGATGTATCCGTGAGCTGAATTAGTGTGCGGTGAGGACCATTCGGCTGTCCGACCACAAATCAACGTCCACGCTCCATTTCGCATAAGAGAGGCGAGAGACTAAAACTTTTGATCCCGCCAAAAAGCAATAAACAGGGACACCAATTTCAATGCAATTCCGCCGTATTCTAAGTGCATGGACTAATTTGTAATATCGGAATAAGAAAAAGCCCTCTCGCTTGCAAGCCCACAGCTTCAAGCCTCCAACCAGCTACTGAGTGTTGAGTCCGCTTACGTTCTTACACATGATTGTGAATTCAATAAGCTCCCTGTTGAACTTCTCCGGTTCCTCGTAAAATAGCCAATGACCGGACTCGAAGATGGATGATATCGCAAGTCCCGGATTTGTCTTTCCGATGCGCCGGACACTCTCCAGAATGCCCTCGACCGGGAAGCAACCTGATCGCCGTCCGGCCATAACCAAGGTCGGCACCGTGATGGACTCAATCGCCTCGCGATGGTCATACCTGGTGTGGTCTGCAAGCAGGCGTGCCAACCAGGTCTGATCGCACAGAGCGCTAATCTGCGTGAAGAATGCTTCGTCCTTGGCTTGCTGCTCCGTACTCACACCATCGGTCGCCCGAGGAGCGTGCCTGTACCCAAGGCTACCCTTTACAAGATCCAGGTGAGCGGCGTGCGAGTTGTCTATCCAGCTTCTCTGGGCCGCCAGCATGCTGGCCTCATCGTAGCACCCTGTATGCGCAAGAGACTGGTTCCAGTCATCGAACAGCGATCGATCCTGGAGCGGCGCTTGGTCAACCAAGACGAGCCCAGCAAAGTCAGAACACCCAAACAGTTCGACGTAGGTCCATAAAACGGCGGCTCCGATGGAGCACCCAACCGGGATTATCTGAGCTTTGGGGGCCTTCTTTCTGATGTACCTAATGAAGTCCGCCAGATCCGCGGCCAGCCGGGCAACATGATATCCTCCGCGAGTCCGATCCGACTTCCCGTGTCCGCGCATGTCCGGGGCAATGACCCATGTAGACTCTCTTAGGGTATCATAGTTTCGGGTAAAATAATCGCTTGAGCCGCTGAAACCATGCATGAGCAACACGCATGTGAGGTGGGCACTATCCCCCGCCAAGGCATTGAGGTTCAGCGAAGTCCTGAAGGCGATCCTGCAACCGTCGTTGGCGGTAAAGGTGTCTTGGTGCATTTTGTCCATCTTGGAGCTCTGCTCTCGTCTCTGACGCTGAAAACACCAATGTTTTCCGCAAGAGGGAATTTAGTGTTGCGTCAAATGTCTCTCCGGATGAAGGCCCGACAGAAGAAGCAAATGCAAGACGGCTTTTCCGCTTGTGAGCATCTGTGCATCTCGATGTGTCCATGTAGATTAGGCATGTCAGGTCTCACCTAAAATGTTGATAGCAAACGTTCACTTGAATTTTGGCTGTGGGTATGGACAGTGTGGAAGCTATTCAGTTCAATCAAGGTGGAAGCTTTTATTCCCCACCAACCTACCTAAGCACCCCCCGGTTGACAGAATACGTGGGACACGACGTAAATCCTCTACTCTCTGAGAGTGCAACAACCCAGTTTCTATAAAGATAAATCATATTTTACTGTATGCGAAAGTGGTCTGCTGTATAATACTTGCATTCTTTCAGTGTTGGTTGCTTTATTTTTCAACTGTTCGTTGTTTCTTCTATTTGTCAGTTCATCATGATGTCCTGCATTTTTAGTCCACTTCTCCTGCTGACAGAGCCACTTTAAGCCGATCATATTTGGGTTACCAATCAATATTGGAACAGGAATTTCCAATTTTTGAATAAATGTTCGGAGTCTAACCGACTGAACTAAAATAACACGGGAAGGATTCTCGCTCACATACAAACACAATCATGGATGCTGAAGTCTAGGGTAAGTGTCATTGGAGATTTGTGGTTGGAAATTAATAACAGTTGCCTGGTTTATTATGTCACATCGAAACCAAGTATCCAATAAAGAGAATCCCCCACCTGCTCGTTCTGCTTGTTCATTTCCATATAGTGTTTTCCTTCGGCCCGGCTTTGCCTCACAAGTCACCAATTGCTAAACTTGATCGACTTGATCGAAATCGCATTGAATCGTAACTAATTGCCGGCGGTGCTACCAGGCAATCGATATTTCATCTACCCTGAAAATGCCGAAACGCCAACCCGAGCTAACATCATGTACCGCTGCAATTATTACAAAGGCCTCGCCCCCTAAAAGTCCATTTCATCGTCCATGTTGTCAGCTGTAACAAACACCAACCTCGAACCGTTGCCAGCTGTTTGCCAAATCTGTAGAATATTATCAGTCTCGATATAAGGGTAGGATTCAGCCAAGGTAAACTTACATCAACGCTAGTGTATTCCTCCAAAGCGTCCATCCACTGGTCTTCTGTGAAGCCCTTGGCAATGACACGTTCCTTGACCTTTCTCAGGCTCAGTTCAACACCAAGCTCATCATCCTCGGCGTCGTCAGGACGGCAGGCACCACCATCAGCCAGTGCCTTGACCAAATTAAAGATTCTGCTTGTGGCGTTCTGGCCACGTCGATTGTTGCCAAAGTCGTTGTTGAGACTCTCCTTGCTGGCCTCGACCAGACGGAGGGCTTCGTCAACATCCTCGGAGGATACTTCGTTGGTGAAACGAAGACGAGCCAGAGCTTGGGAAAGACGCACCACACCAAGAAGAGTACGAGGGGTGGTGTGTGTGAACTGCTTGCCCTTCTTCTCGGCACGCTTCTGCTGATCTCGCATGCGCACATAAGTCTTAATCATGTACTCGGAGACGCTTTCAGGAACAACAGGCCGGTATGTACGAGCTTGAGCAACGTACGAGCGCACCTCGTGGGGGCTGAAGACAACGTTGTCAGTGCCAATGTCAGGGTGACGGCTGTTCATGTGTACAAAGGCAACGTGCTTAGCAAGTTGCTCATCAGACTCGCGAGTGGGGGTATCAAGAAGCAAGAACAGAATATCGAATCGAGACAAGAGGGCAGCGGGAAGGTTGATGTTCTCAACTGGGGAGATACGGGGGTTGTATCGTCCGTAAATCGGGTTAGCAGCGGAAAGAATCGAAGTACGGGCGTTAAGGGTGGTCGAAATTCCGGCCTTGGAAATGGAAATGGTTTGCTGTTCCATCACCTCGTGGATAGCGGTACGATCGTTGTCATCCATCTTGTCAAATTCATCGATACAGCAGATGCCATTATCGGCAAGAACCAGGGCACCACCTTCAAGGACCATTTCGTCTGTGACAGGGTCACGCATAACGGCAGCAGTGAGACCGACACCGCTGCTTCCACGACCTGATGTATACACACCACGAGGCGCCACCTTGGAGATGTACTTGAGAAGCTGAGATTTAGCCACACCAGGATCACCCATCAGACAGATGTTGATGTCACCACGAATCTTCATTCCGTCTCCCATCTCCTTTGTAACACCGCCAATAAGCAGCAGAAGGAGGGCCTTCTTGACATCGAGATGACCATAAATCTCGGGCGCAATCGACTTGGCAAGGAGTTCGTAGACTTGTCCGGTTTGCCTGTATTTTTCAATTCGACGGACCAGCGTAGGATCGACAATCATCTCGCTGTAAGCCTTCTTGTGCTGCACAATATGATGAGCTTCAACGTAAGTGTCAGTCAATAGACCTGCCTTCATCGCCTTGAAGCCGGTGTAAGGAGTGGGAAGGAAGATGCCTGAAATATCCACCACATCTCCAGGGCTAATTTGTCGGACCAGGGTGCCATAACATAGCACAGTGAGACTTCGAGGAATCTGACCGATGGGCACCTGCTCCGCCATTTCCTGGACCTTGACTTCCTGGAAGGGCAAGAACTTGGAGGCTCGGGATGAAGGATTCAGTTGTCCCTTCGACTGGTTTGACTTGCAATCCTCGGATGGACACATTGTTAAGGGGCCGTACTGCTTGTCGGTGATAGGCTGGAAGATTTCGCAACCACATCGGTCGCAGGTGTAGGCGCTGACTTGGACGACAGGCTTTACATCGGAGACTCTGGTGGCAATCGCTCGGATGGTGATGAGACGACCCAAGTGCTCGCCACGGACCTGTCGAACGGCGAGGGCTTTGGCAGGCTTGCTTGATGTGCCTGATCGAGGCTTGAAAACGAGTGTGTATCGTCGGGTGAGCTCGGCCGGAAACTTGTCATCAGCGATTGTTGGGTCCCGCTCCGCAGCCTCCTGAATCTCTCGGTTTCGAGCTTGACGACGAGCCATCAACACATCCAACACGTCATCTTTGAAGCTATTGTTGGAGTTAGCGCCATTTTTTAAGGCTGATGGGATGGACGAAACGAACTTGACATCTGTGCTAGGCTGGGGCATGACCTCATCAACAGCTCTTGAAACAATATCGACATAATGCTTGGTGTTGATTTCTATCGAATCAACCAACCTGAGGTTCTCTTCGTCACCGAACTGGCGCTCCCACTGTGGAGCAGTTAGCGATGGTCAAGGATTACTACTGAAAAAAAAAGAAAAGAAAAAATTACCGAAGCCAGGTCGTCCAGATCAATAGTCACTTCATCAATTGTGCGGTCCGCAAGGCTCTGCAGCATGTCCTTGTACTTATGTTGAGGTTCCTTTCTGCGCTGCTTCTCTTGGCGACGACGCTCGCCAGCTTGTTCGTCCTCGTCCATAAGATCATCATCATCGCTGAGATCATCCGTATTGATCGTGATGTTCCCAAGAGCGGTCGTAATGGTTTGTTCGGGCGATGTCTTGAAGTCTTGCAGGAAAACCTCAAAGGCCTCTGTAGGTTCCTGGTTAGCGCCGAAAGCGAAAGAATTGTGCACTTTGCACTGGAGGCCAGCTGGGCTTACTCTGCTGTTTCTCGTAGCTGACGGGGGCTTTGAATTCGCGCAGCGCCATGGTGGAATATCAGTCTGCAGAAGTGCGAAGCCAGTGGGCGCTGGGAGAGGTTGTAATGCTGTGCAGTCAAAGATTGTGTGAGGGGCGGTAGAGACACGGCAATGCGGTCGCAAACCAAACGTCTGTGATGCACAAATTAGTGGGCTGGGAGTCGCAGGGGGCAACCGCTTCACACCAGCCCACTGTTCCACTGGCGCTGCTGTTCTGGAGCTAGGCGCGTCCGTTTCGCGTTTTCACGCGCTGAGCTGCACCGCCACAAATCTTTATACTCAAGACAGGTTTAATTGATCTGCGCCACACACCGGGCGGCTGGTTCCCGCGGGGACGGCTTCCGAGAGCTGGCCCTGGAGTACGGGGAAGTCACCGACGGCACGTGTGAGCTACCTCGGCATCGGGACAAAGACGGAGGCGCTGTCGCAACCTGCTTGTATAGCTAGCCGGCAGAGTGGAATCATTTCTTCCTCGCTCGTCAACACGTCCTCGGATGCTCTGCGCGACACATCATGGCTCCCAAAAAGAACGCCCAAACGGTCACTGCCGAGATCTCGCTCGCCCATCTGAGGACGTGCTTGGTCAATCTCCCCACGCCGTTGGTCTCTCTGCTGGTCAACGTCAATACCGTAAGCAATCGTCTATGCCACCCGTGAACCTAACACAGCCTCTAACCTTATGGGCAGCCTGCACAAAATGTCATCGTCGAGCTTAGCTTCCGAGATCCCTCAGTCACCGGCTCCAGCTCCCAGCAGCGCTCCGTGTTTGTGGGATGGAATGGCATGCCGAGCAAGAGGAGGACAGGCCCTCCGGTTGGGCGCGAAGGACTCAATGGCATGAGGACTTCGTCGCGCGATCAAGAAGTCTACTTGGTCGAGCTCGATGCGACACTGGCAAAGAACCTTGGACTCGTGGAAGGGCAGAAAGTCATGACAACGGTGCATATTGATCCTCCGCTGGCGCACACCATCAACATCGAGCCTGTAACACCCGACGACTGGGAGATTATCGAACTCCACGCAAACTTTCTCGAATTGAACTTGCAGCACCAAGTGCGAGCACTTCCAAACCCGGCCTACAAGCCCAGCGATGGCACAATCGTTCCTCCCCATCCGCTTACGCTCCACCTTTCCCCAACCACGACCGCAAATATCAAGGTTATCTCGGTGGATCCTGTACCTTCCGCAGACTTGCCATTTGTAAAGATATCACCGGATGCCGAGGTTATTGTTGCTCCGAAAACGAGACAAAAGAGTTCCCACAACAGCGGGGACCACCGTAGTGTGGCAAGCACATCCAAGTCGAAACGAAGCGGTGCTAGTACTGTCCGTCGCCGAAGCACCAGAGAGGAAAAAAAGCCCACGATGTTCCTTCGCGGTATGGATAGAGCGGCGTGCAAAGACTGGTTCGACGACGAACCAGAGACCCAGGACCTGGCTGTGTGGGTTGATCAGGATCTCCTGTTTTCCAATGCCTTCCGAGGCGTCAACTATGTTGTGGTGGATATAATCAAACCTGCAGGCCTCCAGCAGCCCCAAGCCGAGGATGGTTCCGCGCTAACTGCAACAAACGCATCTTCCAAATTGATAGCAAATCTTAGGCAATGGCTCGACCCCCCAAATAGCCAAACCGTTGCTTTGTCATCAGCCCTTTCTGCTGCTCTGGGATTCACAGGAATGGTCGGAGGCGTGGTGAAACTGCAAGCTGCGCCGCAACAGCTTGGTCGGGGAGCTGTCCAGGGCATCAAAGTCTTCCCTTTTGCTGCCGGGTCCAAGACAACCGAAGGCCTTTCCTTTGGCAGTGAGACTAAGGCTAAAAAAGAGGAGTCCGCCAAGCGGTTCCGCCAAATTTATACACAGTCAACCGGATCTCAAGGCGTGCTACAAGGGCCCCTGACTGATGGTACTGTGGTCGGACTATTCGATGGACTTGATGCCCCCCAAGGATGGGAAGGCGGCATTGTAAAATTTACGTACAGCTCTGAATACTCCGCTCAAGAGCAAACCAAAGATGCTGTGAATTGGATGATGGGTTTGGATAACAAATTGCCAATCGATTTCCAGCCTCCCACGCCTCGACCACCCTGGTTGCTCGAAACCGATGCGTTTGAGAGACAGGCTTCTCACGATTCGTTACTTGTCGGGATCGACTCTCTGTTGGATAACTTACAATCACACCTTGCGCACATGTCATCAGTTTTGTTGACTGGAGGGATGGGTTCTGGCAAGACATCGATTGCGAAGCACCTGGCCCAAAAACTACGAGAGGAAACTCTGTTTTACACGCTTTATTATCCATGCAGGAAATTGGTGAATGACGAAACGCGCATTTCAACAATCAAGGAAACACTTAACCGTCTGTTCATGTCGGCCAGTTGGGGTGCTCGATTGAACGGCAAGGCCGTAGTTGTGCTTGATGATTTGGACAAGCTTTGTCCAGTTGAGACTGAGCTCCAAGTTGGGAACGACAATGGCAGAAGCAGACAGGCCAGCGAAATTATCGCCTCGGTCGTGAAGCAGTACTGCACTAAAGACAGCGGCGTTGTCTTGTTTGCAACGGCAGAAGGAAAGGAGTCGGTCAACAATGTGGTCGTGGGTGGCCATGTTGTTCGTGAAATTGTTGAACTGAAGGCCCCTGACAAGGAGGCTCGGCGTCGAGTCATGGAGGCCATTGTGAACAAAGACGCAATAGCCCCGGAAGATGCTCCTCCGCGGTTTGACGATAGCCGCCCGCAAACAGCTGATGGTAGTGTCGGTGAAGACAGCGGTGCTTGGATGGACGGTGCAAGCCATACAAGCCGAGAGTCGCCAGCGGCGAAGGCGGGCGGCTTCATTCTCGACCCTGATCTTGATTTCCTCGATATTGCCGGTTCAACCGATGGGTACATGCCCGGAGATTTGACAGTTTTCGTGGCTAGAGCACGCAATGAGGCTATTATGCGCGCAATCGCCGAGTCTCCAAATTCCGACTCAACCGCTATTCACATTAGCCGAGCAGATTTCGACAAGGCCTTGAAGGGGTTCACACCTGCATCACTCAGGAATGTATCTCTGCAAAGCTCGTCAACTAGCTTCAAGTCCATTGGTGGACTTCAAGAAACGCGACAAGTGCTTTTAGAAACCTTGCAGTACCCTACCAAGTATGCACCCATTTTCGCCCAGTGCCCACTTCGATTGCGATCAGGTCTCCTTCTGTATGGATACCCAGGATGCGGTAAGACTTTGCTTGCCAGCGCCGTCGCAGGCGAATGTGGCCTCAACTTTATCAGCGTCAAGGGTCCCGAGATCCTGAACAAGTATATTGGTGCTTCCGAGAAGAGCGTTCGTGATCTGTTTGACAGGGCACAGGCGGCAAGACCTTGCGTTCTCTTCTTTGACGAGTTCGATTCCATTGCGCCAAAGCGAGGCCATGATTCTACTGGTGTAACAGATCGAGTTGTGAACCAACTTCTGACGCAAATGGACGGTGCTGAAGGATTGTCTGGTGTGTATGTCCTTGCCGCCACCTCTCGACCAGATCTTATCGACCCGGCCTTGCTTCGACCTGGTCGTCTGGACAAGTCGTTGCTCTGCGACATGCCAAATATTGAGGACCGAGTGGATATCATCAAGGCGCTGTTCCAGAAGGTACGGCTGGCAGATGAACTGGTCGAATCAGATGGACCCCTTACGGACATCGCTCGTCGAACTGAAGGATTCTCCGGCGCAGATCTCCAGGCTCTCGTGTCCAATGCGCAGCTTGAGGCTATCCACGACGTCCTCGACGTTGATAGCCCTTCGGCCAACGCTCGACGTACAAATGGGCATACGGGCAAGGCCAGCACCACACCAAGCTTCGTTCAATTCCGGTACGGGGCTGACGGAAAGCCGTCTGCCGATGTGACACCAAAGAGCAAGTCTGCGGCTTTAATTGAGAATGCTGCCATTCTTTCCAAGCTTGAAGAAATCAAGGTGGCGCGCAAGAAATCGAAACAGGCACACGGAGTGCCCGCCGCCGCGAATGCTGAAAACAAGGCCCAGGCCAGCGAACAAAGAGAGGTGGTGATTGGATGGGACCACCTGATCAAAGCACTCGACAGCACCAGGGCTAGTATCAGCGCTGACGAGCGGGCGCGGCTGCAGAGAATCTACACTGAATTTGTTGTGGGACGAAGTGGACAGATGAAGGACGGGCAGGGCAGCATGGAAATTGGAGGGAGGAGTAGTCTGATGTAAAATATAGGGCCCCCAATGAAAAAAGATAACAGGGATGGATGTTGCGAGGGGTCCATACTAATTCTAAATCTCCATGTTGTCATTTTGGTGTATATCTGGAATTTGGTCATCTTTGTCTGTATGCCCAACTTTTTTTATTCGCCCAATCTATTTGCTCATTTCAAGCCTACGCTTGTTCCATCCATCCATCGCACGCGGCGCAACCCGTGCCTTTTTCTTGTCATCTCGGCCCTCATCAAGCGTCCTTGAGAATAGCAGGCAGCTTCTCGAGGACAAGCTTGTGGACATCTCCTCCCCTCGCCGCAAGCAGGCCCCGGTTTCGGCTCAAGTCCCTTCCCGCACTGAAATCAATGGGCTTCCCGTCCAGGTCCGTGACGGAGCCCCCCGCCTCGGTGAAGATGAGCTGGGCTCCCGCGTGGTCCCAGACGTACATCTTGGTGGTGGCCTTGGCGGGGATGCGCAGATGCAGGTCGCCGCCGCCGAGGATCAGGGCCGCGTACCGGATGTGGGAGGACCACACCTCGGTGCTCGGGTAGGGGGCTCCGAGCTCGTCAGCCACACGCCGGATGAGGTCGTGCCTGGACGACTTGCTAATGAGACTGTCGACAATGTGAGTGTCGCTGAGCTTTGGGGGTGCTTTGAGCTTGGCGATGGCAACAGCGGGCCCGAGTTCGGTTGGGCTCATGTCCTTGATACACGAGCCCTGCCCTTTCACGGCCGACAGCATGCAACCTAAGCTGTCATTGTCCACGCACGTCTCCTTTACGTGGCCGTTGTTGTCGAGGCGCAGGTTGGGACAGCCCAACACGCCCAACACTTCGCCGCCATCCTGGATCAGAGCAAGAGACACGGCATACTGCTCGCCCCGCAGGAACGTTGCGGTTCCGTCAATCGGATCCATGACCCAGAATCGTCCCTTTGATCCCCCCTGGCCACGACCCCCGAGATCGATAATGTCCAGCATCTCATCCACCGACGCCGGGCTGGCAAGTGGCTGCCCGCTCTCCGGGTCCACGAGGTTCGTCGACGACACCAGCTCCCAGACACGATCCCGCAGCGCCGCATCGTCCCGCAGCGCCTCCGAGTCCTCCTCACCGAGAAAAGCGTCGTCGGGAAAGGCGCTGCGGAGGGCGCTGATGAGGAGCGCTTGAGCGGCAAAGTCCGCCACGGTTACCGGCGAGGCGTCGGCTTTTGAAATTCCGCTCACAGCCGAGAGGACCTTCTTGGTGAGAATAGAGGCCCGGTGGACGGCCAACTCGGCAAGGTGCCGCTCGCGGGCGAACGGGGAGGAGGCCATGATGACGCTGAGGCAGCAGAGATGTGGGGTGAGTGTCGGTTGGTGTTGGGGGCAGTAATACGTCTCTGTTGCAAGACCCCGATGCAATGTCGCGATTCTCTACCAATTCAAGGAGCAACGGTGTTTTTATCGGTACCCAACGTGTCGCAATTGTTTGTGCTGACCTGCTCGCACAACAGAAATCAAGTTGCCTTCATGAGAGATTTGCCGGAGTTGACGTATTGGTGAAGATCAAGTCGTCTTCCCCACTCAGCTGCATGCGGGCTACTCAGATAGCAAGTTTTATAAGACATCGGCAAGTAAAATCCGGAACAGGATCTGAAAAGCCACGCATGCATAAAAACAATATTATTACGAGAATAGTTTCCATAACCCAAACCTCGCGCCATCATTCCAGTAGTCTTGTGATTATTGGTACCTCGCTCTCGTTACCCAACTTGTGCATCATACATTGTAATCAATAAGTTTTAAACATTAAGATAATGGCTCTCCCTCAATTTATACTACACTACAGCTTCAAACTCACTCAAGTCGATTTTGAATGTGTCGTTTCCAAGCCGCAGTCCGATATGTCGACTCCCAGGGTCACAGACAATCCGTTTCAAGTCCGTCACGTCGTAAATGATCATGTTATCCATCGACTCACCCCTTAATTCCTCATCAGATACTCGCGTCGCCTTGAATCTTAGCGGTTTAGTACCACTATTCGGAGGCGCTGTCGAGTATTGGACGTAGAGCTTCAGTCGTTTGGAAAGGCGCACGTACTTCGTATACCCACTGTAAACACTGTCCCATGATTCATACTTATCATGGGAAACCTGTTCCTCGGTAGACAGTTCCGGTTTTTCTTCTATTTTTTCTTCCACTTTTGCTTCCTCTTGTTCTGTTGGTGGCTCTTCTGGCTTCGCTTCTGCTTCTTCTCTCCTTGGCTCGTCCATTGGTACTTGATTTCCCGCTCCACTTACCTCTGTATCTGCCTCAGTTTCTGTCTCGGTAATATCGGAAAGCATAAAAGAAATAGGAGAATCACTGTGAGTGCTCAAACCAGACTCCGGGAGCGGGACATTCGGAGCTAAGACAGGAGACTCCAGGACCATAGGCTTTGCTGAGGAGACACGAGATCCTGGGGCCATGGGCTTTGTCAAGGAGACATGGGATTCTGGCACCACATTCTTGCCCGAGGAGACATGAGACTCCGGTACCATGGGTTTTGCTGAAGAGACGCGGGATTCTGGGGCCATGGCCCTTGCCAAGGAGACACGAGATTCTGGCAGTACATGCTTGTCCGAGGAGACATGAGACTCTGCTGCCATGGGCTTTGCTGAAGATGCGCGAGACCCTGGGACCGTCGGTTTGGCTTCAGAGGCACGGGACTCGAGCGCTGCGGTCTTGGTTGAAGAGACGCGAGATTTTGGAGCCATCGGCTTCGCTGAGGAGGCGCGGGATTCTGGCGCCACGGGCTTGGCCGAAGATACGCGAGACTCCGGCACGACGGGTTTGACTGAAGAGATGCGAGATTCTGGAGCGACGGGATCTTCTGAACAGACACGGGACTCGGGCGCTGCAGGCCTTACTTCAGAGGCCTTCGGTGACTCGGCAGTTGGTCGATTCAACTTGGGAGCCCTCGATCTGATGCTCATAGTCGACGGTGCCAGACTTTCGGCCGGATTTTGCAGCCTTTTTATCTTGCTTTTTGCTATATCATCAATCTGCTTTATGGCCGTACGCTCAAGATCCATGACGAAATGTTGGTAATCGATTTCACGTGGGTTGTTCGGAGGGAGAGTCCATAAAGGATACAATCGCCCATGAGTACCAGGAATATTGTAATCGGTTAAGCTCCGTATGAAATGATTACAAAGATAGCATGCTTCTTTGCTGGGAGAAATAATCCTAGGGACTGATTCCCCCATCTCTCCTCGATGCTCCTCTAGGTACCATACGAGTTGAATTTCCGCATGTACCTTGGCATCTGCTTTGGTATTTTTGAGTATGGTCACGAAAGCGGACGGGTTCTTCTGCAGCCTCTCAGAAATAATCTTTTGGGTTTGCTGAGGAACCCATGGCGTCTGATGGGATTGAGAAATGCGCTGGAGTACCTCCAACAATGTGGGCGTGTTATCTCGGCTGGGCTGGGGGAATGCGTCGGCTTTCGGTGAGATTATCAGCGTGGAGGCTCTCCGAACACTCGAATAGCGTTTTGCAAGCTCATATAAGGTGGATGCAGACTTTTTGTAAGCTGCGATTTTTTTAATTCTGTCAAGCAGAGCCGGCGGCATAAGCGGGTTGACTCCTGGTGTAATTTGATCGAAAGCTTGCTGGAAGATGTTGTCGAGTTTTCGAATCCGAGAAATCTGGTAGCATTTGTCGACGATTTTTTCAAGACTCCTGTCCCGGTCCGGTTCGTCATCGTCTTCTTCTTCCTGTCGTAGCTGTTGTGGAGTGGATTGGAGGTTGTCGCGACGATATCGGTCCAACATGGAGATCAACGCGGTGATTAAATCGGTGAGACCTGAGTCTCTCTTCTTAGCCGGCAGACCACTGAGGCCCGTTTTCAATGTCATCAATGATTCCTCCAAATTTGGTCGAGATAGATCGTTTCCGAGCCTGGCGCGAGTGATGATTCTCTGTCGACACAAGGTAACAATGCTAATAAACAGACGCTCGAGTATAGATTCACGAGAATCTAGGGGCCTGTAAGGAACAAACGCTATACGTTATGAAATATCGCGTACTTACCAGTTGAGACCGTCCTGAGAATGGTAAATATTTTGTCGAATCCTGCTTTAACCGAGTTCAAATAGGGCGAAGGACCAGCTGCGATCGCATTGGCCGCTATTATGATGCAGAGGCCTTTAGAGGTGTCTCTAACGCAGACAGCGGTGGCACTTTCGAACTTATCACTGATGCATGAAAGGTAAGCCAGGGTTGAAGATATGTGCCTCTCATCTCTATAGCGAAAATTACGGTTGCTTCTGGCGCGAGGGTTTGAATCTTCGCCTGAGTGTCTTCGTGGCGGAGCATAATTTTTGCCGAGATAACTCAAGAGTGCGATGGCTTCGATACATCTGTTTTGGAGCCGAGGGGAGATTGAAGCCGGCATTTTACCCTGGCAGAGCACAAGTTCACGACGGAAGCCGCAGCCTCAGACAACTTGATGACTTGGGACAAAACCAGTCCACAGAGTTGCGACCCATCGATCTAAATAGGGCGTTGTACGGTTGCCGACAGTCCCAGGCCTCAAAAATAGGAGCCCCGTATTGTTTACTCAATTGACGCATCTTATTTGCCCAATGTGGATATTTGCAGACACGGCTTGAGAGGTGGTTGGCTGGTTGGAGACGCGGGTAGGCCAACCAAGCCAATAATGTTGTCACTATGGCAATGGCGTAAGCGACGTGGACGGTGCGTTGTCTCTTTTTTCCTAGTTGATCACGCTTAAAGCGCAGTTGAAAGACGTCGGTCATAGACAAGGATGGAGAAAATCCGTTGGCGTACATATCAGCTAACATCTGGGCTACTTCATGATTGGGCCACGAATAAGAACCCATCTATCCGTCTGGGTGCCTGGCCAAACAAACATCTTGAGTTCGCCTTACGAACTTGTGGGATTGGGGATAGTCGAAGTAGTGTGGCTAATGTGCAAGACACGCAGCGGCAAGATCGATCCTGGTGATTGGCCATTTTCCAGCCTAAGTGGTGTTGTGCGTTGCACGAAACGAAACATAAGAAAATGTGAAGCTGCAGGTAATCCTGGCAGTTTTCGATTGGGTTTCCGGGCTCTGGTGGATCTCCTCCGTTGAGAACCCCTACTACAGCTGAAAAGAGAAGAAAAAAAGTCCCGACAGGCAGGTTCACCGCACCGAGATATGCGAGGGAGTTGGCAGGCGGAGGTTGTCCCAACCTCGTTCATACCGCATGGATGGATTGCAAATTCGGCTTTGCAGAGTGGCAGGTGCATCAGCACATTGGATTCGACGAAGATAGCCGAGGGATACGATGTTTGCCTTGAGCAACACGGCAAAGGAAGGGTCCACGCTCCACATTCTGGTCTTCCCCAGCCCAAACTTCGACCATCGTCACTCCCTCGCGCATGCACATGCAGCGGCAAACCCTGGCCAAGGCAGTTGGCAGTTCTCACCCTCTCTTTCCCCACACACACTCCTTCCCGCGCACACGCATCTCCTCTTGCCAAACACCATAGCACTCGTTACTAATTACCCCGGAATATACCACTACAGTAGTCCCCCACTTCGGCCCCGCTGTGCCCCGGTCGTGCCCCTCTCCACCCTCACTCAATACAGGCAGGCTCGCGTCGCATAGGAAATACCTGGTCTGCTTGTGGTTTTCGCCGGTGTCAGCTCCCAATCTGCTAAATTCTTCCGGTCATGGTCACTCTGGCGCCCCCGGTTTCGCGGGGTTCATCATGGCAGACCCAAGAGGGCCCCTAGCTAGAAAGGCTGGCCTCGGCCCACATCGCATCTCGTCGCATCTCATTGCATCACCATCCCACTTCCCATGCTCTCTCATTCTCTGCTTGTATGGCGCATCCAATCTCCTGGCACTCTATCCAACAATTGCCCTAGTCATTCGCCAGCAGACTCAAACCATCCAGCTCATTGTATAGCCTGAACTTTGCGACCCGGCTTTGAATTTGACCAGGAGCGATGAATACCCCGGAATCGTCGTCCAGCGTTGAGGCCATGAATGAACAGCCTCAATTAGGGCCCGCCGCCCCCAAGCGAATTCGCCTTTCCTTGGCCTGCAATCAATGTCGCAGGCGAAAAGTCCGTTGCGACGCCGAAACCCCCAAGTGTCGGAATTGTGTGCTGCGAGGCGACACTTGCGAAACCTCAGATCCCCGAAGGCCGGATGGCCCTGCTGTGAGGAAGTGGGCGACCAAAGATGGGAGGTTTCCTGGAGAGAGTCGCTCTCAGCGAGCGGGATCTATCAGCGAGCGAAGTGCTTCAGGCTCCATGATGAGCGTCCAATTCGACCAAGCCATGCCCAGCGCTGCCGAAGTTGCACCCCAACCTCCACACCAAGAGCCCTCCCCAGGGGGGAAACAAGTCACCTGGGTAACAAGAGCTTACATGGCAAATGCTGAGAGCCAAGATTCTCCTTCTATGGAACAGGTTCACGACAGTCCGGATGTTGTCGTCAATACCGATGAAAGCTCTCATCGCGTCAAGGTATGTGTGGCGGCCTGATCACTGTTCATGACAAAACAATTACTCACAATCGCCAAGTATATGGGCGGAAGCAGTCTTCAATGTCTCTGCCTTTTTGTTGACCTTTACCTAAAACGAAAAGGTTTACCGCCTATGTCAAACAAGTTTCGATGGGGAATGAAGCATGTCGAAGAATTTGACCTACTATTATCCTTCCAGCTACCCGATCTTCCACCCATCACGACACTCGAGCCGGCTATTCGAACCTTCTTCGACCGCATATATCCTTTATTTCCTGTTGTGGAACAGGCGACCTTGATGTCTGATGTGATGCGCCTACTAGAGCTTCAAAGTGCCAGTGTAAATGGCCTTCAGGGTGTCATCACACATCATGACATCGCAAGCTTGGCCACCATTTACGGGGTGATTAGCGCGGGCAGCGATGAAAGCGAGGATGGCATAACAGAAATTGGAACAATGTACCTCAATGGGGCCTACACGTTGGTGGGACACCTGATTAGTGTACCTTATTTGGGTTCCATTCAAGCCATGTTTGTGCTAGCTATTGCGCTACGCGGCCGTGGTAAGTTCCCTTTCCAATACTTTACAGCAGGGTACGCTTTCTAATCCAAATTTCATGATAGGCAAAGAGGGTCAGGCCTGGCATCTTTTAGGTCAGGCCATCCGCATTTCCCACTCGCTCGGTTTACATCGACACATATCGACCGAGATTAGCGACGATGTGCCTATCGGGTCATCACCCGGATATAGAATGAACCACGAGCTACACTCAAGAATTTGGTGGTCATGTTACGCCTTGGAAAAATTAATGGAGCTTGAGACTGGAAGACCCCCCGCCTTTTCCGACCATGACTGTGATCAGGTACTGCCTCGCATCAGCTCTCAAGGCACACCCGATTACTTTAGCATGTGGGTTTCATTGTCAAGGATTTTGGGACAAATCAGTGAGCACATATATCGTAGAAAAGCACCTTCTTCTTTTATGCTTATGCATGAAACATCACGGTTGGATCAGGCGCTTCTCGATTGGTCAAAAGCCCTCCCTGAAGGGATGAAACCTGGGCATGAAGTATTCGTCGACTACGATCGGCAACAACCTTTATACCACCAGCACATTGTCAGCTTTTTGTCACTTCAGTATTACCAGGCAAGTACCAAGCTCGCCCTACGCAAGCACGTGGCTGACTCCGCTATGTAGGCCCAAATAACACTCTTCAGAGCATCACTTATCTTCCCCGAAAAATCGTACGCCAACGAAGTCAGAAAACACGGCAACAAGCTTCCAAACAACCTAAGGTTATTACAAAACCAAAATATCTGCATTGGAGCCGCAAGATCCATCATCAAGCAAGTCCTGGAGCTGGCAGATCACGACATTCACTCCATCATCTTCACGACAACGCAGCCATTCTTGGCAGCCATCGTCCTGGCGCTTAATATTCTCAAAAATCCACAGAAAAGAATGGGCCGTTCCGACATGGAACTAATCAACATGGGCACTGAATATTCGCGAGATCACTACCGGCGGATAGGCCAAAATGAAGAGTTTATCAAGGGCGCTTCCCAATTACCAGAAAAATTGGCGGCTGCGTTGGAAATCACGACACCGCCGAGAGAGCATCGCCCCAGCATTGCATCACCTCCTTCTACAGAAATCAGAATGTCTCCAAATTTAACAGCTCTTGGATTGACACCCTTTTCGCAAAACGAAACATTATTCGACCCCTTTCAGGAGCTGCCATTAGATGAATTCTGGTCCATGATTGGCGGGGATTTTATGATAAATAACAGCAGTGATCAAAATGATTTTTTCTGATCGACGAGCATTATGAATACAGCAGGGCTGGCACATATTTTATTGCATCAATTTGTTAATTACGATTTTTTTTTCTCGTTTGGGATCTTCGGACAACATTTAGACCAAAATACCGGGATTGGATATTCTGCTCCTTGGGTCGTCAAATCCCTCCTTTGATTTCAGCCTTAGTTCTCATGATACCCGTTATCAATTGCCCTGCAATTTAGCTCACTTCAACTCAACTCACCATGCTTCTAATTCCCTCAGACGATGACCATGAACATGTAATTGGAACTGTCATCTCTACCGGCCCCGCCCCCACCGTGATATGTGTTGCCGGTGCCGTCAATAAGCCAAGGCGATGAGCAAATATCATGTAACTTACTGAGAGGCGTCAGCTGTCCAGTGAGACACTCCGCAATTACCCCAGACGGTGTGGGGTAAGGGTCCCGCGCAGGATTCCGAATCGTGTTTGGGAATGGATTGCATGCGATCGAGGTCATGATGGAGCACTCGCCTGGCGATCCGAACCGAGTTGAACCGAACCGAGGGGCGGCCGGTCCACTTTTAACGGCTCCCGTCCGGCATCTCCAACGGGCGAGGGTGGACGATGGCTTACACAGCTCGGCCAAGGCATGGCGGCTCCGAAAGCCGTGCCATCGCGAGGGTAGAGGGCGGGCAGTTGGAGGTGATAAAAAGAGGAGCATCATCAATGGCTTCCTGTCCAGCATCTTCTGCTCTCCAGCTCAAAACATCAAACATCAATTTCTCTTCAGCAAGATATCCCATTCCCCAAAAAACACCATGGCGACAGCTACCGAGACAACCTCCCAGCCTACGCTGACTCTCCGCCCTAACGGCGCCGAGCGCATGAAGCTCGACGGCACGGATCGCCGATATGGCGACTGGCGAGATGACCTCGTGCGCGACGGCTACGCCGTCATCAAGGGCGCCATCTCCCAGGAGCGAGCTCTGAGCTACGCCAACCGTTTCTACGGTCTCGTTGAGAGCTTGTAAGTTTTCTAGTTAATCCAATGCTGCTGCATCCCGTTCAACGCACCTCTCTAACCCGACGATGAAGCGGCATGGGCTACGACCGGCGCAACCCCCTGACGGTGCGCCCCGAGAAGCTCCCCGTCATCACGGAGAAGGGCATGCTCCTCAACTACGGCGCAGCGCACGAGGACTTCGTGTGGGCGATCCGATCCGAGCCCGGCGTGGTGGGGGCGTTCGAAAAGGTCTACGACACCGAGGACCTGCTCGTGTCGTTTGACGCCATCAACATCGGCTTCGCCAACCGCACGCACCTCGCGGCCAACAAGCCGTGGCCGCACCAGGACCAGGACCCGGACCACCCGGGGTTCCGGTGCCTGCAGGGCCTGGTCAACCTGCTCCCCAACGGGCCCAACGACGGCGGGCTCATCGTGGCGCGGGGCGGGCACAAGCTGAGCGAGCAGTTCCACGACGAGATGCGCGGCACCGAGGAGCGCATCCCGGCCTGGACCAAGGAGTGGTACGGTTACACGGACAAGGGCATGCAGTGGCTCAAGGACCACGGCTGCGAGTGGGTCAAGGTCGAGGCCGGCCCGGGAGACCTCATCGTCTGGGACTCGCGCGCGCCGCACTACAACGTGCCCGTCAAGGGCGAGCAGGACCGCATGGCCGTCTACACCTGCTACATGCCCGTCGCCGACGCCTCCCAGGAGGACCTCATCCGCAAGCGCGACGCCTTTCACAACTTCCTCGGAACCACTCACTGGCCCAATGCCATGCACACCGGCACCAACCTGGCCAAGCGCAACGGTGAGCCCGATCACATCGTTCGCGAGCGCCCTCTGCACGAGCCCAACCTGAGCGAGCGCGCATTCAAGCTCACCGGCATCCCTTACATCAAGGCTTGAGGGAATGAAGAGGAAACAATGAAAGCACCCAGTCTGCGAGCCACCGAGGGGGTGACTGGACTGGCTGCAGGCTTGGAAGAGTCGAGGTTACCGGACGCGAAACCGGGTCACATCAAGAACCGGATTTTGTATATAAAAGAGGGAATCCATCACTAGGGCGTCTTGTATCTTGGGGGCTACGTCTATTTTTATTTTTTTTTTGTATTGGTGTAGTATAACCACTCTTCACAGTAGCTTGGACGTCTTGGGCACTTCAAGAAACATTCAACCTCAATTCCTTTTTCTCTAGGGCACACGACCGCGTCTCATTTACATCATTGAGTTTATATTTAAATCTTCTATCAACCCAAGCAAGCCTCTCAAAGCTTGGTCGTCATTGCTCTTTTTCCATTAGCCTGTAAAGTAAAATAAATAAAAAAAGGCTTTCTAACATGTGTAATCTGGAAATCTCTCATCGTCCGGCTTCTCTCTTCATATGCTCAAGGACCTCAATCAGTAAGAGATCATCATTGCGGTTGAGCACCTCATCCGGAAGCCGTTACGCAAAATAAATAAAACATCCTACTCCCCACCCGAGAAGAGAAAATAAAATAGAGCAAGACAACAAGTACCACTGGCACAACCATGTCACAGTCCCGTGACATTATGATTTTTTGGGGGGACAGGCCGGACCATGTTAAAAGTCGACACGGCCAGCCGATAATAACTCCTTCATACGCTTCCTATACCATGCAAACCCGGGTATGTTGTGGCCCAGGTTTTCGCCCTTGCGGGAAAACCTTGCCAACCTATGTGCCAAACGCCAAACCATGCAGAAAATGCCAATGTTGCTCAAGTCGTCGGGGTACAATTGAGGTATCTGTTGGGGTGTGCTTTCAAGGTCGTGTCTGCAACACCGGCGTCATGCGGAGACAGACATTAGGCGCCATTTGTCTTTGCTGAGCCGGATCCAGAGCCCTTGTTGCGAGCATGCAAAGTGCGGTACATGTTGCTCAATCGCTTTCCAGTAACGCTCTTACTAGTATCGTCCACTGGCCAAAGAGCTGCTAAAAAGTCCCTGTCAAAATTGTTAGCCCCTTGTACATGATCCCAAAGCAATACAGTACATACCAAAAGTTGTTCTTGAGACTCTCATCAGCAGCTGTCGCCGGCAACTTTTCGTCGAGGAACGTGCCAATAACAACTAGCTCAACGCCGAAGATGGACGCGCGCTCTTTGCTGGACTTGACGTTGTCCTTGGTCGTTGAAAGAATTCTCTCGAAGTTCTCTCTGACGGGCTTCAACAAGAACCAAATCATGGCGTCATTGTCCCTGGCCCTCTGGTCCTTATCATCACCAATACGTCGGAGTTCATCAAGCCGTCTGAGGGCCTTGGTCCTCCGTTCGTCTTGCGGTCGCGACTCATGGTCTCGATCGCGTTCTCGCTCACGGTCACGATCACGGTCACGATCACGGTCACGGTCACGGTCACGATCACGGTCACGATCACGATCACGGTCACGATCGCGCTCATCACGATGCCTGTCATGACGACGCTCGTCGCGATGGCGATGTTTGTCATGGCGACGTTCATCCTCATCGCGATGTCGGCGCTTTTCAATCCGATCTCGCTCGTCACCATGCTTGCTAGAACGACGATGTTCCTCAACACGACGGTGCTTGGGGCTACGGCTATCCTCGTGAGCGGAATGCTTTCGCTTAAAGTCGGATCTTGGAGCGGCCCTATCCTCCCCATAGCTCCGAGACCGATGATGCTCAGCCAGAACATGCTCACGATCCCTATCGCGGTGCTTCTTACTCTGCGGCGCAGGGGAAGCAGTTCCGCCTCCGCGGTGGCCATTGGCAAGATGCTTCTTGTTGTTACGGTGATGGTTTTCGACAGTCTTTTGGACATTGCGGTCGGTCGAATGTTTCGAAACAAGGACTGACAGAAGATACTCCGAACGGCGGACAAGGTGAACAGCTCCAGGCGCTTTCATCTTATCGTTGCCCTTGCTTCTCTCCTCCTTCTTTTCAACACGATGCTCTTCTAGGAAAAACTTGGCAGTCATATCCAGTTCAGGGTCATCACGAATCTGCACCCACGCGCCAAAGCCGTGGCGATCAATTCCAACAAGGAGCATAGCATCCTCCTTTGCGCCCCATGGGCAGCTGTAGTTGGCGCCCTTAGTAGCATCGGGAAGTCGGAATGACCGCCAGTCAGTGTGGGCCCGGATGGCCTGGTGGAGGAGTTGCAGCTGTCTAGGTCGTTCAATGGCGGTCTCAGCGTTCACTTTCTTCAGCTCGCCAAAGTCGATCAGGACCGCTTTTCTGTCCTTCTTTGTCAAAGACTTGCCAATCTTCTTCTCCTCTTCCATAAGCTTGGCAAAGTTGTCATCAACAGCCTGCTGGGCTGATTTGATGAAATCATCGAGAACCGATTTGACAAAATCACTGTCTCTCTCTCCAAGTTTAGCTTCTTTGATGATGTCATCAGCACGATCATCCATGGAGCCAAACCGGAAGTAGGCTTTGATGAGATTGCGCTGCTCTTTTTCCGACAAAGGACGCCTAGGGTCACGGAGCGCAGCCTGTTGTTCCTCTTCTTCTTGCTGCTGCTCGCGTTGCCGCTTCTTGAGACGATCTGCCCTGTCAGTCTCTCGATTGCGGTTCTTCATGGTGGCTCGTCGTGGAGCACTCTCTGCCGCAATCTTTGCGAGGTATTCATCATTTTGTTTCTTCTCTTCCTCCGCCTTGATCTCAGCCAGCTTATCGGCCGGGATGATCTGGTCCCAATCAAGGTTAATATCATCCACCTTGACGTCGGTAATTTGCATGAAGTTATCCCAGTCAATACCACCACTGCTAAGATTGATCTTGTCGTCAACCTTGGTCTTGGTAACTTCAGCATTCTCAAGAATGGAGTCAATATCTAGTTGCTCGAGGCGTTCCTGGTTGCCGCTCTGCTCAAACATCTTGGATGATCGCATCTTCAGCACCATCTGGATATCTTCGGACGAAGAGGGACCATCGGTTTTCAATCCCTTTTTATTAAGCTCTGCTTGGAGCGAGGCCTTGCCGTCATCGGTCACACCAGCTTGGATGGTCAAGTACTCAAGGAGAAGCTTGTTGCGAGCGCGTTCAAGAACCTCTTCCTCAACAGTTTCCTTCGACACCAACCGATAGATGTTGACAGGACGCTTCTGTCCGATACGATGAGCTCTCGCCATGGCCTGCAAATCCGCTTGGGGATTCCAATCCGAGTCAAAAATGACAACCGTGTCTGCAGTCATCAGGTTGATTCCCAGACCACCAGCTCGGGTGGAGAGAAGAAAACAAAAGTCCTCGCTGTCATCGGCATTGAAGTGATTGATCGCCATACGTCGGGGGCCGGCACCGATAGTACCGTCAAGCCTCTGGAACTTGTAGCCTCGTAATGACAAATAGTCGCCAAGAATATCTAACATTTTGACCATTTGGCTGAAGATCAAAACACGATGGCCATCCTTTTTTAGCTTGGAGAGAAGTTGATCAAGCAACATCATCTTTCCGCTACTGGCGATCAAGCCCTTGATTTGGTCTTCGCGGCGAGTGCTGCCAGCCAGCACCTTTTCTTCGGCGCCCGGAAACATGTATGGGTGATTACTGATCTTTTTCAACTCCATCATGATGTTGAGCAGAGAGTTCTTGTGTCCATTTGTAGCGTCACACAGGGCGGTGTAATTTCGCGTCAAAATGTTCTTGTAGTAATCCAGTTGCACATCAGAGAGCTCAACACGGATAATCTTCTCCGTCTTGGGAGGCAAATCCGATTCGACAGTCTCTTTTGTTCTCCGCAGGATGTAGGGTGCAATGGCTTTGTGGAGCTCTTGGAGCTTCTCTTGGGCATCAGAGGCGGACAATGAGTCAAGGTCCTCGTCGATATTAACTTTTCCAGGATTCAAGAAGTCAAGCAGAGCTGACAGCTCAGCCAAATTATTCTGGATGGGTGTTCCGGTGATCAAGACCTTGCATGGGATTCCAAAGCCTAACAGGCGAGAGTACAGCTGGGATTCACGGTTCTTGAGGCGGTGAGCCTCATCAACAGCAAGGGCTTGCCACTTGATTGATGAAAGAAACTGCCAGTCTTGAAGGATAAACTCGTACGATGTGACCAGGACGTTGAACTTTGGCTTCTTTGGGTTACCATCCACGAGTAGTTCATGTTCGCGAATGATGCTACGCGCATCTTCAGGTCCCAGATAGACAACATAGTTCAAATCTGGCGACCAATTATTGAAGGTATCGCACCAGGCAGGGATGACACTAAGAGGGGCAACCACGAGCGAAGGGCCCTCCTGGCGACGAGAGTTGCGTAGCCAGCTTAGAAACGAAACGGTCTGCACTGTCTTGCCGAGACCCATTTCATCGGCCAAAATTACGTTGTTGGCTCGGGTCCAATTGAGACAGAGGAAGTTTAGGCCTTTCAGTTGGAAATTCCGAAGTTCACCGAACTTGATGTAATCAGGCTGCTTTTCGAGCTTGATCATCCTTGAGCGAGTGTCAGGGTTAGATTCTTTCCGATCCGACTGCCATGAACGAGAAGCACGATCAAGGTACTGATCAATCTTGTCTTGGAACTGGGAACTGATGTCGGAGGCAGCCTCCCACGTGCACTCTTCGTAGGTGAGGCCTTTCCATTTCACAAAGTACTCGTCGCCGTCGTCACCATCTCTGACGGCGACGACTCTCTCCACTTTGGTGAAGTCTTCAAAGGCTTCTTCTTCTCGTTCGCGGTCAAGAAAGAACTGCTCTTTGGTCTCTGGGGGAATGTCGTCACCAAATCGGATATCCAACTCTTGGTCTACAAGCTTGCGAAAGTAGTTTTCGACCTTGCGGAAACCACGAACATTGCGGAGTTCGTCGAGAGTTTCCCAGCTGTCATGCAAGTGCGATTTCCCTTGCCACTTAATGAAATACTCAAAATCATTACGGCTTGAGTCATAGGCGAGCTCCAGACCATCCTTCAGTCGGTGACGCACCACTTTTTCCACATATGGTGAGTCGTCAACATAGTCGGCTACATAGTGGGCAGTAGCGAGTTCGTCTTCATCTTCTTCATCGTCGAAGTCGCTCTCTTCGTATCCGCCTTGTTGCACGACTTGCGCCGCCCGACGACTCGACCAACGTTTCTCTGCGAGGGCGAGAGCCGGTTGCGACTCGCGCTGTTGACGTGCCTTCTTTTGTTGGCTTCGAGCCCGAGCTCCGCCGTATGTATCTGAGTCCGAATCCGAATCATTTGTGGATGCGCGCAGGGTTGGAGTACCAATCTTGGAGGCTGGAAGCGGAGGTCAGGCACGCTCCAGGAAACAAAAGGGTCAAGGGAAAGTATCTAGAGGCGGTTACTTACAAGGTCGCGAGGTCTCAACGCGTCGCCGCTTAGTATTGCGGCGATTAACAGGAGCCACGTCGGAATCCGAGTCAGACTCAACCTGTGGCGCATAAGTTAGAGGATGGCTCCAAAGTAGATGATGGCCAACAGCAACATACAATTTTGCGTTGTTCCCGTGGTCGGGTCTGCAATTGCCGGTTAGTGAGCACAATGGTGTGACGGTGAAAAAATTTTAAGGCCTTACACTTCTACGAAGGCCATAGAGTTCTGGATTGGCCTTGATGTACTCATCTTCGCCAACGGGTGCCTTGCGTTTTGAGGTTCTATTAGAGTCGGTAGAGCTGGCATGCTCTTCGGCCGCGTCCTCATTCTGCGATGGCGCGCTCTCCTCCATGTCAAAGTCGGCATCATCGGACGCGTTATCTTCGCTTGATTGCTCACTCTCGGACATCCGAGTATCGTCATGAGCGATGTTTGACGCATCGTTCGCATCGTCCGATGGCGATGGGGATGAACGGTCAAGGGGTAGGTCGTCAGCTTCAGGGGAATCATTATCGTTCAGGTGGCCACTCGTATCGAAAGTAGAGTCGATTCCATCATCAGGCGACAAGTGTCCATTGGAAGGACCCCCCAGAGTAGGGGTGGACATCATGACGGTGTTGGCAAAGACTGCCTGCTGCAGACGCGACAACGTTAGCAGATGATTTCCAGGAGTGGCAGTTTTGGATGAGGGATTAATGATATCGGGCTCGTCCAGCGACCCGGCAGCATCTCATAAACGAGCAGAAGATGCGACAGAGGATGTAAATAATCGACTTGTCGCATTCGGCGCGAGCTGTCGATGGCGAGGCTGACGTCGAGCCGATACCGCAATTGGGAAACTCAGGCGACCACGGTGATATCTACCGAGTCGCGCACGCGTGTATATTGGCAAGAAGCATCATCTCCATCAAAAACATGTACCGGACGGCATATATATGTGCATCGGAGGCTGGGATCGCGACTTATACGGCGAGAGTCGAGGCGGGATCGGCAGCAGACAATGGGCGGACGAGCGTGGGATGCAGCAGCATAGGAAGACAGGCAAGGGCAACTTACAAGTCATTAATGAATGACGTTCAGGAAACTAACGGCATCTAGAAGGAGTTGGGAGCACGTCCGGGGCAGCTTTGCGGGTTCGGAGGCCGGACGGGGGTGGCCGTGGTTGAGGTGTGAAGGAGACGGCGGGAATGTCACAAAATGCACTGGTGGAGAGGCAGGAAAGAATTGGATGCACGGGGTGAAGGTCCGAAAGCACGGCCGCGTTTCTAGGCAGGCCAAACCTGATTGGGCCATCCAAGTTGTTCTGTCACGTGACCTACGCAGGTCCCCTTCGCTGCTGCTCAGCGAACCAGTCCCCATTAGACGTCTCCATACGCTGAACAACAGGCAAACACAGGACATTAGGGTATACGGGAGTCCTGATAAATGAACCAACTAATCCAATATACTCTACGAGTCCGTTATAGATGCATATTTTTTAAATCGCATGGATTTGTACGTGCTTATCCCTATAACAGGCTCCCCGTTCAGCGTCATCAGACTTTAGCATCTTACCCTACAACTCTGTTAAAATCACAAGGCACGCTCTAATGACCAAATTAGTCCAGCATCTTTGATGTGTGTTGATTGTTTTTCTTTTTTCTTTTTGGTGAAAAAATGGTCCTATCTGGTTTTCTTTCGAGCTTTTTTTTTATTTTTTTTAGGGGTACTTCATGCGGCTGAAAATGGGCTGGGTTGGGATGTAGAGCTCAATCGTTTTAACCAAATTAACCTACCAAGGTCAAGGCCAAGGCCGAGGTATCATCTCACTTTTGTTACCCTACAAGGTATGGGCATATCCATTTTTGGAGTCATCCCCTACCACATGACAAGCAACGGGACATTCAACAAGGTGAATTCGTGCTCGCACACAAGAGCCACCACCAATGAAATGGACTCGTAATGCCTTGAAATTGCTTAGATCACGAGTGTCGCTATCGGCACCATCGCATAAAGACCTGGCAGAATAGCTGCAAGCTAGAAATCACACCGTCAAAACGTCAAAGCAGTCTCAATAGTGAAACGCGCAGGCGCCAAGTCACACTGCACACAAATACACGCAAAAAAACACCTGGCAGTGGCTGGCGGCCTAACAGATTCACAGTTCAGCGATCCCCCACTGCCCTGCCCCGCCAAAGTGGACGATTCACAAGACGAGAAAAATTGATGACCACACCGGGACATCGCCAACACAACTCTGCTACTCGCCCTTACCACCCCCTTTCCCTGTATTCCTTTTCCTGTTTCCTCCCAAGGAGTCTCGTCCAGCACTCTGCGTGCCCCTCGTCTCCTGCGCCCGCGCAAGCTTCTCCCCGTGTTGCACTCTCCTCCCGTGCTGGCGCTGTCTTCCTTTGTTCCACTTTTTTCTATTTGAAAACCTGATAAAAAAACCTACCCAAAACCCCACCTCGCACTCGTTGGTCGATTTCTGTGTCTTCACCAGTCGCAAACATGTCGGACAAGCTTACGCGGTATGTATTGCCGTGATCTGGCTGGGTGCAGCTGACATGAATTATTCGACTCGACGCTGACTCATGTTCTCCAGTATCGCCATTGTCAACACTGACAAGGTTCGTCGTCACCTCTACATGGACTCTGTGCCCCGCCATCAAAATACTGACCCCTCCCTCCGTAGTGTCGACCCCGAAAATGCCGTCAGGAGTGCAAAAAGTCGTGTCCCGTCGTTCGAAGCGGAAAGCTTTGCATTGAGGTTTCTCCCACCGACCGCCTCGCTTTCATATCTGAGTCGCTTTGCATTGGTTGTGGTATCTGCCCGAAAAAGTGCCCCTTCGAGGCTATCACCATCATCAACCTGCCCACCAACCTCGAGAGTCAGGTCACCCACCGTTATGGCCCCAACAGCTTCAAGCTGCATCGTCTTCCGATGCCCCGACCCGGCCAGGTCCTCGGCCTGGTCGGTACCAACGGTATCGGAAAGAGTACTGCCCTGAAGATTCTCAGCGGAAAGCTCAAGCCTAACCTGGGCCGCCACGACAACCCCCCTGACTGGGAGGATGTCATCAAGCACTTCCGTGGTTCTGAGTTGCAGAGTATGTGACGAATTCACCAATGCCACCCCTGTGCGTTTATGGCACCTTGCTGACCGTTGTTAGACTACTTCACCAAGTTGTTGGAGGATGACCTCAAGGCTGTTGTCAAGCCTCAGTATGTGGACCAGATCCCCAAAGCTGTTCGCGGCACCGACAAGAGCGTGCGGTTTTTGATTGAGAGCCGTGGTAGCCTGGGAAATACTCAGGAAATTGCTGATGCTCTTGAGCTCAACCACATCATGGACCGTGACATCACCCTCCTCTCTGGTGGTGAGTTGCAGCGTTTCGCCATTGGAACCGTCTGTGTTCAGAAGGCCGACGTCTACATGTTTGATGAGCCTTCATCCTACCTCGATGTCAAGCAACGTCTTAGTGCTGCCTCCGTTATTCGATCCCTCCTCCGCGATGATGACTACATCATTGTCGTCGAGCACGATTTGTCCGTCTTGGACTACCTTTCCGACTATATTTGCGTTCTTTACGGAAAGCCTGCCGTCTATGGTGTCGTCACTATGCCTTACTCGGTCCGTGAAGGTATCAACATCTTCCTTGATGGTCACATCCCCACAGAGAACTTGCGATTCCGTGATGAGTCCCTGACCTTCCGTATTGCTGAGGGTACCGACGACTTTGCTATTGACAAGTCTCGTGCATTCAAGTACCCTAAGATGGAGAAGACGCTCGGAAACTTCAAGCTCAACATCGATGCTGGCGAGTTCACTGACTCCGAGATCATCGTCATGATGGGAGAGAACGGTACTGGCAAGACCACCTTCTGTCGACTTTTGGCCGGTGCCCTGAAGCCTGATGGCAAGTCTGGTGTTCCCGAGATGAGGATTAGCATGAAGCCACAGACCATTACACCCAAGTTTGACGGTACCGTTCGCCAACTCTTCTTCAAGAAGATCAAGCAGGCCTTCCTGTCTCCCCAATTCCAGACCGATGTTGTCAAGCCTCTTAAGCTCGACGATTTTATCGACCAGGAAGTTAAGAATCTGTCCGGTGGTGAATTGCAGCGTGTTGCCATTGTTCTCGCCCTCGGTATCCCTGCCGATATTTACCTCATTGACGAGCCCTCTGCCTACCTCGACTCCGAGCAGCGTATCATTGCCTCCAAGGTCATCAAGCGATACATTATGCACTCCAAGAAGACTGCCTTCATCGTCGAGCACGATTTCATCATGGCTACCTACCTCGCTGACCGTGTCATTGTCTTTGACGGAAAGCCTGGTATCGATGCTCACGCCAACACTCCCGAGTCTCTTCTCACCGGCTGCAACACTTTCTTGAAGAACTTGGACGTCACCTTCCGTCGTGACCCTACCAACTACCGACCTCGTATCAACAAGCCCGGCTCGCAGCTTGACCAGGAGCAGAAGCTCGGTGGAAACTACGTAAGTGACACCCCTCCCGACTCATGTGAGGACAGCTGAATCATGACTAACGCATATTTGCAGTTCTTCTTGGAGGAGGGGCCCGAGACCAAGAGCTAAGGGCATCCCTAAGGACACTTTCCCTCTCCACATTGAGGCATATCCTGGCGTTTGGGGCGTTCAAAATGGAAATTCGCTCAAGGAGCGGAAGAGCGGGCACAACCGTGTTTTGGGAATAGAGGAGCACAGCGCCGGCGAGGATGACGACCCGGAAGAATGACAATGGCGACGGCAGCATATCCCCTGTTGTCTGGTCCTATGAAGATGCGGTTTGCCGCAGGAGTTTGTGGTGGATTTGCCTTTTTTTTATCGACTTGACTGGTTGCCAACTCGTGCTCATTGCCATTTCTTCGGAAATGGACATGCTGCGACTGAACTGCTGAGGCAAGGACAGGCGAATCATCTTCATAGATTGAGGGACAATGGGTCAAGCGGGATTGCTGCCGTCTGGTTTCCTACCTCGCGGGAAACTCACCACAAGTTAGATGGCTGTCATTTAAGTTCCACACAAGAGCATGCAATAAAATCACTGGATCGTCATATACATCTAACAAAAGAGGTGACATGCGTGCTCGTCATGGAAGAGCACACACTGTGTCTATTATTATTCTAATCTAACTACTCCACCAAGCACCGCTACAACCGAGTTACGTGCAAATCAGAGGCTCGATACCAAAGGAAAGGCAGGAAACATACTAGGCGAATATCAAGCTCTGGGGTTTAAAGATACGGTTTTTTTTTGAAGTAGGAAAGCAAGAGAAGTCATCCACCAATTAATCGGCCCTGGATTGTCTGTAGGGAATTATTGGAGATGGAAGCCTGTACTTGAGAGTCATCTCGCCCACCAGCCATATTTGGGGAAGGTTGACGATGCCGTTGCGTACGTACCGAGGAAGCCCATCGGTTGCGTGCCAAATCGTCCTTCAAGGTGAGAATAAAGGGGGTAGAGTTCACCTAGTCCTCCTCGATTTCGCCTTCCTCACTGCCAGAGTGGACATCTTTGTTGGGGGGCGGAGGTGTTTTGTTGCGAGGGCGGGATTCACGTGGTGGACTGTGCTCGCGGGATCGCTCTCTTCTTACTCGCTGTTTCATGGTTAGCTTGATTGAGTATGGAGTGGGGTATGAATGAAGGGTGTCTTGCCTTCGAATCTCTAGAATCTCGTCGCGTGTAGTCATCTTCGTCATCAGGACGGCGTCGTCGGGAACCTGACGGGCGTTCATCTCCATAGGGAAGCTCGTCATACGAACCTCGGTCAATGCGGCGGCGGTACATTCTCTCGCGTTCATCCTCCCGGTCTCTTCGCTCACGATCATAATGGCTGTCGTCGTCACGACGAGAGCGAGAGGGTCGGTCGTGGTCGCGGTCTCGCTCGCGATCACGATCTCGTTCACGTTCTCGGCGCGGCGGCGGCGGCGGCGACAAGCGGTTGCGATCGGACCCGAGCAGACCTTCAGCCATGGAGGACTTGCGGTGGTTGCGCTCTCGCTCGGCGATGGCCTTGCGCCTGTCTGCCTCGTATGCATCTGGCTCCGGACTGCGACTGCGTCGAGAACTGCGTCCTCCGCTACGATGAGATCGCTCACCTCTGGATCGGTCTCTTTCGCGGCGATGCAAATCTCGCTCGGTAGACATGCGGTCGCCGCGTCGCCTGTAGCTTCGGTCCCCATCGTCTTCCTTCTCGCGCAGTCGTCGGATATGTTTGTCAAAGACACTTCGACGAGCATCCTCGGAAGTGATGGCCTGGAACTCGTCTGATTTCAAGAGTCGAGGTCGTACCTTTTCATAAGTGTCATTTGCTGTAATCGGGGGCTCCATGCGTTTCATGTACGCCCGTAAATCGTCGGCGAATCTGCGCTGTTGACGCTCTGATTGCCTGTCATCTTCCCTTCTGGAGGAGCGCTTTTCACGGAGCTGTATCCGGTTAGTCATCGAGACAACAGCCCTCTTCATGGAAATGTGACGACATACCCTGTCGAAAACGAGTTTGAGAACGTCACGATCAATGTTAGCAGTTCGTCGATCATCCTTCATGAGGGACAGGAACTCTTCAAAATCGCTCGTGGGTGTGAGCTCAAACCGCTTGTCCTGGCGATTGTTAGAACTAAACGAGAAATGGGATCTGCTGTGGCGACTTACTTCAAGAACATCGAGAACATCATTTCTGGGCCCGCGCAGGCCGCGTTCTTCCTCTTCAACAATATCCCAGAAGAGTTCCTGGGGAGATGAGCCACTCAACCCGGCCATGTTAGTGTATCGCTCATCATTCTTAATGAGGGCCACAATCTGAGACCACTTTGTTCCGGCGTTGATCTTGCCATCTCGTCGAAGCTCACCAAGGAGAGATCGGAAGGCGTCTCGCGCTTTGCGCTCCTTGCGGAACCTCTTGTTCTTCTCTTCCTGTTTGGTGTCGTTGAATTTGCGCTCAAGCGACTTCATGTGGTTTTGGAAGGCAGTCAAAATGTCAAACTTGGTGAGAGCCTGGTACTTTTCATCATTCTGGAAGGGTTGGGTGGATGAGATGATACCTTGCGCATCGGACCAGCGTGTGTATGGTTCAAGGTTAAGCTTGGGGAGCAAATCGATGAGGCCGTCCATGGCGTTCTTCCTAAGAGATGTCTGCTGCTCTGCATGGCCCTTCTTGAGACTGATAATGTACTCTTCAAAGAGCTGACGACGCTCGCCCTCATCGTTGGTCGAACGAAAAATGGTCTCACCTTCAATCATAGGACGGGCAGTCTTCCAACGAGTATAGTATGTTATTTCGGGGTGTCTCTTGAGCATGGTTTCGAAGTCAGCACGAAGCTTCGTAAGCCTTTCCTTGGCGCGCTCCTTGTCCTGAATGACCATATCCTGGCAGTACTTCTCGAATGTGGCTCTCCGGTCCTTTGGGTCCTTGATGGCGCGGAATTGGGGGTCTCGAGCAGTTGCTCGGATGGTCTGCTCCCAGGTCCAATCGGGTTGGACACTGCTGCGCTTGAGGAGCTTGACAAAGGCGGCCTCAGCTTCCTCAGGAGTCGCGTACTCCGGGTCGTTGGTAGCAGGAACAAAGGCCTGAGCCTTGGGGTCGCTCCCATAAGTCAGTTGACGGGGTTCGGCATACGAATCTCGGTCGCGGTGCTGGTCGTAAGAGGAGTTGCCGTAGCCGCCAGGGCCAGCTCCGGCGCCAGATCCGGGGGTGAATGGGGTCGATGGCGCCGGAGTAGCGGGCTCGCTCGTCGCACCGAGGGCATTCTTGTATGCTTCGGGCATCTCCCACGAGCTCTGCTTCGTCTCAGTGTTATACCAGTACTTGCGACCTCCCTCGGCAGTATACTCCTTCCACGGCTGGTTGGCGAGGGCGCGCTGTTACGCGAAGTTAGCAAGATCATGGATAAGGGTGCGGGGCATGGGGAGGGGTTCTATAGACTAACCTCTGCCGGCGACATCATTTCCTCGGGCTTTGTCCATTGCGTCGCCTTGGTGGTGGGATTGTAGTAGTAGGCTCGGCCATCGGGAGTGTGATGCTCCTGCCAAACCGAAGCCGGCTGGCCGTATGGAGTGGGCGCACCGTAGCCGTTCATCGCGACGACGTCGAGGGTCCGGTGGGCGAGGTTGTGGGTTCAAATAGAGTCGGAGACAAGAGTCTTGCGACGCGTCTCTGAATGAGCGGCTGCGCGCCAGAGGCGATGGGATGCGACGGGAAAAGGGCGGTGGTGGAAGCCGCAGGGTTTCGTGTGCGAGATGCCTTGGAGATTTGCAGGTAGTCAACTTTTTGACGCACAGACCACCGAGGTTTTCAGCAGCGGGCCACCTTCATTGCTATATGCAACTAAACGACCACGTCCCCACTTTCTTTGGACAGTGGCATACCAGACAGCTCCAGGGGAATGTCTGCTACTGGACGAATGACGCAGCTCCAAGACAAAGGCGTAAAAAGGCGTTGAAAAGGAGCTGAAAAAGACAGACACAGCTATTGGTTAAGCGCCACCGTGTCTCTGGGCGAGAATTTAATGCAGCCGCCGTGCTGCTGCTTCCAGCAAACATGGCACAGCCCAATGAAGCTACACCTCAGTCCCCAGAGCAGCTCGCCTCCATGTTCAACCCCGACCGCGCAGCCGACTTCGCAGAGTCGTCCCAATTGACATATCTCATCCCCTCCGAGTCAAACCTGGACTTGGAAGAAGCATTCAGCAACCTCGAGCCCGGAAAATCTCTCCTCTCAATAGACTGCCGAGACTCGTTGTTCTTTGGTCGGTAGTCGCCGCCTCACTCATATCATTTACCCTCACTAACTTCGGTTGTAGATGAGACGGTTGATGTACTTCTCGTGCTGAAAACTGCAGATATTGAAGAAAAGATACTAAGGTCTCACCTGAGCAGACTCACAATCTCGCTTGAGGCTCAGATTGTCAACAGCCCTGCAACGGGCCGTGAAACACCACCCACCTCGGACATCATCTTCACAGGCAATGTTCCTGATATTGAAGACCCTGTGATTGTTGTTGATGAAGAAGAAGAGAGTGGCAGCGACAGCGGCAGCGGGAGTGCTGAGGAGGGCGAAGATGAGGACGGAGAGAAAGCCAACCGCCGGTTTATCTATGCCATCTGGAAAGTCCCCGTGTTCCTGGCGCGCCCTCGAATCCGACTTCACGGACCGTCGGTTGTCTTTTCCGCATCAGCCAGCGTTAAGCCGGAGGTGCAACCAGATCTAGTATCTGCTCGCGGAACTGGATATCTGCAAAGCGGCGCGCCATTGGCCTTCAATTTGCTCGAGTCCTTCCGCAACGACATTGCGCTGGATGGTGTTAGACCTCGCCTATCGGCGCTGCGCGTGTCACGCGTTGCCCCGGTCACCAGGCCACAAGATCTTATGAAGCATATCCGAGCCTTGCAGCGCTTGGAGTTGAAAATACATCCTGTTCTGCATACCAGAATACGCTTCTCGCGACCCAACACGGCGCCATCGAGCTCCGCTGTTATAGCCCTCCTTGAGGTGGATTTCACCTCGCACTTCGACTGTGAGGTTACGCTCGACAAGATCGACCTTTCGATACCGGACAGCACTATCGAGTCTCTCAACGATGACCCCGGCATGCAGCTTCCCCTATCGTGTGTCTCCCACGACCATATTACCTTCCTATACCGCATCGCTCCTAATGAACAAGACATCACTTCAAAGAATCCTACCAGGGATCTTGATATTTCTATCTCCGCCACCGCCCTGGTTGTTCCTGGGAGATGCACCCCTGGCCTGTCTATGTCGTGGACGACCAACCTCGACTTCACCACCCCCGTCAACCCTGGCTTTGGCCCGACCACAGGCTCTGGCATCCAGCGATCTCACCGTCCATCCCAGCTCTCCATCACCGGCCAGGCTGTCCACCCTCTCAAATCACCATCTGCCATCCGCCCCGACGCATTGCCCTCGCTCGAGGCCGCCACCTCCAACACGGAAGCCAATCTTCCCGAACTTGGCATCACCATGACCTTCAACGGGCCCTCGGAGCCGGTCCGTCCTGGTGACCTCTTTTCCTGGACCATCTTCGTTGTGAACCGCGCCTCCGAGCCCAATGCGCCCCCTCCGCGAAAGCTCGCCCTCGTTGCGGTGCCGAGGCGCCGCCGAAACGAGGTACGCATGGTCCGTCCTCCGTCAACCGGGGGTCGGCGGCGCGGCGAGAAGGAGGTTGCTGATGCAGTACTGGACGAGAACGTTCTCCATGCCATGCAAAGGAACTTTGCCGTTGAGCCAACCGAAGTTGTTTGCCTGAGCGCTGACACTCGGGTAGGACCGCTGGCACCTGGAGCCTGCCATGTTGTTGAACTGCAGTTCTTGGCGCTGCAAGAAGGAATAGTAGGCATGGAAGCTATCAGAGTTGTCGATCTTGGATCTCAGGAGCACGTAGATATTAGAGAACTGCCCACAATGATGGTGGAGCCGGCGGCTGCATGAATTTGAGTAATTTGAGTTGGGATTACAAGCTCTTGATTGGTTCATTTGAATTCTGCAATAACGCGTCATGTCTTGAAAGTCATTATCCGTGCAGTGTTCCTCCCATGATTCCAACGCCATTTAGTAATGCTCTATCTCTTGATTTGTATGCAATGTACCCAACGTAAACACCATCTATATGCTCTGGTAAAACTCATCATAGGTCATCCAAGTCGTCATCCCATCCTAGCTTTTGGTAAATGGACAGTGGCTTCATAGCGGGTGCGTCTTGCTCGGGGTCCATCTCCATAGGCATCCTTGCAGTCGCTTTGATTGGTGTAGCAAAAACGTCTGCGTCCCTGGGCAAGGCTGCGTCGAACATTCTGTGGCTCTTAATTGCACTTCCTGGTACAACATAGTCGTCGTTAGGCATGGCCCTCCTCTGCCCCAAGGGTGACCAGGGCGGCTGTGAAGGCTCATCGGTTTCAAGTCGATTAAGGAACCTCGACCCTTTGGTGGGGGTGCTGTCAATTCTGTCCAGAGGCCGAGAGGGAGTGTTTCCAAACGGATCTTCGTGTGCTCCCCGCAACCCTGTCGAAGGAATCCTTGACGGAAGACTTGAGGGGGGGATTAGCTCTTCGGTGGTCATCATTGGTATGTCAGCCATGGACTCAGATGTTTTAGCAAACATATCCTTGAATCGATTGTTTGTTGGCGTGGCCTTCACAATAGGCGGACCAACCGCAGTTCGCGCAGGTTTTCTCACTTCTGTACATTTTGTCAGCTGATCGAACGATGAACGCCTGATGTTAGTGACTTACTCTTTGCTGAAAGGCCTGTTGATGTTCGGCGCTCTGCCGCATCCACTAGCTGCTTACTGACAGTTCCCCGCTGTGGTTTTCTGAGAGCGGAGATGGCGTCTTTTAACTCAGCCTCGACTATGGCCCTCTTGGTCGCCTTGGCATCTTCCAAATTGGACATGCTAACATTTCGTGATAGGGGACCGCTTCTCCTGTTTGACAAGTCGAGATCACCCTTGAGAGCACCCTTCACGGCTGCGGGCTCGCTACCTTCTCGCTTGACGCCTGGTAAAGATGTGGATGTTGCAGAACGCATGAGGGCAATCATGTTGCTCGGGCCTCTGGAAACACTTCGGCGATGTTGTTCAGTGGAGAGTGCACGCTGAAGAGTTCTTGGCTGTTGACCAAGGCCGGGCCTCTTCGTAGCGGCACCAGGCTTCAGGTCTCGCTTGCTCGCAGATCGCTTTACACTTCTCGATTTTGAAGGTTTCACGATCACTGGACCGCCCAGTTTTCGGTTGATGGCGTCGCATAGTTCCGGAATTCGTGCCGAAAAGCTGAAAATAGTCAGCATCTGAAGTACTGGATTGATCGTAAAACTTACAAGGGGACAATGACGTCAACACAAAAGTCCTTCAGAGGCTCAGATGACGCTTTCTGCTCGATCTGACCGCCTCCTGGAGTGCGCGTAACTTGCGAATCCTCAAGGAGAAGCTGTTCATCGGAGGCAGTAGATTGCCAGATGGTTAAACGGTCGGCATGAACATCAACAAGGACCGGCAGATTGTGCTTGTTCCGCTTCTTAGCAGGTTGAGAGGTCATGCTTGCCTGAGAATCTGCAAGTCCGGGCAATGGTGGAAGCTGACTGTCCTCTGCCTCTTCAGCTGCCCTCAAGGGGGTCAATGCTAAGATTTCCAAAATGAGTATCATCTGTAACTGAGTTTCTCGGGTCCGAAGCATCGAGGCCAGAGACTTGATCTGTTGGGGAGAGACGTTGGTTTCATCCTCCTTGAGCTCAGGTTTGTTCGCAATCCACCACTTTTGGATGTGCTCCTCCTCGTAAGGGTATAAGCCGTCTTTGCCAAGCTTCATCTTTTTGGTTCGGCGCTTCTTCTTTCGTCCTTCATCAGAGCTTTCGATGATCATCTTCATTTTGGCTACGATATGCGGCATAGTCTCACGATATTTCTTGTCAATTTGCACCGTTGTTAACACAAGAGTTTTGAGAAAATCAATCAGGTCACCCATATCAAGATTGGATTCTAAGTCGAGGTGGAATGCGGAGCGCGCTCGAGACAACGGTCCCTTGGCAAAATACGCCAGTGAACCCTGAGTAAGTTAGTACAGTTCCAACCTAGACAGTGTGAGAGACAAACCATGGATTTGTAAAGTGCCTCAAAGTATTGGGTCCTGATAACCTCAAAAATATTCTCGGCAGTTTGCTGTGGGGGAGATCCAGAGAGATTTCTCGACTTGGAAGCCGTAGCGGGTGTTGTCGGGTTAGGCTTGGGCTCGGATTGAGATTTTGGTAGCCCATCGTGTTTGAGAGTAGGCGATGGCAGCTGCGATTCAACGGGGTTGGGCGTTTGCTGGGCAGGTTCTTCGGGCTTGGCTGCGTCGTCGAATGTCGATATAGACTGTGATCTGGGCCGTTTACGGACAAGGGACTGAATGGCTTCAATTGCGGCTCGCTTCACTTTCTGTTCCTTGTGCAAGTGTGGTGTCGTCAGCGCTGTGGATGCGCTTTGTCGGGACTCTGGTCTCGAAATGGGTCGGATCCGCTCAGGACATATGGCGCTGGCATGCTTAGCGAGGTCTTCCAGATCAACCCAAGAACCGATTGGGCACGTTAGGTAAAGTCCATTTGATTGTCTCTCGAGCGCGTAAACATTGCGGGTGGATTCGTATCGCACGAGGAGAACCACAGGGACGGAGCCCACTCGACTTTCCAGATCCAAAACTTTGATGTGAGCCTCGAATAATCGGCCAGGCGATAAGTCGGAGTTGGTTACGTGAAAATCAATACATGATAACGAGAGATTTTCGCGATGAAGCACCATCAATGGCTGCACGACTCGGGGTTGTATGTGGAGGTTTGGCGGGTGCGGCTTAGGACGATATCAGAGGTCAACAAGAACGAGATATCAGTGAGCAAGAGTGCAAAACCAACCTTGAGCGCAATTGATGGCTTCAGCAAATGATCCATTGTCACAGAGTCCTCTCTTTTCCTTTTCTTCGTCTCCAGTGATGAAGCCCTGGGTCGGGCACCATCTTCACGAACCAATGTGCCCTCGGAGCTTGGCGTCAAAATCCTTGAGCGAGGACGCGACGCGTCGGTGCCGGCGAGGGCAGGAGAGGTCATGGAAGCGATAATAGGCTCATGCACGGCTCATGTAAGAAATAAGATGCAAGAAGAACTGGTGGGCATAATAAATAAAGCACAAAGACCCTGAGCTCAAACAGTGGTGTTTATAGTGATCGTGGGGTTGAGGTGGTAGATAGGCGTGGAGTTCCTGTCTAAAGTGGTTTTCCTGGTTCAAGGGCGGCCAGACGCGTGTGGGCGCGCACGGTTCAGTGACGCCCAGATTGGGCGCGTCTGCCAAAGACCAGTTGCCCCACTTTCGCCATAGCTTGGAGCTTTGTTACTCTTGAGCATCTGCATAATTTTTCTTCTTTTCATTTTACTTATCATCTTGTTTTAAGAACAAAAGTTTAACTGAAGGTATTGTCGCCTACCTAACCTCTCTTGACTGAATGATTTGCAAGGGAAGATTGGCGGTCGGGCAGAATCGCCCCGATGCTGCACTCCCTAGTCACAGTCGTCGCTTAACCTCGAGCTACTCCATGATAAAGCAATGAACCATGTAACCTGCATCCAGCGTGTTGCTCTTGCAAGCGGGGTAATGCATATATACCGCTCCTCATTCAGGACGATGGTACAGGAAAAAGAAAAGAATCGTGGAGGCGGCATAACAAGCGCGTGTTAGTTCCAGGGCCATGGTTTCCAGGCCTCGACGATTTCGCGGTAGGCTCGCACACTCGCCCTTGATTGCAGCTGTGTGTCGATCATGTTGATAAACTCCAGGGGGGGCTTTTAACAATCCCTGTTTTGAGCTTTACCAAACGCAGCCGAGGATGAGTCGAGGCAAAAGCCTCCATGCGCATCATCCCTCGTCATCATCCTCCTTCTGCTGCTCCTGCTCACACCGAACTCGTAGCCTGAATCAGCCTTTGAACACTAGCGCACGGGGCGTTCAGCTGGGTCTTGGAAAGCCACTTTCTCTCTGTTTTACTCACGCTCGGCATCACCACATCTCGCTCACCACATGGAGCGCCACCCCTCCAGAGTTGAGCTGAGCCGAGCCAAGGCCACGCTGAGGACCAGACAGGCCGTTGTAACCGTCAGCCTTAAAGCATCACCCCCTCAGCTGCTAACCGTTTTGCGAGAACCACGATTGCTGCTGTAACCCGAAACGGAATTCCCTGACGAGGTTATCTTGCATCAGACGAAAAGAGGCTGGATGGGGACGCGGACGCAGGCCTGAATGGGAGTGAAGAGCTGAGGGCCAAGGACATGTCCCTCAGGTATCTCTTTGTACCACACATATCATTTCCCAATCTGCAGTTTGGCTGTATTCTCATCCTTGCACGCAGATAGACGGTGGGCATCCCGGGGGTGACAGCGATCAGCAGCGACAAGTCACACAGGCGCACCAACAAGGTCACGTCGAGCGGTAGAAGCGAACGTCCCTCCTCTTGTTCGCTATGCCCGTCTCCCCCTCTCCCTCTGGACTCCCAGCTCTCAAACAGGCCTCTCCGTTGCTCCTCCTCTCCACGAGAGCTCTCCAAAGCGCCCAATCAATCATGTCCAGGTCGACCCTCCATCCCATGCCCAGAACCTTGCCAGTAGCCGCTGATCACCTTCGCACGCTAAAACAGCTTAGCGGGAAAATCGGGACAGGGAGGGTGGTGGACGGGCAGGGGTTTGTTGCGGGTGTGGGGGCCGAAGCTTCCGGGGACGGGCTTCGGACTGGCCCGCTTTGGATCTCCGTGTTTGTCTGTGAGTGTGAACCATAACAGTGACAGGACAGAATGGGTTGCAATGCAGCCTCTTTCTCGGCTGTCAGCTCTGGCGACATGGTATGGTGTGGTGACGCCGACCGCCCATTGGGGAAGTGTTTCCTCTGCTGCGCCGTCCGCCCTGGGTACCAGACCCGTTGTGGACCGTCCGCCTCAATGCGGATGCCTTGCAAAGTGAATTCGGAACTGTTTCTGTCGGGGTCTGTCGGCTTTGGGCACCTGGCCCGAAAACACCACGAGGTTGCATCCATTGCACCCACCCACCTTGCTTCGTTTGGCTGGCATCTAATCGCCCGCTCATCTGCAATGCTTGGCCTTGTCCATTCGCGACTACTACTTCGCAGGTGAGAGCACGGCGTCATCTGCCTGCTTCTCTCCTTGGCCCCGTCGGCACATTTCACGCCACTACCACCAAGGGCTTTCAACGCAAATCACTTCTGAGTTGATGGTTTGGTTGTCATCATTGTTATGTCATATTTGTTATTCGTAGATGATTCCTATATCCTTCGTATCCACTAACCATTGTTTGTGGTCAAAAGTGCCAACAACTCCACCCCCTTTCCATAACCACCGCAGTTCACCCAACCGAATAAGATACTAAGCATCCCTTGTCAAATCAGTGTATAGCCAGTCATGTTGCTCACTCCTTTTGCCCACCCACGGTTCCTTGCCGTGCCCACCCAAAAGCGCCAAGACAGCCCATCCATTACATTAGGGTATGATTCTCTTGCATTCATGATATAAGTCAAAGAAATATTTTTTTGCTTGCTTGCACTGTAACGGTTCTCATTACCGTTAAAAAAAAAAAGCAAGGCGGGATCGTTGGTATTCAACCATACTGTACAATGTTCCGTAAGAGGAAAAGAAGAAATAGGCCGCAGCCAACGGAGATCGGTGTAGGTGCATTGTTGGCCCAGCCGTGTATGCTTCCGCCGTTGAGTAATGTCCGGCCCGTGAAACTTTGCCGCGAGAGACTATCTCTCTCCATGGGTAAAGCTTGACGGTGTCATGTTCATGAATTGCACCTGCCGGTTGCTCTGGCCAGGAGACGATTTGGCCGACACCGAGACATCTGACCAGTTGTATTCAGCATTGCCACCGGAGTAGCCAAAGTAGTTGGGGCCCATCTGTGTGGTATACGATGGTGTTTGAGGCTGGCTGGCGCAACCGTTGGTGATGTAATGCGGAATGCTGCCCGCCAGTCCAGAGACCTCAAAGTCGTTTGAGAAGGCGCTTAGTCCTGGAGTAACAAGGGGTTCGTCGGCTACGGGTCCATCATACCCGGCGTTCAAAGTGAACATGTGATCCATGACACCAGGTGTCGTTGGTGGAGTTCGCAGGGTTGGGTCGTGGATGAGGACATCGGACGAAAACTTCTCGTTGGCAGGGACAGCAGATGATAGGTCGGGCTGGTTCGATACCACCGGTGTGTTGGGAGTGGGGGGCGCAATAGTTGCTGTAGCCGGCGCAAAGCTTGGGGATCGGTCGAGCTGGAAGAGGGCCTCCTGGTTTCGCTCATAGTAAGGGCTTCGAGGTGTTCCAGCTTGTTTGGAGACTCGGACAGTACTGGTGGCTGAAGCGACGCGGCGGATCGAGCTACCAAGGTCGGATCGCCGTCCCAGGTCTCCTGCAGTCTTGGGACTGCAACCTGAGAAGCTGTGAGACGATCCGATCGCTAGGTGTGGGGGGCGGCGGTTTCGGCGGGAAGCAATGTCCATCAATGGGGGCGACTTTAGTGATTCTTGAGAATCAACCTCGAGGTTTCTGTCACCAAAGTCCGATTCGCTGTACTGGGAGTAGGAGTCTTGGACCGAGTTGGGAGACAGCCCAGGTGTTCCTGGAAAGCAGTGCTGAAAGGAAGGCGTGGCTTCACCCTCACCGTTAGGCATGATGATGACTTGGGGGAATTGGTCAAAGCTGGGAAATGACAGGCCATTATCCTGAACATGTGTATGTGTTTCGGACAAGGAAAGAAATGTGCTTGTGGAATCTTGCAAAAAGCCTTGCTGTCCCAGAGAGAGGTAGTCTTTGGCATCGATGGGGTCAAATGAGAGAGCACGATCAGGAGTGGCGTGGGCTGAGATGTACGGGGAAGAAGCATCAGAATGACTAGTCTCGCTCTCATGATCTGGCGTCGCAAGATCCGAAAGACTTGGTTCTGAAACCTCAGTCTTAATGGATGGTCGGCGAGGATCAGGGAAGGGGGCGCTAGAAACAACGCGATCGTTGTAACGATCGCTGTCAGAAAAATGGCCAACCTCAGCAGCAGTCTGCTCCTTCTCCAGCTTCTGCCGGGCAGCATATTCACGGATGTTCTTTTCCTTCTTCTCTCGCGCCCGACGGTTTTGAAACCAGTTCTATTCCCCGATTAGTTTATTACACCACACATGACATGGGAAATGAGTGCCTACATTGATGCGAGCATTGTCAACCCTCATTTGTTCAGCAAGTGCCTTCTTGATGCTGCTGTTTGGCTTGTGATTCTTTTGGAACTCGGCCTCCAGAATCTCCACCTCTTCCTTGGACAAGCGAGGCTTGGGATCATTTGCCCGAGACAATTGTTGGTGCTGGACCAAATGGCCTTGCTGGGCACTATAGATCTCCATTGACTCGGGGAGGTAGGTGGCGTAGCTGGGCAGTTGCGCATATCCGTTGAAGGTACTGGGGCTGCCATTGTATGCCCATTCGGACCATTGGCCTTGGGAGTAGGATCCCATGTTGTTCATTGCGTGCGCACTATTGCCCTAGGAAGCAACCAGGTAGAGGGGCGTGTAAGCGAAGAAGTGATTGCAGCAAGGACGGCGCGAATTGAGCGGGAGTGTCCCGGAGAGATGATGTCGAAGCACGAGCGAGTGAAGGAGCTGGTATCCTGGCAGAACAACAACAAAGTAAAGAATGACTTTGGTGAGTAGAACAGGCTACGGGTGTCCCCAAGTGTGTAAGAGAGCTCAGGAAGGTATGTCGAATGTGGATGGAGGCGGTTGAAGATGGAGGATCGGATCGTCTTTTGAACAATTGCGAAAGGCTTCAATGTATATGAAGGAAGCGAGAAGGGTGCGGTGTGGTGAGACAACGCTCACTGTTGACTCTGCCCTCTAAAGGATGAGGTCGATGAAGGAGGTCTTAAACGAAGAGGGAAGAGCAATGATGGGCTTGATGAGAGGGGCGTGGGAGGGTAAAAGAAGGAAAGACATGTACGCAGCCTTGGGAGCACCGGCAGTCGTCTGGCCCCGTCATGACGGGTCTGCGAGATGGCGTGTGGGTTCGCACCCGAGAGCGAACTGGGGTGACGGAGCAGCCCTCAGGCCCGCCCCTGGAACCCTGGATGCTATCCGTGGTCCCGCAGCCGGGGAGGGGATCACTTCCATTGAGCCCACATGCCCACGAAAGCTTCCCTCTGTGTCTCGAGCTTGAGAGCGCCAGGGTGCCGGAGCGTAGCGCACAGCAGCGCACCGCGGGCCCAGGGTTGAGGTACCTGGCGCGACTTGGGACCAAAGTCTCAACTCCCCATCCCTGCCCACCACCACCCTTGCCTGCCCGCCCTGGCCCCTCGCCCACTCGCACTCCCATCGACAAGGCTGTGTCCGTGGTTTCCATTAGCCAGGCCACCCCAGGGCGTGTGGGGCTGCAGGGCAGGCAGGGGTACGCCGCCGCACCGTCGTGGCGGCGCCCTGGCCAACCCACTCAGTATACTCCCTGGCACCCTGCCTCGGAGAAGAAACGCAGGGCCGGCTATCAAGCTAGGATGGGGCTGCCACCTGGGTGGGATTTGGGGCTCGTCCATCTCGACCTGAACATAACGGTGATTGGCTCAGCGCATCACCAAGTCCGGAGGGCAGCCAGCGGAGGGGGCGGACCCGGATATGGTGGTACAGGAAGTACCACCATGTAAGTCGAGGGGTCAACTAATGCACGACGCAAACTGGCAGGGCCAGGTTCCAGGGCGGCGGCGGAGGCGGCGGCGGCGACCAACACTACTGCCAACACGTTGGCCATGCTATCAAGTGCTCTGGTTTTCAACTTTGCCCATGTCGCGGTCGATGTCGCGTCGTGTCATCGACGTCACCCGAAAGGAGGGATGACATTGTCACCTAAAGCAGAAGTCGATGGGACCCCAAGGGCAGCTGAAGGAGGGGGGAGACCCTTTCACGGTGTAACTGCGACTTGGAGGCGCCGAGGCTGCGGAAACGAGGTGACGGCCAGGAGCTCGCAGGCTGAACCAGCCTGGTACCCTCAGGTACGGTAGAGGCTCCGCGTGCGATGCAGCGTCGTGCTGCTGCCCGCCGGATGGGATGAGACGAACTGGAGGTTCAGGATTTGGTTAGCCGACAGCGAGAAACCCAACCTCGAATGAATCAGAGAATAACAGTGCGAAGAAAGACTTGGGCTTCTAGCGCGTAGGGGCTTCCTTCAGCGCCTCTAGTGCTACGAAATGAGTGTCAGGTCCACTACTCCTGGCCACAGTCGGTTCCTAAGAATCCACTAATAGCGCATGGCGCACAGTTACTCTCACGCAACACGCACGGAAGAACACCCCGGCTCCCCAGGGTCAAGCAGCAACTTCGTCCGAATACACAATCGACAATCTCAGCGCTAACTCCGGCGCCTGGCTGGCTTGTCGGTACGCCGAAGAAAGACAGAAATGACAGGTGCCCCTAGTGTTGGGGAATCAGTTGGCCGTTTCCAGGTACCCGTGCACCTCAATGCCCGCTCGCCACCGTCCACTCGACCAGAGTTGTGCATACAATATTCACGGACTTACCTGGCCATGACCACTTCTCGCTTCTGGAAACAATGGCCATTTCGTTCCAGACTCACGCGTGCCTAACCCAACATTTTGCTTTTTTTTTTCGCCTTGCCCTTGTAGATGCTGGCGGTTGGGCTGGGTCTTGGCACCCAGCTGACAGATGAGTTCCCGCCAGTGCGTGGTGCGTGGTTGTGCAGCTGCGATGCGCCCAGTCGAACATTAACGCCCTCCTCGTTCGCCAAATAGGATAGTTTTCATCAGACAGACTCCGCTCGCTGAATTGGGAGCCCCTTGGGCTGCTGATTAGAGGCCTCTACTGCCCAGGGTCTCGGCAATAGCATGGTCCAAGGTTTTTAGGGACCATCCGCCTGTGCCATGTCCGTACATACGAGCCTGCGGCTGCGGCCCATGCCACCAAGGCCTAGATCTCCTTGGAAGAATTCAAAGACAGTCGTCGCCAAGGGTTGTGTACTTGGCGCCCTCACGCCCGCGCAGGCCATGGCTCGGCTCCTGCTGCTATGGATGTCGGCTCACCAAGACCCTGCCATCCATGGCTGGCTCGGCGACAAAGACAAGACAAGATACCGCGCGCGAACCAAAACAGACAGCTTATTGCATGCGCCTTTGCAAAGTGAGCATCGGAGAGGGGATACTGGCCAATACCCGAGAATCCCTGCCCGGTCGGCCGCGGTCTCACTGTCTTAGCCTGCTGTGCACCATTGAGGCGACGATATTAGCAGAGTCCTCACTGCCCACAACCAACAAGGTGCACTGTCCTGTCCTGTCCAATCCTTCGCACAATCCCGTCTCCCGCTCGAGAGGATTGCCGTTTTCGGCAAGCGCTACGCCGTCCCCACCCCGCAGCTCTGTCGTTTTTGGTGACCCGCTGTGCCCGATGTACACTTGGTGGTGGTCTGCTCGCCCAAACTGTCGCTTAATCCATGTCGTTGATTCGCATGCTGCAGAGCACTCAAGACCAAGACACGAGCGATGGAGAGTCAAACCCATGCTGCCTCGTGCTGACCCTAACTGGCCAGTTGGGATGGTCTCTTATTGATCTGTCACAGGCCGCGATTCGCACTGCACCCATCATCCCCGCCTCAGCTGTCACTCGCGACCTGGCAATAATATTCGCCTAGGCGCCCGGGGTTGAATGCTTGTTATCCCAGGGTGGCACCAGCCTGACGCTTCTGGTGCACAATTTGCAAGTACATGTCGGGCGCACGTACGGATAACAGTGTCGAGCTTCTCCACCCAATCACCAATCATATCGTCAGCAGGCCTCAATCCCCGTGATCCAATCAGGAAGGCATCTGAATGGACACTTCGGTTCCCCGTTGACAGCACTTGCTTTGGGAGTTTCCATTCCCCAAACAACACACCAGGACCACGCATGGCAGCGAGACCCCTGCTCCGGTCTGACTTCCGCCCGGAAACCCTCGCCATGCAACATCGTAGCATCTAATTGACCTCGCGTGGTGTACCCATCCAGACAAGCCTTTCGGGTAATTTCATCAGCTGGCTTAGATTTCCGAGATGCAGTGGCTCAGCAGCCACCTTGCTGGAATCGAAAGAGGGGCGGTGATCAAGCCTCCTCCCAAACTCTACACAGGCCATCGATGGGAACCGATCGTGGCCCGGCCACAAGAGCGCCATTGATCGTAGCCGAACCATTCATCCAGTTTGACGCAAGGATGCTCAAGCCAGCCGTGCCTCGCAAACCGTGGGCTCTAGGGGCGCTACATTGTTGACGGTCGTGGCAGCTGTCCTATCACCGGTCAAGACATTACTCGGAAAACAGACTGGCACGATGGTCGCTCAGTCATTTACTCCAGTGTGGTTTTGGACCACACTGAGTTACAGTCGCTCAGCGTTGTGGATGCGCAGTTCTATTTGCGGTGGCAAAGTAAATTTCCGCTGACCTGCTGCTGCTGAATCAACACACGCAGCCAGAAGCAGTTGCGGCGCATACTGGCAGGTTTGAATAACCAAAGGGTCCCGCCGCCTTGTGAACAACAGACCGTTTCCTGTCCAAAATGCCAACCCTTTGATGGCATTCTACAATGCCGTCTCAATGCCAGGTTCTCGATGTTCTATGAGACGCTTCGTGGCTCGAAGGGACCAGAAACATTTGCCTTGTCCCGCCATTCTTCCCACAACGAGATCTGATACGGGGGACTCGGGGCCTGTCACTGCCCTGATCCACAAGCCACAGGTGGGTGTGTGGGTCGGCAACGCGGGCAGAGTCGACATCTCAGGTACCGAGTGGGGTCTAAACACGACGAACTCACGGAGTGCCCGAAGATAGAACGGTCTCGACTCCAAACAGGACCCTCACAGGATGAAATTCGCAGTTCCGCTTACGGCGGCTTTAACGGAAACAACTCTTGCAGGTTCGCGTCCAATTCACTCGGCTGATACTTCTGGATGAATGCTAGCCAAAGTACTGCAGGTTGTTGGTTTCGAACTACAGACGTCACTCCTCCGAACTTGACCCATCCAGGGGTGATCTCCTTAAGATGCGCATTATGCCGCGGAAGGGGAGGGGGCCAGAGATTCGTGCATGCACGGCCGGGTTTGACGGATTCCACTTGGCACAGCCGGCCATGATGGTAGCACAATGTTGGCTCCCGAAGGGCTCTCCTCTGCGCCTATGGGCCTCGTTACCAACTGGGAGGTGCAGCGATCGACAGTGCTATAAACGGCGAGGCGGGTGCCCAGAACATCGGGGCCGTTCTCGACACCTGTGGGTTTGAATGCGTTTTTCTTGTTACTGACAGGCCTTCGCTCGGGAGCGTGCGTGTTCTGGGGAAAGGGCGGGGAAGATCTTGTCGATCACGTCGGTCACTGCGCTGAGGCTGCGGCTCTGGACCGCCAAAGATAATGCGCAGCACCTGGAAATCCCAAGTCAGCGGTGCCGATCTTCGGGCCTGGCCAATCGACCCCCAATCGGGAAACACGTCCAAAGCCATCCAGGAAAGCAGCCTGCTCGCGCAATGAAATGCTGCATTACCGGGGAGTGGCCGTCCCAAACAAGCAAACGAGACCCCTTGTGAGGCTTTGACCGGCACTTCGGCGCGTCACTTGTTGCAGCCAGCCCCTGTAAACCACAGGCCGCCACATCTGCAGGCGTAGCATCCCCGAGTTGTGAGCGGGTCTAGAAAATGGTTTTCATCATGAATTGCATTGCTAAAGCGCTTGTCCGTCGCCTTAAGTCTGCAGTAATGTCCAGAAGCTTGAAGCTTGGGGAACATGGTTGATCCCTGATGGCCAGCTTTAGCTACGGAACATGTCTCCAAGCAATAGTTACGGCCCCTTTCCCAACGAGGACAGTGCGGTTTTCAATTGCAACCCAGCCTTCCGAAAAGAATCGGTGAAAGCATGTCGTATGTTGACTCGTCATCCAAGCCCTTGTTTATCTCAGCTGCCCAGCTTCGCGCTGGGACATTTCAGTAGAGAGCTGGCTGCTACGCCTTCCCAGCAGAGACAACACTAATGAGCGTGAAGCTTGGCGCATCCCTCATCGGTCATTGGCTGCTCGGGAGAGCGACAGGTCCAGGGCTTAGCGTCCACGAGGCAAAGCTAGGCTCGTCGGCATGTCTCATGCCTGCCAGATACTCCTACCCAAGAACGCTGCCTGCCACGAGTTGATGTGATCTTAAGCGGGTGCGGCAGGTCACTTGATTTGGTTTGATCACAAGGATCTAGTTATCAGATCGCCTGGGAATCCTTCCCGTGCACGTTATGGAATGAAGGCGCGCCAGGCGTTTTGACATTAAAAAACAAGACTGTCCGTGTCGTCGGGTGGCGGCCTAAATGGGGGTAAGGTGGGATTGGCAGATGTGCTAGCTACCAAAACGCTGGGAATCTCTAGGTCACAGCAACTTGCGTAACCCGTCGAGTCCCGTCGGGTCGGATCAACATGGAAGGGCCAGCACGTACTCCAAACCTCCTTCAACCACTGGTCCAGGGCCACCTTTGCCCAAGCGACGCCTCCAGCCGCAGCCAAGGGTAGTCAGCTGAATGGCGACAGAATGGACAATGGTTGGTCTGGGCCTATGTTGAACAAGCATCCCTCGTCAAGTAAGCACGGGAACCATCTCGAGCGCTTCAGGGCCGGGAATGGATCAAGAGTCCAGCTGAGGCCAGGCGGACCCTGAGAACCCTTGCAGCAGATGGACACGCACACAGGACGACGACGACGATAATTCGACTGTGGTCATCCTCGCAGCTCGCTCACTCGTTCACTCGTTCACTCGGCAGCGAGTCGGCCAAGCCGTTGAAAAAAACGCAGGTGGATATGTCCAGCCTGCGGCGCATTCTGAACGCCATGCCATGCTCTCAGCTCTGATCGGGACAGCGCCATGCCTATTCCAGATGGCCCCCATGAGGTACCTAGAGCGACATTGCTAGGGGAAGAAGGTGCGTCGAAGATAGTACAGGCGGGTGACGGATGGCTGGGTACCCTGTCCAGGGACCAGCAGGGGGGCGCGCGTGCAAACGAACAAGGACAGGCAAAGGTGGCCATGGCGCCGCCTGAAAAAACACACAAACTGCTTAAAGTGGACGACATGGAGGTGTCGTGTTTCTCAACTCGTCGAGCAAGGGCCAAACACGGATCCATCTCACACGTGGCCGACCAGCCCGGGAGCTGGGACAGCGCTAACCCCCCGGGACGATGGCCCGCGCGCTGCGGAGAGGGCATTTGAGCTTGGGTCTGAGAGGGCTGGAATCTGTGGGCACAGTTCTGGGCGGCCTTCAACAACAGACGAGGGTCGCAAAACAGGAAGTTTTGAGTGCAGATCCCTTCGACGAACAGGCCTGGAACGTTTCTCCAGTGCCAGGAATAGAGGCCAGACCTCGAGATCCGGGGCCAGACTCTGATGTCTGCCAGGATATCGTGCGAGACACGGCGGCGACCGGAGTTCCAACAAGGCAGATGCGCGGAATTCTGAAGCGAAGGACTGACTGGCCGGACACCAAGGTACACCGAGACGCCGCACACCAGCGAGCGACAACAAGCACCACGTAACTGGCACCACTTCAACTAAAAGCCCACTTGGGAGAGAACAGACATTGCGCCGGTATCGTGGGAAAGGCTGGCGCATCCCAGGTTCCACGCTGGGAGACCCATTTAGTGCGACCGTTTTTTTTTCCTTGTGGAAGCGAGCGCGGCAAATGTAACGAAGTTCTCACCAATCCCCATTTCCGAGACGCGCACCGCCAAAAGACAACGACATGGTCCGAGTGCACCTACCTAATATGAATCAACGGCCGCAATTCCCAAGGCTCCGGTTCATTAGGGGGGTTGACAGCGCGATGTTCGGCGTCGTCATCCCCTTACGGGAGTGCTAGAGTATTCCGATTCGGGGGTGAACTGTGGCGGGTGACGGCTGACTCGCCGTTTGCTGTCACCTCGTTTGTGGGCCAATAAAAGGGCTCGGAAGGCGACGGGGCCAATGCTGGGTCCGTCGTCTGAAGGCGGCGACGGATTCAATTGCTGCTTGGCAGGTCTAATTTTTTATTTTCTTATTTTCTTTTCGAACTTGCTTGATGAAAGGAGCCTCTAAGCGGGACGGGCCACGAGGGGAAATCCTAGCGCCGCTCACCTCCTAAGATTGCACAGGGGCGCATCATTGGAAAAAAGAAAATGAAGGAAAAAAATATTATTTTCTTGTCCTGTACTTTTTTTTTCTGCTGTTGTTGTTTTGGTCTCTCTATTGTTCTTTCATACCCCACCATTCTCTTTGCATAGGGTGAGCTCAGACCAGAGGGTGGAAACAAAGCTTGACTAGTGAGTGTGGCCACCACATCCCGGAGCCGGGTCCGTGTCCGTGTCCTTGTCCGTGTCCGTCCAACTGGGTTGCTTTGCGAGGACTAACGCCCTCGGGAGCGGTGGCTTTGCGAAGTGGGCAAGGGGGGGCGTGGGCACAGTGTGTCAGTGACAATGGGTGAGTGCTGTCGATGTGGGGGATGTGTGCAAGGAAGGCTTCCTGGTACGGTCTACACGGTTTTCTCTCTTTCTCTCTTTTGGGCTCTGCTAGTGTCAAGCTTTTTTGTTTCGTAATGCTTTTGGCGGGAGCTGCAGGCGCAAGGAGAGTTAGCTAGAAGAGAGGAGAGGGGGAAGGGGAGGGGGAGAGACACGCATATCAAGCGGAATGCAGGCCTTAACGTACCACGCTGCAACGCAGGCGCGCACGCACGTTGAGGCGGTGATGAGACGGAGATGCAGGCAAAGACGGTTACTGCACTGGCTGGCTGGCTGTTGCGGCGCATGGGGCGTCGAATGAAGCACGAGGCAGGAAAGGCGACGGGCCCCCAATCTCCCTAGCAGGTGTCTTCCGCCAGCCACGATCGCGGTCGACAGTACAAAACAGGCATCACCTGCGGATTTTCAGGCTACTCCTGTATCTTAGCTAAATTTCCGGCATGCCGCAGTGCCTCAAAGCTGGCGGCACTTGGTCAAGGGGCGCCTTTAGCCTTTGCACACGTGCACCTCACGATGGTGCTCCACCAACGGCTTAATGCAACTCGGCGGCCGGTCGACTTTGTTTCTCTCCTAGTGCAGCGTGCACCAGCTTACAGCAGCAAACTTACACGAATATCGCGTGGAGACGACGTCGTAAACGTATATCACGCCGATGCAGTTGCACGCGCCGGCAAACATCTTCATGCCGCTTCCTGCCTCCTCAGCTCGCATTTGGGCACGCCATCGGATATCACCGACTGTTGGGGGGGAACGAATTACTGCCCAAGAGAAAGAAAGAAAAAAAAACTGGTATGGTGAAGCGTAAAAAAAAATAAGATATAAAAAGTATATATAAAAATAAAAATAAAAATAAAAGTCGATGCGGCTGTGGTGTTGTGCCATTTCGCTATTCGTCACAGCGAATCCCCTAAGCCTAATGACATCCACAACATCCGCAACATCCACAACGCCCTCATGGAGAAAATGTGAGCCGCATGCTGGCTAACGGGAATGAGCCCCCAATTGATTCTCCGGCCGCCATGGTGTGAGCATGACGCCAGCGTCGTCTGTATCAGCCCCGTCCCAATTCGATGTGTTTGTTTGATGTTGCCAGCCACTGACTCGGCCATGCCATCGAGCCACGAGCACAGCCAACTACCTTTACACGGCAACATCTCGTGATGCATCATGGCGCTAGCTCCCCCCAACCACTCACTCACCCACGCAACCCTGCCGGGCCCTTGCATTGTTTTGGTTCCCTCATATCCGGCCTACATGATGCGCAGTTCAGGCGGTGCTGCAGCGCGCTCCGGATCTATCGCCCGCATCCACAGAACTGGAAAGTAAAGCAATTCGCTCAGCTCCCTTGTGTCACGGCGATACCGCGTATTGCACGTCACACGGTTACACTGACTGTACCACACCCGCGTCCCAATTTCGTCATCAGCTGATAATGCAATGCTGTGCACGGCGGAGACTTCGTTTGCCCTGTAGGTGCCAGCACCCGAATGCCTGGGGCACCATACCCCAGGGTAGACGAGATGATGGATGCTATTTTCATCCACCTTTTACAGATTGTTTCCCGTCACAGCCAAGGTTCAGGGACAAGATGGATTCGCTCCACAGTGGTCATTGGTGACGCAGGGCTGCCATGGGGGCTTTGCAGCTTGATGCGTGTTGCTTTTTCTAGGGGGAGGATGGGACCTGCAGACGCAGACTGCAACCCTCTGAGCAGAAGGGAGATGAGCGTGTAAGTTGTCACTTGTCTCTCACGCGCAAGAAGCAATACCGATTGCTCGTATCAGGGACAGCCCGGCATCCAAAGTACCAAGATTGTCAAGTGTTGCACTGACAGGCATGGTTGCCCAACGCCACACCCTGCATCATCTTTCCCGAATCGTTCTTGTCTCGTCTGCCTTCTGCACGTCTTTTTTTTTTCTCTCCGCTCGTGCATAATAGTATCATCATGTCAACACAACTCTTGCTGACTTTTTTTAATGCAAAATGGGTGTGACGAATAAGAGCGGGACCAACAACAAGAGGCGCCGCCTTGACTTTGCACCTCCCCCTTTGCTCCTGTTATCTCCTCTCACTTGTGGTACCCTCTTTTTTTCCTCTTGCGCCATGTGCAGCCCCCGCTCCGGTTTCTCAAGGCCAAAGGGCTTTGTGGCGCCGGGGCAGATGCCAAAGTAAACCAGCTGCCGAGACATTGGGATGGGTCAAGGCCGCAAGAGAGCGCGTTGTGAAAAGTCGGTGCGTTCTTGACGCTGCAACGTCCCGTGCCATGTCAAGCCCGTTTTTTCCCCTAGAGGGTGCGCCGCAGCGCCTCCTGGGGACTTACAGCAGGCCTCATGGCAGACGCCCAGTGGGCTCCGAGAGTTGTCGGGCGGCGGGATGGGGAGGGGATGAGAGGGTGTCGGCGCGCATGTCTCACCGGGTAGCGTATCAAGAAAAACACGAGGGGAAACAGATGCCAAAAAGCAATGTCTGCGCCACAAAAAGATGGTAAAGTTGGGAGGAGGCGTTTTGGGTCGATACCTGCCCCCCTCCTTGATCTCGATGGTGGAGATTAGATTGTGTCAGTGTGCATGTGTGTGTGCGTACGTGCGACGGCCAAGTCATCGCCAAGTCAAAGTGTTGGTGTTGAGAGGACCGGGCTTGGTGTGACCGGGCGTCTGGCCTGTCCGACTCCGACCCTGCCACCGCCATTGGTGAGACTGAGATTCTGCACCGGTCTCATAGGGTCGTGTGTTCCATGCTACTCTCTGGGTCTCGGGTAGGCATGTTCACGCTGGTCTTGATTCTGGTAACAATGTGAGTCCAGGGAGGCGCAACATGATGAGAAATGAAGGGAGTCGTTGACAATGCCCTTCCAAGGGCATGTTTCGATTGTGTAGCTTCTCTGTTCTATGCCGCCGGAATGCCATGTTCTATCCTAGTTCTTGGTCTATTGAATTCATCATATCAGCAGTCATCTTTCCCTCGTTTTCGACCACTGAATCTCCTTGTCTATGTCGCAACCCATCTCCCCTCGATATCACATTCTAAGGGCATTTGACACCTCAATCGTCACCTTGCCTCCCTCGCTGCTCACGACCTTGACCGAGTCGAGATCACGCACCACCCAATCCGGACCAGCGCCAACGACCTGCTCCACGGTGTGGCTTGTGACGAGACCGAGTACCTTGCATCCAGCAGCCTTGCCAGCGCGGATACCAGCGGGGCTATCCTCGAGGACAAGCACCTCGGCCTTGGGGTCCTCGAGACCGATTCGCTGGCGGCCGAGGAGGTAGCACGCCGGGTCCGGCTTGCCGTTCTCAACCGACTCTCCGGTGATGAGGCGGTCCGGCGTGGGCTCCGGGAGAGAGCGAGCCTTCAGCCATCCCGTCACGAGCGGGACGGTGCCCGATGTGACAATGGCCCAGGGGCCGGAGAGGGCAATGATGGCGTCAAGCATGGCACGGGCGCCGGGGATCTCGACAGCCATGTGCCCGTAGTTCTTGGGGAGCAACGCCTCCATCTTCTGGGTAACTGTACGAATGGGTCAGCGGTCTTGGTTCTCTTGGGATGTGCGTTTTATATCCGAGTCTACTCCCGACGTGCAGGGCTCGCGAAGCCATCGCCATCGCATAACCACTCACTCCTCTCGGCGGTGGAGGGGGGGCGGGAGGAACTCGACTCACATTCCCAGGTAGCCTTCTCCGGGGCCAGGATCTTGAGCACGTCTATACTGCGACGCCCATGGGAAGTCTCCAGGATGACGGCCGAGTCAACGCCAATATCCTTTCCGATGCTACGTGGGTGAGTCAGGGGCAAACAGCAAAAGTCAGAGGCTTGGGGTCAACTCACGCTTCCCAGTGCTTGATGACTGCCTCGGTCGAGTCAACAATGGTGCCATCCATGTCAAACAGGAAGCCATCGAAGCTGAGTTCCTGCTTGGGCAGGGTGTAGTCTGGTTGCGAGCCCATGGTGCATGTATCGCAGCTGTAGATACTATCTTTGTACCCCTCACCACTTAGCTAGTGCAAAATTCAAGAGGACAGGGTTGATGTGTACATGCAGGTGACTGAAATTTTGATGTTGGCCGATGCTCTTTTCTTTTTCTTTCTCACGCCGCACGATTGGATATATGAGTCAGGCCGGTTACGACGTCTGAATAGGAGTACTGTATGAACCGCTCTGCCCCGTGGCCTTTTTGCGACACCATACTGGCGGTTAGAATTTGACGGTGGAGGCAGTCAGTGAATGCCCGGATTTGGAATCTCCGCCACGGGATAGGCGGGGTGTCCCGTGTCGGCTAGGCCGCCTTAAACCCGTGAATGACAATTTGATGGCGCTTCGTATAAAGTGCGACAAAACATGCAGAGATTCGCTAAGCTTGCGTTTCTACTCGTGGTGTTCTTTTTCTTTTCTTCTTCTTCCTTCTAAATGTCTCAATGTCAGCCGATCTCGAAAATTGATCTGGTCGTTAGTTGGGGAGAAAAAAAAAGTTAAAAAAAAAAAAAAGAGGTTACATTCAGGCTTGTTTTCTCAGCCAGCCCAACTGAGACATAGGATTGCGCAACCACGACTAGAAGAAAAAAAAACAAGTTCATAGCATGGAGTGCAAATAAAGAGGCTCTTATACCCGTGCACGGGAGAAAAGGAAAGAAAGACAAGGAGGCAAAAAGCAATACAAAAATATTGTTTTCGCCTCAACAACATAATACGGGCTGCACAGTCCTGATTTACACGGGCAAGCGGAATCTCAACTCCTGGTCCGCAGAGGCTTACCCTGTACCACGGACCAGCTACAGGAGGCACACGCCTAATTGCAGCACGGTCGAGTGGCTGAACAAGCTCCCCACAGATTCACACAGGCTGATGATCCCCCCCACCGCGGAAGCCCCTCGATGCGGCCAGTGCGCCGATCGAGGTGAGGGGGGTCACCTACCTTAGTATAGTAGGTTCAGCGACGTGCCAGTGGTTGCGAGACCAGGGAGCCAATCTGTTGGCTGGAGCTTGGGCTGACGCAGATCCAGCTCTTCCGACGATAACCTCTCACCGGTCGCAGCATAACAAGAAAAAGGACAAAGGACGGACAGGCCCGGGACGGGAAACCGAGAAACGACAAGAGCCATGGGGTCGCAAGTAGGAATCCAGGACGAGATAACGGTCCTCGTTACGGGCTTTGGCGTATGTATCTGACCCGTCCCCTTCAACCCACCCCGCTCCCCCAAAGAGTGCGACGTTGGACCGGCTGCGATATGGCGGCGCAACCGCAACCACAGGGTCAGAGCGGCATACGTTGACGAAGGGAAGAATGCGTGCTAACTCGCCCTGCGGACGGGCAGCCCTTTAGGGAACAGTACCCCATCAACCCGTCGTGGGAGATTGCCAAAGACCTGCCGGCCTATCTCCCCGCGCTCCGAGCCAAAGATGCCAAGTCAAGAGGCGGCGACGACATCCCCCCCGTGCGCATCCTGGTGTACCCCGAGCCCATACGAGTCAACTACCAGGTGGTGAGGCAGCTGGTGCCCTCGCTGTGGGATACGTACCAGGGCCGCAAGGTGGACGTGGTCGTGCACATTGGCATGGCCGGGCCACGGCCCTACTACTGCATCGAGAGGAGAGGCCACCGAGACGGGTACGATCACGTCGACGTCGACGGGGAGAAGGTCGACCAGAACCCGGGCGACGACTGGATCTGGCGCGGGCTGCCGGAGGAGATAAAGACGGACCTGGACCCGGAGGACATCGTCACGCGATGGAAGCACCACAGCGCTGTGAGTCCCCCCCTCCTCCTCTCCCCATTGGATAACATCATACACGTACACAAGCAACACAAGAAAAGATGTGCAGATTGGAGCATGCTGACGCGTGTGTTTTTTTCTTTCTTTCGTAGGACGACATGGACTTGCGCATTTCGGAGGACGCAGGGAGATACTTGTGCGACTTCATCTACTACTCCAGCCTGTCGCATCTCTACAAGCACCAGCGCGAGCGAAAGGTCGTCTTCCTTCACGTACCCGCCGACGCATCCCCGTCCAACGTGGCCCAGGGACGAGAGCTGGCCGTCAACCTGATTCGATCGATAGTGGAGAGCGAGGTCAAAAACAAGAAGCAGCAGCAGCAGGAGGAAGAGGAGGAGGGGGCTCCCACCCAAGGTGAGGGTGACGGGCAGCTGTGAGAGGAGGGTTGATTATGACATGAGGCCACCACCTAGTTTGGAGCCATGATCTGATGACGAAACGCTTTATTTTTTCGTTGTTCCTCTTTTTTGTTCTCTTCTTTTTCTCCTACTTCTTGGTTATCATCATTGCTGTACAAGGCCGGATATTTGCGGAAATAATGCGAAAGAAAGCATGCACATCAGATTAGTAGTTTGTATCGAGTACTTGATGGTGTAGTATTGCTCAAAGGTCACAATGGGGGTTTGGTTTGACGCGGTAGCAATGACATCACATGCCGATCGGCGGGGGTTTCGGGCCCCCCAGGAAAGGTTGAGTTAGTAAGGGAGATTTTTTTTTAAGCTACCCTGCGTCCAGTGCGACACAGTGTATCGGCGACTGGTTTGGCTGAGAGATGTGCACATGGTCCCCGAAGCACCACTCAGGGAGCCTTTTTTTATTTTTATTTTTTATTTTTGGCTGGTTGGCTTACCCTCAACCCTCAGCCCTCCCCCCCCATTCGGTCCTTAGTCGTTTGTAATAAGCCGGCGAGTGCCATACTCAGTCTTGGTTCCCGGGCGGAACGGAACGGATTAGTTATCCAAATGAGCGGGCGGGCTTGGGCGCTATTTTGTAGCCGTCGATCTGGGCGATATCCCCACATATATATATATCGTATCTCGATTAGACGTTGCGTCTACAAACATTCAAAATCGAGACATATCCCCTCGCCGTCTGATCTTCTTCTTAAATCTCTCAAACCGGAAAAGACCCAAAACTACCCGTACCAAGAAAACGAAAAGCCTCTGATCAACATGTGTAAGAAGGCCTCCTGTGCTACCTGCAGTAAGTCACACCCCTCCACCCTGAGGTGCTCCCCCCTCTTCCCCCTCCCCTCTCGTGCTGCACGCATCCCCCTCCTTTCATCCTCTTCCCCCCATCTCCCTTGACTTTTCCCTCTCTTTCCCTCTCTGCCTCTCTGTCTCTATGGATGCACACGCACACCCTTTAACCAATACCGAGACACCAACCTGATCGTGGTACAGACAAGACGTCGTGGTGGGGCTGCGGCAGCCACGTCCAGTCGGTCCTCGACAGCGTGCCGGCCGAGGAGCGCTGCGTGTGCGAGCCCAAGGTTGAGATCGGCGGCACCTCCTACCCGCCCATGGCCGCCCAGCCCAACTGACTGATCCGCCATGCTGCCGCCCTCGTTCTGTGGACCAGGGGCGTGAAGGCGGGGTACTCACCAAAGGGCGTCGTCGAGGAGCCGCTGTGAGAGGACGAGAACAGAGGAAAGGAAAAAAAAAGGGGGATCCTGCATGTCGTGCGTTTTTTTTCTGGGTACGGGGAGGGGTGAAAGAGGCGTTTTTTGGGGGCAGAAGTGAGGTCGGGTCGCGATGTTGGCCGGCACTAACACGGGCGTTGGAGGGGGGTGGGGTGGGGTTTTTGTCTGGTTGGCGTGAGGAGCGTGTATAGAGAGATATGCGGGTGTTGGGTGTCTTTTTTTTCCCCTTCCCTTTCTCTCTCCTCGGGAGACGAGAAGCGAGGGGAGTGCGTGGCTGGTTGGTTTATTGGAAGAGAGAGGTATGGGGAGAGAGAGAGTACAGACAAGACCAGGGTCGGCAAGTACAGACGAGTATCGGAGAATGACTTTTGGCGCTGCAGTTGGAACCTCGCATGCGTGTCCACGACAATGGTCGGAGGCGTCGCGAACCAGATATTTCAAATACACGCCAGCACCGATGCACGGGAACCAATCTGGCTTCAGTTGCAGCGCAGACGAGATGCATCTCTTCGGGCCACCGCAACCACCCACCCATGTCATGTCGCCGTCACCAGATCGGCATGCTCCCTTGGCCATCCATCACGTCGACGTCAAGTCACCCTTGCTATGCTCCCTCCATCATCTGGCCGTGAAATTGTATTGTTGCATCTGTCATTGCATCTACGCGCCGCACCTCGCCGCACCATCATCTCCTCCCTGCCCTTGCCCTCACTTAACGCCTTCTGGCTCCTCCGCCCGCGTCGCCCCTTTCCGCCAAGCTGACCACCTCCTGAATGCCTGCAGCCTCCTGCTCCTCCTCGAGCGCCGTGATCTCCTCGCGGGAGTCCCACCACTTCTCCTCGCTGAGCTCGAACGCCTTGGCCTTGATCTCCTTGATGGGCATCGACTCCAGCTGCACGTTCTTCCACCGCAGGCTGGTGATGAGAATCTCCTGCCACTCCGTCGAGGTTCGCACAAAGAACTCTCTTCTGCTCTCGAATGGCTGCGTCGGGCAAACGGGTAATTAGAACGTGCATTCTTTGGTAAAGTAGGCATCCAATCGGAACTTACCCTGGGCTGCGGAAGGCCATCGTCCACCGTCGTGGCATCCGTTTCTGTTTCCTCCTCGGAAGTCTTTGATTCCGTTTCGGACGCTTCAGAAGAGGCTTCGGAACTCTCATCGTGCTTCTTCTTGTTACGCTTGCTGGGAGTGTAGAGTTGCTGAGATGAATCGATTTCTTCCTCCTCCTCCTCCTCCTCCTCTTCATCGTCTTCATCATCATCGTCTTCGTCTTCGTCTTCCGATTCCTGTAATGTCTGGTTAACTGCTTGTTCTGCATCTATTGGGACCCAACTACTCACAATCCAGTCTTCAACTGGCCTGGTAAAGATCTCCTTGCAACCATCAAGCTTGCCCAGGTCGATAGCGTAGAGGTCGTCAAAGGTAAACTCCCGATCTCCCTTTTCGAATGTTCCACCGTAAATGTAAAGCACGTCGTCTTGGACGGCCATCTGAGCGTTGAACCGCATGTGAGGGGGCTCCATTGTCACAAGCATTTCTTTTACGGGCTTTTCTTCCTCAGGTTCGTCCTTCTTTTCGAGCTCAATGTCGTCAAGGTCTTCGAGTGAGGCGCCTGTCTCTAGAGCTGCCAGTTGTTTGAGAAGCTCCTCTTCGTTAGCTTGCGCACGTCCTCGGCGACCAACACGCGGTTCCGGCGCATTCTTTTTTTGCTGACGAGGTTTCCGCAAAGCCAGGGGCATGAACCGGTTTCGTTCAATGTTCCAGGCAAACAGCTGGTTGAAGAACTCGCTGTCCATACCCTCCTCGCTCGCTTCCACGTCATGCACACCACCAAAGAGGATACCGCGACCCTTGTGCCAAGTCATGGTTGCGCCGGCACGAGTGGGATTCGGGGAGTTTGCAGGCTTCTTTCGCTTCTCCCAGCGCACAGTAGGAGGTATGTTGGGGTTGGCGTCGGTTGCGGGCTGGCTCATCCTGAGGAAGAAGCAGTCTTCATGAACTTTGGGGACCAGAACGTTCCTTTGGGCTTGGTTGCCGTTCTTTCCCTTTTGCTTGACTTGCACAGTAGACTTCACCCGGGAGTAACCTCCGTAGAGTACCGCGCCCTGCTCATGGGGCAGCAGGGTAAAGGAGGATCGGGCATCTGGCTTCAGTTGCGCAGGGGGCAGCTGTGGGCTGAACCAGACAAAGTTCACCGTATCAAATATCCACAAGTCGGCCAGATACTTAGTCTGGTTCGAGGTGTCTTGGAAACCTCCAAACAGAATGATGTACTGTTTCCAGTATGTCATGCGGTGGCCGCTCCGAGCCGAAGGACTCTTGTCCTTGCCCTTGACCTCGATCTTGGTCCACTCCCTCGTCGCCGGCTCCAGCCGCCAAAAGTCAGAGTAGTGATGGAAGGTGCCCTGCTTGGGCGACGAGAATTCTCCTCCAAACAGATAGATGTGGTTGGGGTTTCCAGCGCGTGTCCAGGCGTGGCCAGACCGGGGCAGCGGGGCGTTGGGCGATGTCACGCAGCGCCACTCGTCGCGGTTGACGTTGTAGATGTTGAGATCGTTGTAGAACTGAGCCAGCGATCCGTTGAAATACTCGCCACCAAAGAGCAGCAGCGTGTTGCTGTCGTTTGGCGAAGCCATCAGTGTGGATGCGGCGCGAGCCTTTGGCGGGGCATCGCACACTGTCTCTGTAATTTTCAGGAACTGTTCCTGCTGGCGGCGGTACTCTTCGAGAACCTCGTCAAGGTCGACGTCCTCAGCATCGCTGCCATCGACCTTGGCGGCCTTGGTTTTGGCCTTTTTCTCTCCCTTGGAGGCCTGCTTGGCTGCCTTTTCGGCCTGGAGTCCGGGTTTTCAGTCAACACCAAGCCCATGGTGGGGTAACTCATGACCATGTCATGATGGCCGAGGGGCAATAATGGAGGGGCAGCCACGCACCTTTCTCGCCTTTTTGGACTCGGCGCCTTTCTTCTTGTCCTTGGCCATACTTAATGGTTGCCTTTTCGCGTCGCTGCTGATTTAACGTGAGCCCTGGCCTTGCGCCCAAACCCAAAAATTCCTGTGGGTGGATCGAGTCCTCTTAGATTCCATCAAGTGAAATTTCAACATCCTTTATACAGTGTACATACGCCAATTGTACACACTGTACGCTATACTTGCACAACGGGCTGGTCAACTTATTGTTCAGGTCATGACCTGTATTAAACATAATCTTTTGCAAACAGATGATGCATGAGGCTAAATAATAAAGCCCTATCTTGATCTATTACTTAATTTCAAAGGAGATGGTTTGTTCCAAAATTTAACGCCATGATCACAATAACTGGATCGAAACCATGGTCTTGTTTATCATTGTCGCCCGAAGGGGCCTTTCTGCTCCAAAAGACTCGATAAATTATCTGTCAATTCTCCGAAAACTCCAAGAGAGACTTGTCAACGCTCCAAGGGTATTGGAAAGATCTTGCCCATTTGTCATGATGCTGTCTGTGACGGCATAGGATTTCTTGTTTGCGTTGACGGCTCTCATTTCTCAGAATTTTGCGAATAGGTACCGGGCAAATAGGCCACCATGGCTTTGCTGGCACCCTCCATGCAATACTGCACCACTTCTATCTTTCGATCCGAAGGTGTTAGCTTTGCAATCTGTCGGATGTCACTTGTCCGTGGTAAGAAGAGAGCGTGGTCCAATCGCTTGTACGCGTTGTGTAAATCGGCAAGGTTGTATGGCTGCATATTGTACAAGTCAAACACTTCGTCTGTGCGGTAACCAGGACCACCCCATGGGGGGCTCGCAAAGACAACAGTAGCATTTAAGTCGAGTCTGAGGTCTGGGTGCAATTCTTCGGGTCGGTTTACGAGCTTGTCCATGTACTCAAAACTGTCACCGTTGATCCACGTTATGAGCCCTGGTTGTACGCCGTAAATCTCGGCGTTGTTCTGAGCGCATGCGAGCGTGGAGGCGTCACGCTCGATGGAGATGACGCGACTCCAACGGCCAGAGAGAGCAAATGCAATGCTGTTCCCCCCCGCGCCACCAAACACATCGATAATGATTTGTTTGTGCGTCTCAGCCCCAGACATGTCGACTGCGACTTGGCTAAGCATTCGTTAATACACGCGTGCAAATATGTAGCATGAAGGGTGAAATCAGCTTACTTTGCGACTGGTTCTGGTGTGACTCCAAACCAGGCGTCATCAGTCATGCAAACGCCCTCATCGTAGAGTGAGAAGATGGAGTATCTCTGGGCAAAGTACCTGAACTACATGTTAGAACTTGTGATATCGGTTTTTCTCAAAATTCCCATTCACTTTTGAATGTCCCATGGCACTTCGTGCTTTCCTTGATAGTGGTGGCACTCGTGAGTGAGAGGCAATGTCTCGGCTGGCTTCATGGAGAAATCCATCGATTCCGACGCGGCGGAGGCGCCCAAGCTCCCCATGGCTGCGCAAGTAAGAGTAAAATGAACTTTATTTCACGGAACAATGGCCATACTCGACTGGATTTGTGTTTCGATGAGCGTGGCACACTCTGTCCGTTGCGAACGAGTAGCTTGGGGCAGTTGAAATTCGGGACGAGGCTGAGAATCGGCCCCACATTCCCCCTCCACAACCCTTGTCTAGCACCTGGACATTTGGAAGGGAGCTGCAAGGCTGTCATGGTGACAGCTTGCTGCTGTGCTCCACGTCGCTCAGCTCCCTCCATCTTCTGACGCAAGACGACCTCGCTCGTCTGCAGCCTCTAGCCTTCTCCTACCACACTAAAAAAAAAAAAGAGAAGCTATTTCGAACCCGAGACAAGCCATACGGTCTCAGCTGTGGCAAACATGTTTAATGCGTTGAATCGCTTCATCTCCCGCCTCGACGGCGATGCCCCGCAACAGAGGCAGCAGGAACGGGGTTCCTTTGGGTTCCAGGTCCTGAGGAACACCAACATGGATGTGGCAATCGAGCCCTGGTTCGATTTTATTGTCGGCATCAATGGGCGCCCTATTGTATGTTATATAGCGCCACTGCTAGCTCTTCAGGAACCCTGCTAACCCCATCATCAGGACAATCCCGAACCCGCCCTGTTTGCGCAAGAAGTGAGGAACTGCGCTGGAGGTACAGTGACCTTAGGACTATGGAACGCAAAGGTACGATGGGTTTCAATGCTTTGGCGAACCAGCTTCTGATAGAGAACCAGGGCCAAAGGACTAGGGAATTGCATGTCCCCATCCCGGCGGATACTGCGTCACTTGGCCTCTCCCTCCAATACTCCCCGCTCTCCCTCGCCGCGAACATCTGGCACGTCCTCGATGTACCTACAAACTCCCCCGCCGATGTTGCCGGTCTCCTTCCATACAGTGACTACATCTTGGGAAGCCCCGAAGGTGCCCTTTATGGTGAAAGCGGCCTAGGGGAACTCGTGGAAGACTTTATTGGCCGACCCATGCGACTGTACGTTTACAACAACGAATACAACGTCACAAGAGAAGTCACTATTCAGCCAAGCCGGGACTGGGGTGGTCAGGGCGCCTTGGGCTGTGTTCTCGGGTACGGTGCTCTGCACCGGCTGCCGGCTCCCTTGAGCGAACCTGTCGATGCACCCGGGGAGACCATGTTTGATGGCGCAATCAACGAGAAGAGCGACGGTGTTTTTGTGCCCGCAGCATCAGACGCGATCCCGCCCCCTCCATCCGGAGACTACTTGGTGCCTGCGCAGATGATTGGGACAACCCCTGTGAGCGCAGCAGCGAGGAAGAAGAAGGAACGCCACGGCCACAGCCCCAATAGGCTGATGGATGACTATTTCAAGGAGGAGGAAGAGAAGAGCCGGAGCCTAGACAATGCTCCTGGAAGCAAAGGATCTGGCGCACCCCCGCCACCAAAAGCTGGCGGGCCTCCTAAGGCACCTCCTAAGGCGGCGCCCAAGGCGGAGACTGAGAGTGAAGATGAAGATGAAGATGAAGACGACTCAGACGATTCAGACGAATAGACCATGTCACGAGATAGCTTGTATGAATGATTCCCCCGATTGGCTTGATTTATTGTCGAATTGCGCTAGCCGACTTTTTGCAAAAAAAAGTTTCATGAACCGTACTGTACACTGCCTAAGGGCTCAACGTCTCCCAATGAGAAACCTCCTGTCTCGGCCTAGCATAGGCACCTTCCCTCCGCTACCTTTTCCCAGCACCATCCCTTGCTTAGTTGATGAAGTTGACGCAGAAGAAGTGAAGGATCAGGCTGCAGACGACGAAATCGGCAAATGCTCTGTGGTAAGGGGCAAGGTTAGTATCCATGTGTGGATCGATAGTATAGATTGGGACCTGGGGCCTACCTCTCTGGTGAAACTGAGGGGAAGTCGCTCTTGTTTGCCGCGTTTGTTTGAATGCGCAACGAAACTGTTTTCCTGTTAGCCTCTCATCATTTGCTGCGGCGAGCACCAGTCCTTACTCGTCAACACAAACTGTCCAACTGTAGCCGAGAATCCGGAGAGGAAAGCATTGAATGGCTGGACGACATGTTAGCAACGAAGAAGCCACAACACACAGTATCCGTATGGGCCCGTACGTAGTTTCCAGCGAGAACACAGTAGACGAATTGAAGCACTCCAACGGCGACGAGGAAGACGAGGAAGACATCGATGAGCTTGATGCGCTGCGGCGTCTCCTTCATGTAGTACTGGTAAATGTTCTGCAGGACCTTGTCCCAGTTGGCAGCGCCGCTCTTGGGCTTGGGCTGGGCGACAGGAGCCGAGGCGGGAGCCGTGGTGCTGGCTTGGGTGGTCGCGGGAGCCGAGGGACCGGGCTGGACGTTCTTCTTGGGCGCCATGATGGTGGTTGGGGGTTTTGGGCGAATTGGCGCGAGATTCGGGTGAGTGAACGCAGGCAGACGGATCAGAGGCTCGGCGTGGCGACCGTGGGGATCTCGGGACGGGAGGCTTGGGAAGCGAGTGTGTCGGGTTGGAAATGGTGGTGATGGTTCAAGGCGTTCGTTGCATGCGCGCACTCACAGCGAGCTCCAGATGGACACGAAAGCTCCAATGTGGTTGGCGCAATGTGATTGGCTGAAGGCCGAGCTGCTGTGTGGAGGCCTTGACGTACCCAAGTATCCTTGTATCCACATTGGTGGCACTGACGACGCTACTTACCTGCGCTAGAATTGTAGACAGTCACTCCCGTGATAAGCAAGTTGATGTGAGTATCATTGAAACGCATTAGTCGGAGCCTTTTTGTTCAGAGAATTTGTGAATTATGGAATCTTCAGCCTTGTGAATGAGTTGTCTTTCAATTTTTGGTATTTTCCCCCCTCCCTTGCCCTTCGAGATATTCGCTCTTGCAGGCGACAGAGTCTGGGGCCAAGTGAATCGCTTGCATTTTGACAAATGAAATAACAATTGCATTATGATCCCGCCTATGAAAGATGAAAGCTCTATCGGGTTGGGAATTGGGCTGGGGAGGGGAGTATACCTTTGTGCTGGACGTCTGACCAACGATATTGGATCCCGGCTGGGATCTCCCAGACGATCATGGGCAACACAGGCGAATCATTATTTCTTCACAATAATGATCCGAAATATTGAACTAAAAAACACGCCTGAGCGGTTTTGGAAGTCAAGGCTAAGCGTCGGGACTGCCCTTGCGAAATGCCGTTGCGTTGCGCTGCTGCGAAACGGGTTCGAGAGGCGAGGATTGACGAGATGCGTCATTCCTCACTTTCAGTCCTTTAAACCAAGCGCCTCTGGGAGTACAATAAAGACCATCAGGAATTGACACCATTGACTCTTTCTCTTGCAGCTTGCAGTTTCGTTTACATAATTGCAATTATTGCAAATGAAAGCTGGGGTCACGGTGCTTTCCTCGGCTTCAATAATCATGGGAGATACTCACAAGGACATAAATCAATTATAGAAAAAATTTCCCGGAAGAGAAAAGTTGATATACTCGTCCGGACAACTCCGGAAAGTTGATGCCGGGCAGATTCCGAGACACATCGCGCCGTTGAATGTGCCAATTCCTGGCGCTTCGATTGAATCTCTGCTTTATTATACTGATGCCCATGCTAAATAATGCGCCCCAGCTATCATAAAAAGATCATGTAGGGATGCTCTCTCTTGCCTCAATTCAACTTATAACACCTATGGTGTTCTCGGAGTCCGGATTCCTCCCCCACAACCATCTGGCGTAAAGCCCCCATTCGAGAATCTGCCGCACCAGCCAATCAGAGCGCAGAACCAATGGACATCCTTGGTTCACCCGAACACCGAGCAGCTTCGGTTCTTGGCAAGTACCTAAACGCGAGGAGCGAGACTAGCTATTTATTGACCACGTTGGAACATTGCAAGTCACTACAGTTTGATTGAAGCTCGAATTGATCGCAGAAACCACATCATCAAAATGGTATGTCCCCGGATCCCAAGGATCACTCCTGTATCCGCTCCGTGGCCCCAAGCTCAAGCTCACAAACCCTTCAGTCAGACACCACGACTCTCCAGACCACTGCCTATGTCCTGGGCGCTCTGACCACGAGCGGCGGCATCATGGGATATGCGCGCACCCGCTCGTTGCCTTCCATCATTGCCGGCTGCACAGTTGGCCTCCTCTGTACGCCCGCCTGCTGACGTGCTCGACCCAATTACTGATTTGGCTCCCAGATCTCATCGGAGGATATCGCATCCAGTACCGACAACCCTATGGCGTTGAGATTTGTCTCCTTGCCTCGGTTGTTCTTGCCGGCTCGGCTTTCCCCCGTGCTATTCGCCTGAAGAAGCCCGTTCCCATCGTCCTCAGCATCATCTCGTCTATTGGACTTTTCACCTTTGGCACCGCCCTCCGTCGATAGGCACTGGGGCGCTCTTGGGGCAAACCGTAGGGTAGCAAAATAACCTTGAATTCAAAATTGTTGGTCATAATTGTACATTGGAATGGAGATCGTGATAATTCTGCCGCAATGTCGAATGTGTGATTCTATCACCACGCCCAGCCCGCCCATGACAATTGTCCCATAAACGCCAACCATGTAGTGTACATATTCGAATCGACCGATGCGCGGCCAGGTTGTGAAAATGTCTGAAAATTGTCGTCTCGCGAGCTTTGTGGCCTGTCGTATGACTTCGATTGAGTGTGCGTGTTTACAGACCCAATTCCTTCTGAGCTTCCTTGATCTTGTCCCGCTTCGCCCTAGCAATTGCACGGTTGTCGGCTTGAGTCAAGGATCGCTGGGCGCGCAGGCAATCGTTGACCTTGTCCTTTGCATCGCTGCAGCTTCCGACGGCCTTGTGCATGAAGCCTTTGGCGTGGCACTCTTCGAGGACGGCAATGACGTCCTCGCACGCTGGGATTAAACAAAAAAAACGGGTCAGTCTGAAAACGGGCGATTGCGACAAGGAAACCGCTTACCTAGGGCATTCTTAGTATGGAGATGGGGATGCATGGCTATAACAAGGTGTGCAAACGAATTAATTGCCTGATGTCGAGATGCAATATGAAGAAATCGACTCAATGTTTACTGGATGAGCACGGAGCAGTGGGTAGTGCCTTGAAACGCTTGGACCACGTGCAAGGTGAGCAACGCCGCGCACACAGTCCGCACCGCGGCCTGGGACCCGCCGGCGTCGATTTGGGACTTGGAGGGGCAGTCATTATCAACTTTGAATCCCCTCCAAACACAGGCACGAGACATCGTGGACTGCCCACCACCTGCACCTCCACGACTCCTCCAACCCGATTCCTCATCCACCCGAAGCCATGTCGTCACCACAGGTCCCTGCCAAGAAGCAGCAGGGTGAGTTCTTCAGCTTCGCCACCGCTCATCCAGCTTCAAAGCTCATCTCAAATCGCAGACCTTCAGACAACCTACACAAACTACAAGAACACGCTGCAGCAAATCGCTCAGAAAATCGGCGATATCGAGCAGGAGGCTGAGGAGCACAAGTATGTACAGACCTTCCTTATCAGCACCCTCCCCCATGAGTGCATTGCCCGGAACCCCTCCGTGACGTCGTAGTGGCAGCGCTGCGTACGCCTCCATCATGCCATATTCCGCAACCTCACCGCTTTCGGACAATTTACACCGCTCATTCTAACCTTGAATAAGGCTTGTTCTGGAGACCTTGGAGCCCCTGGCTGGAGATCGAAAATGCTTCCGTCTCATTAATGGTGTGCTGGTGGAGAGGACCGTTCAGGATGTTGTGCCTGCCCTCAAGACAAACCAGGATGGTCTGAGGAAAGTTCTGGACGACCTTGTAAAGCAGTACAAGACGAAGCAAGACGATTTGGAGAAGTGGAAGGTAAGCTGTCGTCAACCAGCTTCTCTGCTTTGCTGGACGATGCTGACCCCCCTGACAGAAAAAGAACAATGTGCAGGTAGTGCAGCAATAATGACCTTAACGAAGTCAAAACGAAGAGAAAAAAGTTTCTTGGATTTTTTTTTAGCGTGGAATTCCCCTGTTCATCCGGTCTCACGACCCCCCCCTCGTCTGATGTGTGGTAGGAGTGAAGGATTCAGCCTCGAACTGGGCGTCTTGGAAAGATCTGTCAAGGTTCGGAGCCCGGAGCAAGGAGGCTACTCTTGTTTGTACTCCACTGTGGTGATCATAAAGCGCCAAGAATACGTCCTCAGTCAATCAGAATCACGGTACAATTTCCGTGTGTTGATGTCATGTCTGCCTGGCAACGCATATTGGGGCGGGATGGGACTAGAAGATGGTGTTGATGCGTTGTACATTTCGGATGCAGTGGGGCCTGGCGGCAAGGGCGTCTCAATGCCCAACCGCATATAGTCCCCGAACCTCAAACCCTCCTTGACGTGCAGCACACCATTTGGGAATGTCAAGGCGGGGTTCTGAGCGCCTCTGGCTGTAAGACAGGGGCCTGATTTGGTAACTTGTCAGCCCAGCTGCAATATTTTGCTGGGAGTCGCTGATGCCTGGATTCCAAGATGAATATGTGAGGCAAGATTTGGAGACGGTCTTTTGAGCCTCAGAGGTTCTGCATAATATGGGAACTAAAAAAACCCCTCTTTGCTTCCGTTACTTTGGTATTGGGGCCTCAACAGGATGTACAAACCTTGTTGTCTTTTATGCCGCAAAGAGAACATGCATTTCGGGGCGGACGAGAGATTCTTACGAGGCCAAGAGTGCCGCAGATAGAACCATGGACAACTGGCATTGTTCCATCCATGACACCCACCCCCCTTCAGAGGCTGAGGCTGGGAATTTCAGATCATCTTTTGGGCGAGGCGACTCTGACGGCATGTACCGCGTGCACAGCTTAAGAATGACCATGCATGACGTGCCTAGTTTTTAGGGAAACGATGTCAAAAGAACTCCTCGACCCAACAGGCTGTATTTCCCACATTCCACTGCTGTGTGGGGGTCGTTCGTTAGGTTCCAATTCTTCGGGCAAGAGATCGCCTGGTGATGCGCAGCAAAGGGGCTTGAGGCTGGCAGACACGGCGTCTGAGTGGCTGTGCCTACACCCCCTCCCCCTCGTGAGAGACATGGGTCTAGCAGTTGTAGGGGGTTCAGGTGCATGTGGGTTGGATTTCCGAGGCATGGCTTCTGGAAGCATGTATTCGAGCCCAATCAACCGTGGATCCTAAAGCGGCGGATAATTGTAGGACGTCCAGGGCTCCCTCCCCGAGCAGGGGTTAAGAAGAAGACACAAGGAGGTCGAACCAACAATAGTGTTTGTTGGCTGTATTACAGGCATGTTTTCATGAAGTGCACAATGGGTATCATGCAATCAAGAAAAGAGTGGGGGATCTGATTTCTTGATGACCAAGGAGTGTGGCATGGTTATTGCTGACTGTTGACTTTTTGTTTTTCGGTATGGTTTTATGAATGTCGTTGAGACTGTCTCCTCTTTTTCCTTTGCATTTCTTTGCATTTCTTTTCTTTTTCTTGAGGAATACCTCAAATCAATAACCACTTGGATCCGATCCAGTCAGCAAATCCTCTCATCCTAGGCTTACATACATGTGCTGTCTGCAAGTCGACAAGAGAGGCCTAGTCTGGTCGGAGGGATATCAATGTCGTCTTATGAATTGGGTCCCAATAATGAGGAGCGACACGGCGGTGATGGTGCAGCGACTATCTCGGGGAATGAAGCCTACCGCGTCTCGAGTTGCTGCAGGATCAAATTACGGCCCCAATCGTGGCCGTATCCTAGCCGTACACCCCCCTCATCATGCGTGTGACAGGGACGGGATGTGGGCTCATAGTGATATGCATGGTGATCTCAAAGGCATGGCACCGATTTGCAAAATGAAGTAATCTCGGACAGGCGTGCAAGGGCAGCCAAGCAGGGCCAATTTTGAGGTGGTAACAGTCTGAAAAAAAATCCAACCAAGTCTAGCTTGTATATCTGGTGCCAATCAGGCCATGTTGGGTGAGAAGGTTGTGGTCCGTCGATTGGCCGGGGATGATTGCAGCCAGCCGCCTCGTGGCTTGATGCTGGTGTGTGCGGCCTCTGCAGGTGGGCCCGAGAAACGGCCTGCTGCCGCCTCTGGCGGATATCCGTCGTGTGCGACTTCGCCTGAGACTTTCGAGAAAAGATGGCGTTGGGCTGTGGCGAACTAATTGGTCTATCCCTTGAAACCCCCCATCATTATCTGCTGTGAAAGTGGTAGCCGTTGTGCATTTGTGGAATGGAATCCGACTCGGCCAATTTCAAAGTTAATATCAGAGATTGCCTACTTGGGCCAAGCTAATGGGAGAGCGAAGCTGTCAGTGGTGGTTTACGCAAGGCTCTGGCCCAGGCCATGTTGGAGCTCTGTCCACTCACCACAGCCCAAAGCCTGCTCATTGCCAACTCTCCTGGACCTGTGTGTGGGTAAAGATGGCACCCCTGGGGAGAAGGGAGGGGAGAAGGGATGGGCCATTGCCTAATGAGCATCAGCCGTGGCCCACCCTCCCAGTCCCGTCATGACGGACACCATCGTGGCCAGCCGAGTGAGTGCCTTGGCGAGTGTGTCTGTGTTTGTGTGTGGGTGGTAAGTTGGATACGGAGTGGTTAGGCACATCACACCTGCAGGGGGGAGAAACAGATGATGCTCCCGTGGTTAAACCCTTCCTGGATGGGAACATGCAGAGCGGTTTGCGGCACACCGCTGGACTTGTGCTCTCTCTGTGGTGCGCACCAAGGCGAGCACCAACTGCCGAGGCCTCGTTTGGGCAGTCTTTGCAGCGAGCTGGCAAACGACCTTGTCTAGCTCTGCTTTGGGGCTTCCGTCGGCCGGTGTCCATTTCTGGAGCATGCGGGATTGGGAGCGGGCTGTTTGCTTCCAATTAAATGTTGTGCAACCAAGGCATACGGCCGGACCTCCCGTAGAGCTACTGCGGGTGCAACTTGCTTGTTTTATATATCTCATCACGCCTGCGTCAACAGACGTTGTCAACTTTCTCAAAGCACCTGTTGCGGGGTTGTTTTGTTCCCACCACGAGGAACGTGGGTTCTCATAGCCACGGCGGGATCTGGTAGCGTTGGCTCCACAGTAAGCGCCTAGTTATGCCCTCATGGAGCTTAGGAGTAGCGGCCGTTATCGATAAAGTGAAAAAAAAGGTGCTGAAGGCTGAACTGGGCTGGCAAGGTTGGGTAGCTCGGGGCGCTATAGCGCTATAGCGCTGGGCCGCGCATCGCGTAGGCGGCATGTGGCGGGCACCCTCAACTGTTGTTGCTCGGCCAGATCGACGACCTTCCATTTTGACCGCACCTTGGAGCCTTGCTTTCTTTCTCTCCTGCAAACCCCACGTCGAATTACACTCCACATATGCACCTCCCAGTACGGCGCTGCGACTTCGACGAACAACTCAGACACCCTCTTTGGACGCCCGATCGCGTTTTTTGACCTGTGAGTGCGAAGCCTCCCTCTTGCTCGCGTCCCGCCAGTGCCTCTGCTCTGCCTTGAGCTGCGCTGCGCCGGCATACCTTTGCTGCTGCTTGCACCCGTCCCCGTACCCGCTCCCAGACCCCAGTCCGCAACCCGCACGCAACCCGCAAACCCTCGGCCTCACAACAACAAACGTGAGACGGACGGGGGCACCCCATTGTCTTTGCCCTTCCTCGCTTCCGTTCAGCCTCCATTGCCCTTTGCGCGCCTTGCCTCGCCCGCCTCTCTCTGCGTTGTTCCTCCTACTCATATCCTTCACCTCTCATCCCTCACCCCGCCAGCACTAAAGTCGATAAACATTCTGACCCGATTTCGCAGCCTTCCCGGGTCCATTGGCGGACGAGACGCTTGCGACCTCGTGTAACCCGGCTTCCCCAAGCCCACCCCAGCTCTTCTCTGCGCATCTAGTCGCGCCGCTCCGGCCCGTTAACCAAGAAGAGGCACGGCGACACTTCCCCGTCCAACCCGTGCCGTCCCCAGTCTGCGCCAACGCTCGCGCGTCAGCGTTCGTGTCCTGTATCCAGAGCTGCCCCTCGCCTCGGTCCATTTCAGGCCTACAAACCAGCTCTTCGCTTTGCCAACATCGAAAGTTGTGCGATCCGGCCACACCCTGCCACCACGCACACTCTCGCACAAGCGCGCGTGCCCGCGCTGACAGGCCAATATCTTCGCTTTTCTTGACTTGACTGACGCCGCCTGGCCCACCCCTCCCCCGCCTGCTCTTCCTATCATCACCCACAACAACCACGCCTCGTCTCCCACGCACACACCCCTCAAGCCCCAAGGACCAGCGTCATAGCCCCAGAACCCCGGGCCAGGGACCACGACTGTGAGCGACTTAGATCCTTCGCCGGTAGTCAGGATTGACGCAGCACTGCAGCAGGAGGACCCCTCCCTGACGCTTGCAAGCCCTACCATCTGCGACGTGGCTCGGGGACACATCACCTCGAGGCCCAGCTGTGCCAGCCCGAAATATTTTACACGGACGCTAGCAGCCGCTGCAGGTAGCCAAATATGTCGGACTCCCCCCAATCCCCTCCCAAGGAGGTTGACCAAGGTGCACCGTCACCCGACGAGGACGCACAAATGAATGAGCAACAAGACCCACAGGCCGGCGCCCCGAGCTATGAGTTTGAAGGAGTAAAGGAGCAAGATAGGTGGCTTCCCATAGCCAATGGTATGTCGTTTTCTCTCCCCTGGCTCTTCTTCGTGATTTGTTCGTCCTTTCTGCACGAGCTGCCTGTTCGTCTAAACCAGCTAGCCGTGTAGACCCGGTCGTCCAATGTCTTGCGATTCGTCCTCCAAGTCACCCAAGGCGCCTCGCGCCCCCAAAGCCGACAAGGCTGATGAGCTTGATGCTAACATTCGAAACTTTGCGCCAGTCGCTCGAATTATGAAGAATGCGCTCCCTGAGAATGCAAAGATCGCCAAGGAAGCGAAGGAATGCATGCAGGAGTGCGTGAGCGAGTTTATCTCCTTCATCACCAGCGAGGGTAAGTTGTGCCTGCTTTGTGTCCCTTCTTGCCCCGGTGGACATTGCAGCCAGATGCTCGAGTCCGGACCGTGTCTTTCATTTGGAGTGTGCTGACCCGGTGTATGAAACGTGTACAGCGTCCGAGAAATGCCAACAGGAAAAGAGAAAGACCGTCAACGGCGAGGATATTCTCTTTGCCATGACATCGTTGGGCTTTGAGAACTACGCCGAGGCTCTCAAGGTCTATCTCTCCAAGTATCGTGAGGTACGTTTGATCTTCGACGTTGGCATTTCTCTGAATGTTTGCACCTAACACACGATTGCAGCAACAGAACCAATCCAACCGGGAGAGGGTCATGGAGAACCCTGCTTGGTCAAATCCCATGATGCCTGGCGAAAAGGGGGAAGGCTCCGCCGTTGGGGGTGAATTTTCTAACGCCGAAGGCTCCAGCAATGTCGAAAACGCTTCGGACCCCAACTACATGTACGGCTCCCAGCCCGGCCACAACGGTACCAGCGCTGGCGAGAGCTACTGAGTGCCAGACCCGAACCACGCTGGCATTGCTCAGTCAACCAAGCCGGAGTCTCGGGGGGAGTGAGGACAGGACGCTCGGAACCGCTTCTGGGCTCGCCGGCATTGTCTTGTGGAAGTCCGGCGTGCAAAGTTGTGGGATGAGCGCCTCATTCAGTGTATAAATACCGGCGCAACAAGCTCGAAGGATTCAACTAGAGGGGAGTGTGATGGGAATTACGGATGTACATTGATGGGAACGGATGGGTCAGAGGCGAAATGGTTAACCACCAAAAAAGATGTGCGAAACTGGATGCCCTTTTACTATCTGGATGATAGAGTTCTGAACCTTGTCTTCGATTCATGTGTCGGCTCAGGAGCGGTCCTGGGATGGGACGAATGCCAATTCGACAGTCAGCTGGGGCTCGCAGATGCAGAACTACGGATATGCATTGAGTTCCCAAAACAGAACAGATATTTTACGGTGTTCTAATTTGATCGATTGTGTTGTTTTGACAGACCTAGCAACGCGTGTTTGTGATGTACGTGTTTGCGTTTGAACGATGTCCACAATGCAAGCACCGTTCAAGTTCAGGAGTGCCCTGTCTCCTGTTTGACCCAGCAGGGACGAAGATGGCCAAGTTCAGGGGTGGACGATGTTTGTTTTTGTGAAACTCGTAGCTAATTGGGCGCAGCATGCATTTGAATACCTGCGCCACCATTGCCTCTTCTTTTTGACTCATTTAGTATCTCCAATCCACGGTCAAGATACCCATCTCCAGACTCAGCCTGTGACGCAATAGTTGGTCGAGGGGCGAAAGCGGCAAGCTAACGGTGCACGGGCCTCAGCAAGTCCGGAGGCACGTGTGCGACTCCACTCTACCGTCAAAATTTCCATTTGCACACTGGTCTGGCAAAAAAAAAAAGTTGCCCGCCCGCCAGCGCTTAAGACTTTCCCTTCACTCCGCCACCCCCAGGCTCTGTGCTCAGGGATTCATCAGTCTCAACTTGTATCACCACGCGGTATTCTTCTCCCGCCGACAGCAGACTTTACTATGAACTGCTGCCCCTCAAAAAGCCTGCCGCAGCGTATCTTTCCTTGCATAGTCATACCCTGAGAGCACCCCCGCCAAGCGAGACAAGAAGAGGGCCCTCACTGTTGCCTGAGAGACGCCACCATCCAGTGCTGACAACACACAACCGCCTCACAGCGAACCACATCGATGAGACCGTTTACTCCCACATCCAGGGCCTTTTCCGGTCCTGTACCAAAGAATTCGACTCCCGTCCGGTCGATTCTGAAGCCGGCATCAGTCCTGGGCCGTAGAAAGGCTGACTATGCTGGGTTGAGCGACCCGCTCGATGCGCCCGAGAGTCCTACCAAGCGTCGCAAGGTCTTTTTTGACGACATCCGAAACGTAACTTACGAGGTCGGAAGGAGAACAATGGACGAAGTAAAGTTGGAGGTCAGAACCGCTCTCGAGGAGCACTTGCGGGGAAATGATGGGCAGTATGATACTCTCAAGGAGTTGTTCGCAAACGATAAGCAGCGATACCTGCCCGCCATCGTGGGAGAGGAAGAAGATACACTCCAATCACATGAGCTCCAGGTCTACGTTATGGCCCTCACTGGATGCATTCCTATCCTGAAGGACAAGGCCTGCAACGGATTAGTCAAGATCATCCTGAAGTGCTCCTGGTTAGGGCGGGATGATGCCTTTGTCAAAGTCTTCACTCACTTCCTAGCTGCCCTAGTCAGCGCCCAAGGCTCCTATCTCTCTCCTGTTTTGTCCATGATGGTGGAGAAGTTCTCTGATACCCGTCCATCGGTGTGGTGTGTGCCCGATTTCCCAGAGGTTGGCCGCGAGACGATGCGGGACAGACTTCACTCCACTCTGCAGTACCTCCTCCAAATGTTCCCGGCTGCCATTCCTGTCTTGGAAAGTCTCATTGGCGTACGGTTTCCTTTCCCCGACGAGTCGATGCGAGTTCACATGGCATATATCCACAATCTGCTGCGAATCAAGGACTATGTCCCTGTCCTCCGTGACGAGGTCCTAGACCTCATCCTCAACCGCGTGGTAAAAATCGACTCTCAAATGCAGGTCGATTTGGAAGACCTCGACGACGATGTGACAGCCGCCGTCATGTATGCCTTGAGGGGTCACTCAAATGAAATAGAGTGGGAGGTTGATGCAGACGACGACAGCGATACAGAATCAGTCGAGAGCGACGACCCAGACTACGACGAAGACGCGGCGAGAATAAAATCCATCAAGGGAAGCGTCGAGAAGATGGATGCCGCGCTGGACACCCTTTTTAGAGTTTATACGCCCTACTTTACAAACCCTGGCTCAGATGCAGCGTTTGATGCATTTACGATCCTCCTCCGCGAATTTGACCACATGGTCCTCCCTACTTATAAATCACGACATACACAATTTCTCATCTTCCACTTTGCCCAGATGCATGAACGATTGACCGACGCTTTCTGTGGTCAGCTCATCGCAACGGCCTTCCAAAGCAACACACCCAATGTCCTGAAGCAAGCAGCAGCAGCGTATCTGGCTAGTTTCGTTGCTCGGGGCGCACATCTTCCAGGCGACCTTGTTCGAAGCATTTTCGTGCTCCTCATCCACCACCTCGAGCAATACCGCAAGAAGTATGAGCCATTGTGTCGAGGACCAGACCTGAAGAGGTTTCACCCATACTACAGCCTTGTGCAGGCCACCCTCTACATCTTCTGCTTCCGCTGGCAAGACCTAATAGTGGACACCCCTGATGATGTTGATCCCGACGACCCTTCGTCCTACATCGGTCAGGAGGTTGAGTGGGTAGGGACATCAAGAAAAGACTTGTCAGTCCAGATTTTCGGCAAGCTCAACCCCCTCAAGGTGTGCGCTCCTGTCATTGTTGAGGAATTTTCGAGGATTGCGCATCGCCTCAACTTCATGTATGTCTATCCGCTGGTTGAAGGCAACAAACGCATCCGCCTGTCGCAATTCCTATCATCAACCTACTCCACGGGTGGCGCGCTCCGAGATGCCGGGTACGAGGCCCAAGATGAGAGCTTCCACCAGCTAGATCCATACTTCCCATTCGATCCCTATCAATTGCCAGCCAGCAAACGATGGGTAGAAAACGACTACGTAAACTGGAAGGCAATCCAGGGCCTCAATGCTGAAGAGGAGAATGATAGCGACGACATGGATGATCTAGATGAGGATGATCTAGAAGAAGGAACGGCGACGGACAGTGATGGCGAGGACTTTGAATGATTTTTGCAATGATGTGTCATTTTGCTTTGGAAGAGTATCAGCGAGGCGTTTGGTGGACTTATAACTGGTTTGGATATTGTGTCAGATTATTGGCAGAGAAAGGCGTTTGAGATGTCGGAAATAAAAAGTTATCATTTGTTGAAGAAGCCATTGAGACCAGTATCCGTGGGACCCGGCAAGGTCGCCGACTTGCTTACTACCAGCCAGGCGGCGACCAGTCAGGCTGCCAGAATTTGGCGCAGCAGGGGCTATGTGCTCGATGAAGGGTGGTCTCCGCCCATTAGCGTTAGCAGCCGGCGGAGAAGATAACCCGGTTTGGAGTTGGACCCTCCAGCGCCCTCCAAAGCCTCCTCCAACATCTCAAAGACTACGTATTAGCCAAAGGTCATCTCACGCCCCGCCAGCGATTCTTGGCCGTGAATCCAAAGTCTGATTTCGCGCCTGTATCTTACAATCCCGCGACCCATTTCGCCACCTGCAAGCCCGGCCTCTCGTCTCGGATTGACCGGGCGATCGGCCGCTTCTTTTTTTCCCGCTCAGCGCTCAGCCCACCTCAACCGCCCGCACTCAGCCTGATCTGTCTCGCCATGAGGTGAGGCGCACGGAAAGGCGCAAATGACATCACCTATCAACTCAGTAACCATGGCGACGGAGGAGTCGGAGGAGACAAGGCCATCATTTACCACGTTCTGGAAGACGACGAAGCAGAAGTTACAGGGGAACCGCGTCGAGTTTGTGCAGCAGGGGAAGCAGATCCCAGTGACCGGCAGTAGCGAGTGTAAGTCCTTGTCCTCTCCACCTCACCTGACTTTTCCGAAAATTCGCTGCCCTTTGGGGGGGTGGGTCGGGCCATGGCCAGGACGAGAGGCCTTTGGGTGACGGATCGCGAATCACGGCCATGACGCCGCGGGCGGCAGGATTGCTCCTCTCGTCAATTGGGCACCGCTTCATCTACCGAGTTGCGCTGCTATCGATGGCAAAGGGTCGGCCTGCCTGCCACAGCCACAGCCACCGTCACAGCCTCCTCTCCCCCCCCTGACCCCTGGGCAGTTGTGTGTACGGCATGGATAGATGCTGAACCTCAGTCTAGCTCCCGAGGAAAGCAACGATAGCCCGTCATCCAAGGCGGTTTCGCAAACTGAAAAGGCAAAGGTCCGGCGAGCCCAGGTCCGGCGCGCCCAGATCCAGCATCGCCAGCGCAAGGCCGAGTATGTCAAGCAGCTGGAGCTCGATGTGACTCACTTCCGCGAGCTCATTGCTCTTACCGAGAGCGAGTCGGCCCAAATGAAGAAGCAGAATGCCGCCATGAGAGCACAGCTGCAGCGGATCGGTGTCACTATTTCGGTGACGGCGAACAACCCGTCGCAACCCATGGCCATCGAAGCGCGAATAGATCGGCTTCTCAAGACGGAACAGCAATCCGTGGATGTAGCAATGCCAGATGCGCCTGCTCAATTAGACTCTTCTCCTCGGCAACTGGAACAAGCCCCTGACATGTTCGCCGACATCAACCTTGATGACGTCGTTGTGACTCTGAAGAAGGATGAACAACTTAGCACGCCAGTGTTTAGTGTTCGCTCTGAGTCTAGCGACTCAAATGCAGCAACCTCCAACATAAGCTCGACTGCAAGCCCCCCCAGCCCACGGACAACCCCTCCGACGAGTCCTGCAACCAGTGTCAGCGTAAGCTTAGCCAATGCAGACCTCTCGCAGACTCAAGAGCAAATGGCCATCAACTTTATTTTAACGTGCGTATCCCCATAACTTTACCTGCAGCCACAGCCCGCTGACCTTTAAACCTTAGAATGGAGCATATTTGCTGGGATCATTTCTGGCTTGGCGACTATCCCGGCCACTCTCACCACTCCGACGACTTCAAAGGACATACCCTCATGGCCTCGACATTCTGCATGGCCAGCGCACCCGAAGATGTCTATGGGGGCCGCTCAGAAGTATCTCAGTCCACCAGATGCCATAGTAAACGTGCCACAGGAATAGACCCGTACTATCCTCCCGTCACCTACGAGTGGTCCTCAACGCGCATCTCACTCTCCTCTCTACATGGTTTGGCGTCGTCGCTAAACCCGGGCGACAAGGAGCTGACGCCCGTGCAAGCGTGGTTTGAGCTCGCTGACAAGTATCCGAAGGAGACTCTGTTGAACCCAGGGCTGCTTTCGTGGCTGAGCTGCGAACTGAACGGGGTGGTAAAGTGTCTCGAGTTCGGAGCTGTCATGGAGAGGGGAGCATTCGAAAGCGTGGTGGGGAGGGTTCTGGGACCGAGCTTGGACGAGATGCTACCGCAGGGGAGCATCGGCGAGGTGGCATAACGGGGCATCAATGATTTTGGGAATCTAAGGGTGGTTATTTGAACAGAACACACACACACAAAAGGCGTTTTACTTGTGGCGGGCCATTGGAGCGGAGTAGTGGATACTTTATTGAACCAGCAGCATGGAGGATACCACGTCTAAGGACAGGAAAGGATCTACAATTACAATAACAATTACAATCACACACATTTTTCATTTTTCGCGTAAACTAGAAACGTTGGTAAGATTGTATCCACCGAGGCAAACTACCTCCCCCCTCTATCTATATCGCTGAGAGATCCTTGACCACTCTACAACATCGAATAAAGATGTAAAAGTAATAGAAAAAAAAAAATTAACTCCAACCCTCGCTTACAGCGCCTTAACTATGCTTCGCTCATCAAATATATCCGCCAGCAGCCCCGAGATGCACGCGTCCCGGTCCAGCCGCCCCATGGCGTATGTGGACTCGAAGGCGAAGATGCTCAGCTGGCCAAAGAATGGACGCAGGACCTTGGCAACCAGCTCGTCCTTTCGCTCCAAGCCGACCTCGTCGCTGATGCCGCCCAGCCCAAGGAGGGGTCGTCGAGAAGAGCCGCTGGCGACGAGGTGGGCGACGGAGTCAGGCTGCGCGGCCGAGCTGGATGCTGCAGCGCCGAGCTCCTCGGAGATCTCGTCAACGAGAGCGACGGGCTGGTAGCTGGCGGAGCGGTAGACGGCATCAATGGTGTCGGTGATGAAGAGCCACTCGTGGAGTTGGAAGTCGTCAGGTGCCACGCAGATCAGGAGATCGAGCAGCTTGCAGGCCTGCAGGATGGAGGTGCTGGTGTACGTTTCCGAAGCCGTGCTGTTGTCTGGCGCGACAACCGAGGATATGGCGGCGTGGATCTCGGCGTTGACGACAGGCCAGAGCATGCCAAGGTGGATGGCACTCGTCTTAAGCGTGAGGGCGCGGACAACCATGTAGATGTCGGCGCGGGTGGCTGATGAGGGGGAAGATGTGGATGACGCCGCGAGAAGCTCGACCAGCTTGTCAAACATCGTTGTCAAGTCTGTGACGAATGTGTCTTCGGCAGCAGCAAGGACGAGGGTTGCGATCCTGCGAAGGTTGAGCTGCGTCTTGCGATCGGCCTCCAGTCGAGCTGAGGTGGCACCAACACCAAACACGATGCCGGCTGTGGTGGGCGCGCTGATACGAGACACAATCTCAGGCATTCTCTCCTTGTCTGCCAAAGTCCATTGCTTCAGAAGTGGAAGCCAGTCGACCTTGACCAGGTCCAGATTCATGCCGAAAAACTTGGTATCGTTAAATGCGTCACCGACATCCTTCTTCCAAGTCTTTTGGTTGTTCTGCAACCTCGAGAGCTCGTGAAGGAGCCGCAGCGTGCTCTTGGAAAAGGTATCTGGGAATCCCCTGGCACGTAAGCTCGGCCCGATGACGTTGGTCGAGATGGTTCCTGCAGCTGAGAGCACTCGGTCGGGCTCCAGAAGAATCTTGGTCAAGTTGGGGACAACAGAAGCGAGGATGGAGACGACGTCATCAGGGCTGTCGCCGGCTCCATTCATAGTGCCTCGACGAACAAGGTCGCTGGGATTGCCAGCCGAAGGTACTGGCTCAGCAAACGCCATAGGCCTTGTAGTAAAGAGAGCCGTGAGAAGCCGGAGGAATAGATCCTAAACGCATGTCAGCAAGGTTCGTTAATGTACTTGAACAGGTGGTGCCTACACCAAGCTCCCGACGCATTCTCTTTTGCTCTCCAAAGTTGGTGTTGTCAACCTTTTCGCCAAGAATCGCGGCGAACTCCAGAAGATTTGGCAAGGTCTGTCGATGCGGGAAAGGGTTTGCCAGCAGGTCCTTGAGGAAAATCATGCAATCCTGCCAAATTTCATCCATGGCATCATCATCAAGAGATCGTGCGTATTCAACCAGGAAAACGACAAGGTCAACATCAGAGAGAGAAATCGTCATTGTTGACTTACGTGCCGGGTCGATAGCTGTCGGGTTGCTTCGGCTGTAAATAGCGTTAAATAAGGCCGGGATGCTGTGTCGTGGACGAGATGCTTCCAGTGCGGAGAGCAAGTTGAACACCTCAGATGGGTCTGAGTCGGCAGTCGAGTTCTTCCAGATGTCAATGACAGTTTCAAGGCACTCAAGGTTCTCCGCAGTAAACAAGTGTTCAAGTAATCGTCGCGAACGGTTTCTCATCCGCAGAGATGTGTAGTTAAACGATGCTGAAGAACTTTGGTTCTGCCTACTCGAATCTTCACCCAGACCCCAGGTCCAAATCTTGTAGCAGATTCGAACGGCATCCTGAAGAGCTAAGTGAACCGTCAATCGGTCATTAGCTGTAGCGCTGCGGGCTTGGGGGGTGTCCGATTGGAACACACCAGAGACCATGCTTCCGAATAGTGATTGTGGTTGGTCGGGGCTCTTTGCAACCTGCGTCCGGGCCTCTTCCCTAAGCAGTTGTTCATGCGCTCGAGCTAGCACTTGCTCGAGTCCGTTCAGCAGGTAAATAAGGGTAGATTCCGGAGTCGACTTTTCGCCGCCAGTTGAAAGAGAACCAGCTTGGAAGGTTTCTCGGAGACTAGAGAAAGTGGTTCCAATCTCATTGCACAGAGTTTCAACCAGTGGGATCAGCACTTGGAAGATGGACTCGGTATAGAAGGGCAGACATTCGGAAACGAAGGCCACCCAACTGTCAAGGACTGGTCGACTGCTCGGGGAACTTAGCCCCTCCTGCAAACACTTGAGAAGTTGAGGGGGCGGCGCCGCCATCACCGGATGAACATCAGATGGGGTCAGCGATAGTCTGCTTCCTCGGGCAGGATCGAAGCTTAGCCGTCGCTTTTCAGATATGGGTGAAATTGGAGGCCCTGCAGGCACATCCCGAAGTTTCAGTGCATCATACACCGCATCAAGTAGAAGAACCTGGACATAGGGGTCGGGGCCGTTGAGTGCTTTGAAAAGCATGTCAATCAGGGTGTCCTCTAGTTGAGGAGAAGATAGCGGAGTAGCATAAGGGCTCAGGAGGAATTTGTGGAGGATCGTTAGTGCGTAGCGGTATAGCTGGCTGGTTCGGGTTTCTAGTTCCCGATCGACATTGGGAGCTGGATTGCCTGTAATGCACTTCAAACAAACACGGACAAAGAATTCTTGCAGTGAAATCTCGTCATCATCGCCGCCGGCTAGAGTCCAGTTAGTATCAATGTTCGGAATAACAAACAACCAACTTACTCCCAATGTGAACTTGTCGCCCCCGAAGTGATACATGTTTAGTAGATAATACTGCCCATGAGATATCACCAGAACAGGCGAGGACGTTTGAAAGGGTGTGGAGATAGTACAAGCAAAGTTCCAAATCAGTGTCCTCGGAAAATGTTACGGGCGTTTCACCGTTCTCGCCCTTGGCCTCGATCGGGTTGTGCAAGAACGGGATTTCGTTGAGCTTGGCCACAAAAATTAAAAATAGCCTATTAGATAAATTTCAGCCTCGTTAGTCATCTTGGAGTGGTTGGTAGGGTATACCTGTCGATTCCTAGCATGCTATTAAGCCATGATTTGACCGTCATGTAAAGCTGTGTGCGGTCATCTTGCAGTGCATCCAAGATCAGGAACAGGGGCTGGGTCAGCATAACCTCGAAATGATCCGCTCCTGAAAGTCGAGGAAGTGCCCTGAGCTCAAGCGCTGGTGTTTTTGAACCACGGCGATCATTTCCGTGCGTATTATCCTGTAAAGTATGAGACCAAAGAACACTCAGTGTGCGCCCAACATCAACGGTTCCAATAGAGTTTGAGGGGATTGGATCTCGAGAAATAATAAGACTCGAGAGTGCCGCCTCAATGTCCCGATTTTCAGGGGACAGTGCCGACTGCAACTGCCAGAGCCCCCGAACGGCTTCAACATGGTATTTGGGTTCGGAGGCGGATAGGTATGCCCAAGCATGTCGAACAAGGGGAACAACTAAATTTGACAAGTGGTTTGTTTCAATCCTGTCGACGCTGTATAGCTGAGTGGCCAGGTTGAGAACAGCAGAGAAGTCGGAATACTCTAACGGGGGAGGGAGCTCAAGTTTCTCTTGCAAATATCCCAATATTTGCTGTTCAGCTAGTTTGTACGATGTCGGTATCTTGTGCAGTGCCAAAATAAGCAGTCGGACACGGATTCCCAAATCGGCAAAAGGTTTTGAAGATTCTTCATGAATGCAAATAAACTTGACCACCTTTTCCAATAGCAGCTCTCCGGTTTCTTTCGGGTTGAATGGTGGTGAGGAAGTTTCGATATTGCCCTGTTCATTGACATAAAAGGTCCGAATCTTTTTCAACACTTCAATATTGGCAAGTGGCATTTGAGTTCGTGCTGATGAGTCCTCTGGGAATCCCCTTTCAGGCACAAGATCAAGCAGTGACATGGCAATGTTCAATGCTTGATTTGACACCGAGGAATCCAAATTACTCTCCGATTGCCGGTCCGTAGAGTCTTCTAACATTGACAGGGCGGCCAATGCAGAAAGAGGGGCGTGGATGGTTATCATTTCTTCCTCGCGGACGTTAAAGTTGGTCAGGATAAAGCTGACCAGCGACAATTTATCACCTCGTTCTTTGACACTGATGTTCCCAGGCCCGATAGCTTGTGCCAGGAGGCTGACAAGTTCACCATAAATCAAGCCACTTTCGATACCATCAAAGAACACGCTAGCACTGCGCAACACTTCGGTGAACTCAGCCTTTGTAGATGCTTGAGTTTGGAATTGTCGTACGCTCTCTACGATGGGCAGAAAGATTTCTGGAACGATCAAACCGCCAATCTCCCACCTATCCATAAGAGACAGGCAGATCCTATATGGGCGCGCTCGTTCGCTTGCGCTACTCTGGGAATTTCCCTTGATCATCTGGAGGAGCGCCCGGGTCAGAGGATGAAGCCCAAACTCCTCAAAATAATTTGTCCGAGATGCCAGGTATGCCTGATGGCGTTGATCGGTAGGGCTCGGAGGATGTTCTGTCCCCTGATCAGCCTCTGATTGAGTCGGCTCCGGCCCCAGGAGCCATGCCCAGAGGCGTCTGTTAAGACTCATATCTCGCCGCGTAACCACACCGACAGCAGCCTTGAGGAGCAATTCTAGATCACCAGGCTTCACCCGCTGTTGGACAACACTAGAATTGAGCGGCAGATGAGAAACGAGAAGGTCCAGGAAGCCACGCTGAATGAGCAGTTGCTCGTCAGAGAGACCGCTAGCGAAGCATCGAAGCAGTAATCCTGGTTCCGGGGATGTGACAATGGATGCCAGCTTATTCTTAAGCTCATCTTCGCTTTTATTCTTTGATGTAGCTGATTTTCCAGCACTGGCCGGTGCGTGCACTCCCAATGTAGGTAAGCATCGTACAAGATAAGCCAGAGCCCCTGAACGACGACTGTGGCTTGTGATGGATGCGAGGAAGAAACACTGCCAGAAAAACGCATCTCCTGAAGAATGCCGTTCAGTGAGCTCTTCGCTTTGCGCAGGTCTAATAGTATGCTTGAAGCTCTCGACCATCCGAAGGGTTCTGTCAAAGTCTTCGCTTGTCTCATCCTCTAGGCCAGGTAGAAGAGCAAGAATGATCGACTTCATCGCGGGCCGTAGCGAACGAGGGTCTATGCCAAGGAAATGTTGTTCGAGAAGATCAAGATAGGGTGCTCGCACCGATAACGAGGCGAAGGAGAGAGTTGATGCCAACCCGGGAAGGTACAAGGGGAGGTCCCTGGACAACCCATCGATTCCAATGACTGAAAAAACATAATTATACACTTCAAGCGCTTTCTGGTGGACTCCGGAGGGCAAGGAGGGGTTGAGGCACTGGGACAAGCGTTTTGCGACGGTTGCCTTGGCTGGGATCGCGGTTATCGATTTCGGTCGGGCTTGGAGAGCCTAAATTTGAACGGTCAGTCGCTTTTGCATTGTTGGTGAACTTCTTTTCCAGCGCAAACCTTGAGGAGCCTGTTTAAGAACGAAATGTAATCTGCCCACTCTTCCAGGGCGGTTTCGAACAAGGCCAGCGCTCTGTCAACGCCGTGGGCATATTTCCGGTACAATTTGTCCTTGGCTGGAGCTTCCTCTATTATGCAGGCATTAGCGACCACGGTGATGCAGACAGTAGATGTCTCAGGGCCTGCTAACCTCCACCAAGCTGGTTCCTCCATTGTCGTGGGATGGGCGAGTCTCGACCAGAGCTCTCTGGCGACGCCGACCTCCGGCCAGACCCGGGCTCGAGCGCCATTGTCACGCGTTGTTCAGATCGAAGCCGGAGACGAGAACATCAATTTCCCTATCGAATGCCAAAGGTGCCAAGGAGGGTCGCTGAGAGTCAGGGCGCGCGGAGTAGCAACGTTGGCAACTTCAATGCGAAGCCGCGCATCGCATCTAGAGGGCTACGTTTCACCCAGCAGCTTGGCTAGGTAGCTTCCTCCCTCTGGGGGGGGCACTGAAGGTACCAGCGTACCCTGAAACACAGGGTCTGGGGAAGCGCTGATTGGCCACAGCTGTCCCCAACGTGGCTGTCAGCGCAAGGCTGCAGAAGCCCCTCCAGGTGACAACAACGGTGTTTGCTGGTGAATAACTGCGTCATGGCCCTAGAAATACGCAATCAACACGCCCTGTTTAGAATCCATCACGGGTACTAGGCCGATTTTAGAAGTCAGAGACACACATGATGACGGCAGCCATGATCCATAAGAATATTTTCAATCCCTGCATCGATTGCAGGATGACATGCCAAGTATTTTTTTTTTCGTTCAACATGCATTTAAATAAACAAGCAGCCATAGTCTGCGACTGCGAAATGTTTGGACATTCGTTGACGTGTCACGTGGGACTACTCGGGTGGCTTTTTGAATGCCGTGATCGTGGCTCTGAAAGCGGCTAGCTCACAGGTGAGCGACGGCGGCCGCCAGTGTGTGGATCATGCGGTCTTAGGACATCATAGCTCTTCGCTTCTCGGTCGTGACAGCGCTACAAATCATCAACCACCCACCTGAAGGTGGCATAATGGCCTCTCCTGATACACATAAAAACTCACAGGGTCACATAGTCCGGGTTCCCTCTTGATTTTCAGATTTCTACCCTTAAAGCAGTCGGTTCGGCAATGCAAATTCTGCACCAGTCCGCCCCGCCACGATGGGAAAGGAGCCAACGTCTCAAGATGACGACCACCGTCCCCCTCTGCCGCCTCGACCTCGCGCGAGCACTGTCGCCGACCCGAAATCACTCCAGGCGCAAGCTACGACCGCAATAACAACCGTGGATATTCAAACCCTCTCTTTCCCCGATGGGTCCCGGGGAACTTTTCCTACACCTGGCCCCGACTCCATTCCCAGCCAGTCCGAGAGTGGTCATGCGACCCCCAACCGTCGCGCCTCCAGTGTGAACGGCGAGGCGGATGACGCTGCGAGTATCATGAGCTTTGCGCCGACGATGCGGCCTGCTGGCGACATTGCAAGTCTTCTTGGCGGTGAGTTTCATAAGAGGAGTCCGGCATGGCATCTTCTTCGGTCTCAGTCAGCCACCGTCTTGCCATTTGAGAGAGCGAGGATGGACCATGAGGATCGCCTCAATGACTTTGATGCGGAATTCAGTCCGCTTCCAGACGAAGAAGTAACAGATCTTGAAGATGATGAGAAGTTGCTCATGTGGAAATCCAAGTTAAAGCACTACCTAATATTATCATCTGCCGGAAAGCCCATCTGGAGCCGGCATGGAAACCTAAGCCTAATCAACTCATCGATTGGCGTCGTCCAAACCATCATATCATTCTACGAAGGCTCCAAGAACCCGCTCCAAGGATTTACCGCCGGCGACACTCGCTTCGTCATCATGACCGAAGGCCCGCTGTACTTGGTGGCCATCAGCAAGCTGGGAGAGAGCGACTCCCAACTGAGAGCGCAACTGGATGCGCTCTACATGCAGATTTTATCCACTCTTACTCTACCAAGGCTCAAGACAATCTTTGCACACCGGCCATCGACGGATTTAAGCACACCGCTACAGGGAACCGAATCCCTGCTGTCGTCGCTAGCTGATAATTTTACCAAAGGATCGCCCTCTTCCCTCCTTGGTTCCTTAGAGTGCCTAAAGCTACGAAAGTCCCAGCGGCACGCTATTAACAATGCGTTCCTGAAGCTAAGATCGGATAAGTTGCTCTACGGTCTTATTGTGGCTGGTGGCAAGCTCGTTAGCGTCATTAGGCCTCGACGACATTCCCTTCACCCCAGCGACCTCCAGTTGATTTTCAACATGCTCTTCGAGAGCGACGGCATTAAAGGTGGCGGCGGTGAGAACTGGGTCCCTCTCTGCTTGCCTGCGTTCAACAACAAGGGCTATCTTTACATGTACGTCAGCTTCTTCGAGGGGACCTCAGGGGAGCAGGCTAGCTCTCCAGCCGCCGCCGAAGGCCGGTCCGCCGAAGAGGAAATTGCGATGATCCTGATAAGCACTGATCGGGAGAGCTTCTTTGAGCTCAAGCAGATGCGCGACGATGTCGCTCAGCAATTAGCCAAGAACGGCACGCTCGCCATCATCAAGAGTGCGGCACAGGTGGGCCGGCCTAAGGCACATGAGATTGCGCCCGGAAGCCAAGTCAGCCACTTTCTCTACAAATCACGGGCCAACGTGCAGTTCTGCATGTCGTCACTAGATCCCGCGTTCACGGAACCCGCCGAGAGGAGGAGGCTAATGACAGTGTACCACGAGCTACATGCATCCATCCATGCCAAACACTCGCACCTTAAGGTTCTGCATAGTGCTGGGGAAGATGCAACATCGCTCGCCTGGATTACACCAGTCTTTGAATTCTACTGTGTGGCCGGACCGAACGTATCAAGGGCCACGATAACGCAAGGGGCAAACAAGATAATACACTGGGCCAAAAGGGAAGAAGAGCGCCTTTTCATTATTGGCGGCGGTGTATTCTGATTCGATACATGCCAGTTCGTATATCATCAAAACATTCATGTTTTGTTATCCTCCCAACCCAAAATTTCAAGACCATCAACGCCGTGTGTGCTTATATAAATATATGTACCAGAATAAAACCCCTACCGGCGGGGCGCATTGATATCATCCACCAAAACAGCCTGTCAGTTTGAGCTTGGCACTGGCAGGTGAGTGTTGGTGACAGCCGCCCTTGGATATCCGCCCACTTGCCCATATCCGTCTGAGGATGCTGAGGGGGAAACATCGCCTGGCGATAATAGCACTGCGATGCTTCTCCTGTGGTGTGGGTTGCTATCAAAGTAGCTGGCACGAACATCGGAGCGACTTCGCACTGCGCCCCACGATTTCCTGGCCCACTCTCGAATTCGGTCATTGATGTTAGCGCGTCGCTTGGTCTCTGAATCCCAGGAAGAGTTGCGAATGCGAAGAGGTCCAGGTGGTAGCGCGTGGGAGTATCCAGCATCTTTGGCTCCAAATGATGGATGACGAGCAGACTCGTCTCCAAAGCTCGTCCGTTCATTTTGAGTTGTCGTCGAAGGATATGTCATAATATCCGTGGCAAGTGTCGTCCTCGAGGCATTCATAATTGCTTCTGAGAAGGGTGCGTTGAAGTTCTCGATAAAACGTGGGCTTCGCAACGAACTAGCTGGGCGTTGAAAATCAGGCTGCTCCCCTTCGCGCAGCGGGAGACTGAGGTCGGGCTTGCGAGAAGTCATGTTGACCAGGCAGCTTGGTTTGGTATCTGTACACAAGAGCTAGACGAAAATGTCTCGGTAGGAGTGTGGGGAGGTCCGAAGTATTCGTACTCGAGGGCAACAATGAGAGAAAGGGAAGAAATAAAGGTTGAGACAATCAGTGGTTGTTGGAGAGATAATGGCTTGTTATTGTTTAGATGAACGCAGCAACCCTGGACGAACCCTTGGGGGGAAGATTTCTTTTTTCCCCCAAGAAAACGGTGGCTCGGTCATGCGTCCTCGGCAAGCTTAACAGCAGCGAGAACCACCTGAACATGGCGGAACAGGTGCCCGATACACCCCTGACTATTAGATTTCGACAAGCTCGCGTGGCGAGCCCAAGTGGATTGTGGAGAAGGCGGTGGCCAGTCGAGTGCCGTCCTGAGCGCCAGTGTTGTCCACAAGGACGGAAAATGCGTAGGCAGAGGCACGGACTCAAGACGGTGCAAGCCACATCGGGGAACCGCTTCGCCAAGAAGGGAAATTCTGGTGGGAACTCTTCCAGAAGAGCGAATAACTTAATCAAACCCTGTTGCTGAGCCAAAGAGCAAAGTTCAGTTTGCGGCCCCATACTGGGCATCCATCCACCCACCACAACCCGCACATCCTGGTTGCCCCCCCTCCCCCTTGACCAGACCGCATCAATGCTGCCCTCACATCCTTCCCCTCTCGGTAGGGAGTCACGTTATCTGCCGCCTGGGGATGGTCATGTGAGTGGGCTGACCCGTGGCAGGCGCCTTGGCTGATGCCCCGAGCACTGATCAAGCCTAGAGGGAAGCCGGCGGTCTGAGAGAAGCCGGCGATGGCATCAGAAAGTGGCCCGGCCTCTACCTAGAGCCGCGTATCAACAAGGTAGTTGCCGATGATTGTGGAGGGGAGCTTGGCGCAAATCAATCCGTCGATTAGGTTTCACACATGAGAAGTTTTGAGTTTGGTTTACTCAGCAACTACTGCATCAGATATTGAATACGAATATTAGTAGGCCATAGGTAGGCAGCATGCAACCCTCACAGCAGAATAAGTCGAGGCAGCCGGCCGTTTTGGGCTGTGGGACGGACAACTAGGTCTGACTGGATGGGGGGGGGGGGGGTTTACTCGCATTGGTGCTGCTCTAGCCAGCACCATCTCTACAGTCCGCGGCTATCTTGTCAGTGCTGTGCATCGTTAATGTTGGCCTAGGTCAATTCCAGCGTCTCATGGTTGGTTGAGGGATGCATGAGTGCGCGAGTGATCAATTATCACCACTCGCATCAGAGCTTGGACCCAAACATCTTGGTGGAGGTATGATTGCAGCCGAGGCCCGATGCATTCCCGTGCCTGCACCTCCTTACTCGCCATAACATAGCGTGTCCCAATGTGGCAGCACCAGCTGGCCACCCTACATACCACGCCCGATGTTCCGAAAGGTGCAGGCGCGAAGAGAGTGACTACCTTGGCTCTTGGAGCATTTCGCATCAGGCTGCATTGACACAGGCTGCCTCTTGTCCCTCATTGACCTGTTTCATCCATCAAAACGTATCTCAAATCCCTAGCTCCAACGACTATCAGTTGGCTTGGGATTGTCCATCCAAATTTTCTTGTTTGCTCGATCCTTTTTTTGACCCCCCCTGTGAACATTTCTCATATCGCTTATCCTTTATCCGTTTCTCGAGTACCCTGTACTCGGAGATTCGATGACATGGATATCAAGACATCCCAGTCAAGATGCACCAGCCAAAACTTCCAGAATAGCTTCCTTTGCCAAAAAGGGAGGCCGGCTCTCCAAACCCAGTCCAGGCCGCTTGCACGCGAACACCAGCCCGTTCGTGGCGTGCACGAGAATGTCATGTTCCTCCAGTCCCCAGGCCCCCTGGAGAGCATGCTCAGAACGACCACTGAGACAGGCGACATCGGCCTATTTTCTATCAAGCCTACGCCAACCTCTGACACATACATTCACCCACTTCCTCACCCAAGGTCCAATGTCAAAGAAGCAAGCATCTTAGCTCAAAACCAGCCTGGCGAGGTTGAAGAATACAATATTCAAGATGATCGCAAAATGCTCCCTTCATGCCGTGATGCTACGTCTGAGATCATTTCGCTCTACAGTACTTCGATCGAAACGTCTTGCTCGATACCCTTATCTCCTTCGCCAGATAATATGCAGCGATCATTCTTACTGACTACTGATAGTCCAAGGCGACCTACTTCTCAAGATTCACTGCGCGCTTTGCACAGGCCCTCCAGCTCCAATGGTGATCAACACTCTTGTCCATCCTTCGTCTACCCGGTCCGACAAAAACGCCCTGGAATTCGAGGAGTATTCCTGTCCTCGCCTAAGAATGATGGCATCAATTATGGCGATATAATCGAAACCGGCCAGACTTCAAGTGTTGGTGTCATGTGATTTGGGGAATAAATGTTCAAATGTTTTGCTAACCGTTATCAAGAGGACTATCGAGAGGGCTCATAGTCTAATGCACGTTTCAGGTCACTGTCGTGCGTCTTCTCACCCTGTACGACCTGAATTGCAAAGGTCAACGTCTTGTTTGTCTTCGACGGGGTCCCCTGACCAAAACCACCACGGTTCCTACCCTTGCCCACACTGCCCTGAAACGCCTAACTCAATCGTCAATGTGGAATCTGAGCCACCTCATTGGCAATGGGATTTCAACGAGCAAAGGGTGCGATCAGCCAGTCTGACATCAATTGTTGAAATGTACCAGGAATCGGGTCATTCAAGTCCCGTGCAGCATTCTCCACGCTCTACAAGTTGTTTCCACCACGAACGCCCGAGAAGATCCGATCTGTCACACCAAATCAAGGACTGCTTCGCGATGTCCGATTGCTCAGGTGTTCCGAAAGGACATGTTCAACAAGCTGTGGCCGCGTAGGAACGCGATCAAGGCCACCTGGGTATCAAGCAAGGTTCAAATGCATTCCAAGGGAAGGATCACAGCAAGAGCGCCAAAAGTAGGTGGTGGTTTTCTACGAATGACATCCGAGTACTGACTCAATATTAGAAAATGCTCCAGATCCAGGTCGGAGAACAACAACTGAGCTTCCGCCACGAAGTATTTTAGATAAGCCCAATCGCCTGGCTCCCATTTTTTCCCAAGAACTAAGCAAACATCCTTCTAATTTTCCAAACCCGGTACAACATGATGGAAAATACGTCATGTACTCTGGGCCGCCCGATGTTAAACACATTGACCCGGCCATGGGCTCGTCTCTGTCTTCTCACAAGGGGGTTGAGACGATCCGGGATTCTTTTATTGGATTGCCGTCAGGTTCCAAAGGATCTTCGGATCTTTCTTGGCGTTCAGAATGCCATCCATTCGGGTCAGAGAAAAACTCGCCAAATGGTGTCCACAGTCAGGTGAAACACGGCTCTAAGCATACCATGATAACCCGCGGTGATCCCACACTCAATCAAACTTCTTCAGAAGTTCCTCACAGAGAAAAAACGACCGAAGATGCTCCGCTTCCCCCCGGGCAGGGCGGCAACGATGTGGCTGTCGATCCTAACTTGAAAGATACCCACTCAAGCTTCCCAGCGAAGATCTGGGGATCAAGAACCCACTCGCCAGCTCAAGCCCTGCCACCTCGGATACGAAGTAACGACGTCAAACCAGACCAGGGTTCATCTTTCAGGAAGCATCGGCGACAACCAGCGGCTGTCCATATTCCACAACAGCTTATCCCAGCTTCCCCTGTCAGGACTCCTGATCCTTCGATTGCACAAGCTGACGTACCCATACTGTCTCCGTTCCCAATATCCCCTACACAGCAGCAAAAAGTGACGAAGAGTATTCCTCAGCTTATGAACGCCCTTCCGCCATTACCTTGTGAGACATATCATACAGCAACTTTTAGAAGCCCCTTGATAGAATCTGGACTACAGACTAGGCAAGTTTTCACGAGTTTGGCCAAGCCTTTTGTGCCATCTCAGTGTGGTTCTTATTTTTCATCTCAACATGATATTGAGAATGAGGATGAGATACAAATTTTAAGCGCAGATGATCAAACAAGGCCAAATAGGCTCAAAGTTCGAATCAAACCATCTCACTCTCGTTCAAGGGGACAGTTGCGTAATGAGAATATTGGCAGACACAATAGAACTGACCAGGATCATGAGATACCAAGGCTCAAACTCAAGATGTCTCGCAGTCAGCTAGGTCGAGGACAGGCTTCGCGGGGCGGAACAGCCAGATGTGGCCATGTGCTGAAGCGATGCAGCTCGATGTCAGAATTGGCTAATTGTCCAGAAAATGATGCCCCCACAATTCGTCACAGTCTCGACGGCTTTTTGTCTACGAATGAAGCACTGGTTGAAAGTGAGGGCTATAGATTGAAAGAAATTCGTAAAACAACTGGATTTGAGTCGTGCCATAGGCCATCAAATCAAGGTGACATTCCCTGCCCCGGCCCACTCAAAGAAGTAGGCGAGGAAATGACCATTGAAATAGAACAAATCTCACGGTCTGAAAGTGAGCAAGAACCAGCTTCAACTTCAATTGAGGTTCCGGCGGAACACCGAAGTAGCCTACGAAAAAAAGTATCGCTCCTTCGACTCCGGGTCGCAAGGTTACCATCTTTGAATCATAGAAGACGCCGGCAGGGCTCAGATGGCTGCAGTAAACTTGAAAAACGGTCATCCCCTGAAAGTGCTGGTGGCGTCACATCGCGTGAGTCCAGAGCAGAGAATCGAGCCCAAGAACTCAACAGACCCAGAAAGCGTGCCCAAGGAATCCGGAAATGGGCATCAGAAGCAAGGCGAGCTGTGCGGTCATGCGTGAGGAGGACTCTGGACCGATCGTCACACTTGAGCGATGAATGATTTGATTGAAGACTGGCAAGGTTAGTGTCATATTGAATTGCCTCACACAATGGCAATAATTGCGAACTCGTGCTTTGAAAGACTCACGAGCTGTGATGAGATCAATAGTTTTGATCCTCGAACCTCTGAGTGTTAGTGGAGCTCGTGTATTGTTTAAGTAGGCAGATTTTGGAGCGTGTTAAATTCAATAGAATCAAACATGCTGGTTTCTGTCTGATCGTGATTGTTGGCATTGAGGTGGCTGACTGAATATATATTGGTTAAACACGGACGAATGAGACATGGATATTATGCAAAATGTATTCAAGATCAACGCTTTCTATTTCAAATGCTTTGTTGGGTATCATGGTATGCTTCGGTAGTACAAAAAAAAAGTAGCTCCAAAAAGGCCAAATGCAAATATTCAAGAAAAGTCATTAGTACGTCATGCGTGTGCGCATCATCACTGAGACATTGTCTCGTTGACAGACCGCCAGAAACTGCAGCGGCTGGACTCGTTTCTGGGGACATGTTCCATGGTGGAGTTGGGAAGCTGAAGGACGAGGCGCTGCTCATCGGATCCCCAGGGCTGCCAGTAAGGGGTGTCCTGGTAGCGGTGGGTGTTTGGGCTGAGGGAGCGGACGAAGCTGATCCAGTAGTTCTGGACGACGGGGACGATGGCGGCGTTGTAGGTGTGGTAGCTGGTGGCGGAGCCGGTCATGGTGGGGCCGAAGACGGCGGGGACCTCGAAGACGTGGGGGACGCCGCGGCCGGAGGCGAAGGCGTTGTTGTCGTGGAGGTTGTAGCGGTACGAGTAGATGGTGGCCGAGGACGAGTTTGCGGTGACGAAGGCGTTGAGGACGGCGCTGGTCGGGCAGATGAAGGTGGCCTCCCCGTAGGCGCGAGAGAGGGACGGGAACCAGCGAGCGCGAGTGGGGAGGGCTTCCTCGAGAGGGTATTCGTCGAGCATCTCCTCTGTGTTGTTGGAGGTGAGGTTGGGGTAGTTGTCTTCCATGAAGGTGACGAACTGGTCAGTGGTGCTGGCGTTAGTGACGAACTGAGAACCCTCTGCGCGAAGTGGTGTAAGTGGACAATGGAGCTGGAACAGGAGAGAGAGGATGGAGTGGCATACCATTTGAGCAGGTGCCAAACAGGATGGGCACCTTGACAAAGCCTCCCCGTTCGTACATGGCCAGGGGAAGATCCTGGAGCAAGTCGCCGTCGGTAACGGGCCCCCAGCCAAACCTGGGTTGTCCAGATCGGCCCTCGAAGGGGGAGTTGTGGTTGATGGACTGGAGCTTGTCCGCGTCCTTGCCGCGTAAGCAGGACATTTTGTCAGTGTCATAACTGCAGCTGGCCTCGGCCAGGACCCGCTCGTACTGATACTCGAGGTCGGAATAGTGGTGCTGGCCGGGCATAAAAGTCGACTCGGCAATGGCACCCGCGAACAGGCCATCGTCGCGTCCGCCGTAGGCAGTCAACTGGAGAGCGACGGAGCCGGCACCAGCCGACACGCCTTGGATGACGACATGATCAGGATCTCCGCCAAACTGCACAGAGGAAAAGTTTAGTTAGCTGCCCTATATGAAGGGTAAGGAAGCAAACGTACCTCGGAAATGTAGCTCTGGATCCATTGGAGGAGAAATCGCTGATCGAGCAGACCGGCGTTGAGCGCACCGTCATTCTTGACGTCCTCGCTGGACAAGAAGCCAAAGAGACCAACGCGGTAGTTGAAGCTAACAAAGACCATGTTGCGGTCCGAGTTGTGAACGATCCCGCTGCCATTAACAAAGGGATTCGAATTGACTGTGTAACCTTGCAAAAAAAAAAAAAAAGTGTTAGCTGAGTGACGAATTAGAGGAATCAAAAGACTTACCACCACCTTGGATGAAAACCATGACGGGAAGCCTATCCTCGGCAGTGGCGTTTGTAGGCGCCCAGACGTTGGCAAAGAGGCAGTCTTCATCGGGGCCCCCCTTTCCGAGTTTCTGATAGACTCCGGGGCAATATGAGCGGAACTAATCAGGATGTGAATACATTGGCAAGACGTGATTGGAAGAGCTGGGCTTACACTCTGGGCACTCTGTATGTCCTTGGTTTGCTTGGGAGCGACGGGAGCCCGCCATCGCAGGTCGCTAGTAGGAGGCTGAGCATAACGCATGCCAAGAAACTCGCTGACGCCATTGCTGAGATAGGTGCCCTCATATCGTGAATAGCCCAGATCAAGAATAGGGCCGTCATGAATGCTGCTTCCCTATGCGGTGCGTTAGTTCCAGTGATTTTCTACGGTTTGCGCTTCCAAGCTTTCAGTCTTCACCTTTGTCAATCCGTAGTATAAGCCCAGAGCCAGGCCGAGAGCTACCATGACGACCAGGGGCGGCACGACGTAGCAGAGGATCCTCTTGCGGGAGCGGTTCTGGGGCTTGGCGTCTTCCGGGGTGTCGTCGGGGGCCGTGGTATCAGAGACGCGAGGGGAGGGCCCGGAGCCGTCTGAGGACCCGGGGGCGAGGCCATTGTTATCCTTGTGTGATTTCGCAGAGGTGGAAGCATTTCGGAGGACCGGCATCCAAGCCGTTGGAGATTTATTAAAGAGGCATTGCCATTTATTACCAGACGTAGGAGAATCCGACGTCATTTTGGCTCAAGGCTGCGGCTTGAAGCAGTGGTGAAGAAGGACGTCAGTGCTGGTAGTAATGATGAAACTCCGGGCGTCAAAGGGAACGGACGAGGAAATGTAAGGGACGAAAGGATAGTAGAGCGAAGAATCGCGACATGCTACACAACACCACGGGGGAAAAAATTCCTAGAAGGGGGGGGGGGGGGCGAAGAGAATGGAGAGAGAGGGCCGGCAATGCATGATATAATAATTGACAATCATCTGGGCGAGTGGCAGGCCCGCAGTGTGCCGGGCCACCGAGAAGTGTAAGTGGCATTTCACAGGCCGAGACCCTTTCGAGCAGGGTCATTGCCAAGCACAGCAGGTGTCAGACTAGGGGAGCCGACTAGCAGAAAGGAATCACGGCGCAGGGTGTAGTGTGTATGGCCCATGGGAGGAGTCGGCCATGAGGCAGGATAGGTAAGAGAGAGAGAGATAAGGCGAGGCGGGCGATCCGCTAGTCCCGAGAGCCTGAACGGATTACAGCTGGGAATAATAAATTGCATTTGGTGGGCGGCATGGCTCGCCATCGTTGCCTCGATAAAAGAGCACTGACAGCTCCACGCTCCATGCGGTGCTACCCGCTGACCGGCGCCAGATTACTTCCTGATAGCTCGGGGCACGCACTTGGTGTTGAGCGTGTAAGCAAAACGAGCAGCTGAAGCTCTTTCCTCTCTGCTTCTGGATTGTTGGGCCGGCCGTGAATACTTTGGTTGGCGGTGTGAAAGAGGAAGTGGCCGAGCCCTGCGAGCTCTTGGCGATGGATCCCTCCACTCCAGTCTCCAGAGCGAGAAACAAAATGCAATGTGGGCGCGGGTGGCCGGCAACCATTCAGTTGCACTTGAAAGAGAGAAAAAGTGGCCTGTTGGCCGTTAGCGGATAAGCTGCCAAGCTTGCCGGACTGTGGCCATGCAAGGTGCTCCATGGTTTCAGGACCACTGCTGGTTTTGTTCGAGGCCGGAGCTGACTTGGCCCCCTGCGAATGATCAGATCGGACGGGCTGCCCCGTCTCTTGTGTCGTCTCGTTCCTGACGCTGGCGAGACTGGGATTGGCTCAGCCCACCAGACTACTGTGCGCCTTATCCGCAGAACCGCCGCAGCAGTTCAAAGGCATCGAGTTGCTAGTCGTCCAACGTCGTGAACCGAGACACATGACATCAACTTCAAATCCATGATAAAAAAAACGACTCAGCTGGGAGAGGGGTTTGCCGTCAGCCCGCAGCGGGGGCTCGTGTATAATCTCATTGGGCTATTTCCCCATTCATGTCATCACCACCTACATCATGATCTTTGAGAGACCCTGCATACCCAGAAATTCAGGCTATTCCTCTCAGCTGCACTGGGCTGGGCGAGGCTGAGCCTGAATTCAAAAAGTTCCTCTTCTGATGCGTTCCTTTTGTGTGTGTTTTTTTCTTCTCATGCCGCTGTGCCGTTCTCGCGCACACAAACTCCTCAGCTCTCTGCTGTCAGACGGATCGACGGCATCGGGGAGCACGTGTTTTGTTTCCACCGTGCCCTGTATCTTCCGTCGCGTGCTGATTCTCCTGATTTGCGGATCTGGGGCTTTTCCCATTCAACCTGGCTCCTTTGCCTGATCAGCCAATTTGCGAGACCGAGCCTTGCTGCTTTGAGTTTTCTCTCTAGTAGTGTGTCTATATGTGGTAGTCCCTGCCTTTTTACTTTCCGTTCCGAACAAGCGTGGATTGGAAACGAGCCAAAAAGGCAACGAAGAGGAAAGAGAAAAAAAGATAACCACGAAAAGTAAAAGCAAGCCAACAGGCAAGGGTGGATGCGCCCTCAAGCGGCTCTTGGCGCCAGCGAAGCCACAAAACGTGGGGTTCGTCAACGGCTGCTGTTGGCGCGCCGTGTTGCTAGCGCGCGAGAATTGGGCCGAGTCTACTTCTTTTGGTGGAGGAGGGGAGCCTGCTGGAGCGGATCACGACATGGCCGTTTCGAGAGATTGGGCTGGCCGCCTGCATTGATTTCAATATCAGGGCTTCAGACCTCTCAGCGCGCACAGGCCGGGACCCTGCCCTGCCAAGGGATCGGGTGGCGATAAATCCATGAGATGGAAAGATGGTGTGCTGCGCTAGCTGGCAAGAGGGAGGTGCTAGGGAGGATTCAAGAAACGGTGGGATGAATTGATGCAGATGTATTTTTTTTTGGTCGCATCGTCGACTCCAAGCAGTCATTCAGCCATGGGCAAAGGGGGGCAACCGTTTGACGAGAGGTCCGAGAAAAGTCGGGAGGTGCTGAAGCGCAAACTTCATTGCTGGTTTGAGTCTCAACCCGGGTCTTGATGGCCCCGTGAAACAAAGGCAGGAACTGCTGGTTGCAAGTTTGGTTATCCGCGTATTATCATATCTAATCTACTGTCGTATTCCGCGTTGCGCATCTATCAAACAGTGGGTCCCTGTTCTCTAGCCTCAGTGTGTGGCAGTGTACTGCAACACTTACTCCTCCGTTCTGCCGTATGTTTTGCTGCACGGGGTCATGTCCGATGCGCTCGCGAAACGCCCTCGATGTGTCTATTCCTCCTTCACCCGGCACGGGGTCTGCTCGCTCAGCCTTGCTGGGGCCCTTGAATCATTTCTCCTCCTTTCCCCATCCTCCGCCGCCCGGGGTGTGAATCACAACTCTGTCACCGGTGGCCACCTCAATCGTCGCTTTGCCTCCCAGGCTGATGATCCTGGCTCCGCCCTCTCCGTCTGGAGTGACGAGCACATTCTTGCCCATGCTTCCATCCTCGCCCCCGTCTCCGCCCTGCGGCGCGCGCGATCGTCGCTCCGTCAGCAGGCTGACCTTGATGCCATCCTCGCGAAACTCAATGTCCCGCACGATGCCGTCGCCGCCGCGCCGCAACCCGCGGCCGCCGGACCCCTTCCGGATGCCAAACTCGTGCAGCAGGCACGGGTATCGCTTCTCAAACACCTCTGGATCCGTAATCCGCGTGTTGGTCATGTGCGTGTGCACGCCGCTCTCGCCCTCCCACGTTGGGCCAGCGCCGGAGCCTCCTCCTATTGTCTCGTAGTACCCAAACCCGGGAACGTGGTTGCCCGCCGCGTCCTTGCCGCCTTTGCCAAACGTGAGGTTGTTCATGCACCCTTGGCTGTCTGCCGCCGCCCGGAAGGCCTTGAGGATCACATCCGTGATTCGCTGCGAGGTGAGGACGTTGCCGCCAACAACGCTGGCCGTCTTGGAGGGCGCCAGAAGCGACGACGGCGGGATGTTGATGGTGATCGGGGACAGGCAGCCCTGGTTTAGAGGAATGTCGGACTGGATGAGACATCGCAGCGAGTAGATGATGGCCGAGTGCGTAATGGCCACCGGTGCATTGGTGTTTCCGTAGACCTCCGGGCCTGTGCCTTCGAAGTCGAACGTGGCAGAGCCATCGTCGGAAATGGTAACCGAGAGGGAAATGCATGTGCCGTCATCCATGCAGTCAACAGCCTTCAGGGGCGCTCCCGATGCATTCTTCCGAACAGTTTGCAGGAGCTCCCTGACGGATCGCTCAGCCGTGGCCTGGATTGCGTACATGTACCTCTGCACCGTTTCCAGGCTGTGCTCTTCAATCAGCGCCCGAACCAGATGCACTCCCTTGTTGTTGGCCGCCACCTGCGCCTTGAGGTCGAACAAGTTATCGGCCAGGCATCTGGTGCCCGAGCAGCCGGGGTGCTTTGCTGGCTCCTCGAGCAGAAGCTGCGTGATTCGTTCCTCGTTGAAAACGCCCTGAGAAACCAACTTCTCGGCCTCAATGGCTGCGCCTTCTTCTGCAAGAGTCTTGGATGAAGGAGGCATGGACCCAGGAAGCAGTCCTCCGATGTCCGCGTGGTGGCCGCGAGACGCTACGTAGAAGACAATATCGCCGTTGCCGTCAAACACGGGCGTGATGACGGTGATGTCTGGCAAGTGGGTGCCTCCGCACGATGGATGGTTGGAAACAAGCACATCTCCGTCCTGCAGCTGGCCCTTCCAGCGGTTGTGCTGGTACTTGACGGCGAACTGCATGGATCCCAGGTGAACAGGCACATGCGGCGCGTTGGCGACGAGACCTCCGTCGGGAGAAAAGAGGGCACACGAAAAGTCGAGGCGCTCCTTGATGTTGGTGGAGACGGCCGTCTTTTGCAGAGTGCGCCCCATTTGCTCCGCGATGGACATGAAGCGGTGTCCAAAGATGGACAGCTGGATGGGTGAAATCTCATGCTTGGGCTCAAGGGCCTCGTCAGGACTAGCCTGCGTCAGCGAGGCACCCTTTTCCAGGTCTATCACGACACAGCTGTCGGTGATTGTTGCGGTGCTGCCGGGGACCACGAGAATGGTCAAGGTTTTGTCGAGAACCAGAGCAGGTCCGGGAACTTCGACTCCTGCGGACAGCTCGCTGAGAATATAAACAGGGGTGTCAACTCGGCCGGCTGATGCATCAAAGCAGACCTTAGTCGTCTCCTTGCGCTCAGGGGCGGCAAGTCGAGTCACCTTGCTGAGCTGCTTGTAAGGGCTCTCCCCTTGGTGTGATGCCGCAGATCCAACACCTCGAACGCGGAAATCATCGATCAATAACCTCTTCCCGGGGGACTTGAAACCAAACTCTCTCACGTGTCGCTTCTCGAAGAGGGCCTGGAAATCACCGCCCTCTCCCTCGTCTCCCTCCTGAAGAATCATGAAGGATGTGGCTGAACCCTCGTATCGAAGATTTAGGTATTTTTCATGTCTGATCTGGTTTTCCGGGATACCTTGGCCGATGAGCTGCTCAGTAGCCTCATTCGCAAGCTCCTTGAGCGCAGTCTCTGTTTCCTTTTCGGTGGCCTCTCCGTACTCAATAGCACCGGGTCTCTGGGCCTCGTGGACGACATCCGCTAGCGAGAGGCCGTATGCGGAGAGAATCGACGAGAACTTGTGAACAACGACGCGTGAAATTGAAAGCGCTTTAGCAAGAGAGCATGCGTGTTGTCCACCAGCACCTCCGAAACAGGCCAGCAGATGATCGGATGTATCGTAGCCTCTTGCTTCAGTCAAGGCGCGAATGGGTCGCGCCATGACTTCGTCTGCGACTCGGAGGAATCCAAGGGCGACAGCCTCAGCAGAGAGCTCCGCTTTTCCTTCTGCCCGGTTATCCGCGTTGATCTGAGCGGTAAGCTCTTCGAATTTCTTGGTCGTGATTTCAAGCCCCAGGGGCTCGTTCTCGTTGGGGCCGAAAATCTTGGGGAAGTACTCAGGCTTGATGCGTCCGAGGAACAGGTTGGCGTCTGTCACGGTGAGGGGGCCTCCTTTCCGATAGCATGCCGGGCCAGGGTGCGCCCCAGCTGATTCAGGGCCAACTACAAAAAGACCTCCTCTCCAAAAGAGCATTGAGCCACCACCTGCTGCAACCCTGCTGATGCGTTAGCAAACCATGTAGTCCTTGGCGCGTGAGTGCAGGGAGCGGCCTACGTGTTGATGTCCAGTTGAGGCGATTGCACCGAGATGCCAGCAGTCGTTGTCTCAAAGACATGGTCGTAAGTACCAGAAAATCGTGAGCAATCTGTCGAGGTGCCTCCCATGTCAAATCCAATGACAGGTTTTCTCTCCTCCTCATCCCAAGTTGTCTGGGCGTAACCCACGACACCTCCAGCTGGGCCGGACAGGATACTCTTCAGGCCGCTAAACTTGCGAAAGTCAACAAGGCCGCCATCCGACTGCATAAACTCACAGCGAGAACCCGCAGATCCCAGACCCCCCGTAAAGTTGCTCGAAACTGAGTCGATGTATTTTTTGATGGTGGGTGTAAGGTAGGCATCGGCCGTGGCAGACATGCCACGAGGCACAACCTTGATCATGGGCTGGAGAGCCGAGGATTCCACAACGGAAAAGCCCATCTTGCGGGCAGCTTCGCCCACGAGGCGTTCATGTTCGGGGTACAAGTACGAATGGAGGAAAACGACAGACAGCGATCGGATGCCCATGTCCCAGATCCTTTGGAGCTCAGACCCAACAAAGCTCATGTCAGGTTTCCGCAAAATGCGGACCACCTCTCCAGTGACACCCAGGCACAGATCCGGGTCGCTGGACACGTCGATATTTTGAGGCGTCGAGTTCTCCGTGTAAGCCTCTAGCGTCACTCTTTCGTCCACCTCGATGGTCACCTCGTGCAGGAGGCTGGGTCTCTTGGCAGTCAGGTCAAAAATGTTTGGCCGTGTCTGGTTGCCGATTTTGAGCAGATCCCGAAAGCCCTTGGTCACCAACAAGGCTGATCGAGCTCCTTTTCGTTCCAACAGGGCGTTCGTGCCCACAGTAGTTCCTGAACAAATTCGTAAATAAGACTAGACATCAAGGACTCGTCATAGGTATCCCTTACCCATGCGGATGTGCTCTATTAAGGAAAGGTCCAGTGGTTCGCCTCTGCGATATGATTGCCCGGTGACCTGCTCCAGGACGCGGCGGATGCCTTCTGTGGGTGCATCTTTGTAGTTTGAGGGGTCCTCTGAGAGGAGCTTAAGAATGATGTCTGGACGCCCAGGAACCGATGCGTGGACGTCTGTGAAAGTGCCGCCGCGATCAATGGCGATGCGGATATTGGCGGGAGCAGGGGTCGAGTTGTCAGCAGCCATCTTTGTTAGTCAAACGCATCCCTCGGCCTGTGGGAAATTGAAGATGAACAAGTCGGTAATTTTCGAAGGGGGTGGGCTGTTTTGTTCTTTAATAGCAGCTGCCCAATCGCTCGAATCTCTTTGAGAGGTGGGATAGTGAGCTGGCGCGCTGGCGCGCTGGGATTCCGGCGGATCCAATTAAAGCGTGTAGATTTGCTTCATGGCAAGCACCCCGCAATTCGGCCTCCGTCGCCTTGGACTTTGCAGTGAAGGGCTCTGTGAGGAGCACCACATAGCTCTTCCGCTGGGGGCGGAGGCGACGAACAGGCGACCGGCGCGGTTGGCAATGTGGAGAAACCGAGTCGGCAATGCCAGAAATGCCGACCAGAGATACAGGCCGGTGGAGTGCGGAGGCGGATGTCCGGCTAAGTCGCTGAGCTAGCGGTTCTGAGCTCAAGGTTTTGGGGCAATCGCGCTATCTTCGGTGCAAGACGCACAATCCGAGCAGAGGCGTAAAGGCGGGAGTGGCAATAGCATCACCTTAAATGGATCATTACGCACGAGGAACTCTATTGCATAACTACTAGCTCAAGAAATTCACCTTCTACTCGTCGTAGCCCCATCCCTTTTCCCTTCTGCCTCCCTCTTCAGTTCCATTTACGTACTCCATTGGTGTGGTGGAAATCCGATACTATAATGAGATGCATTACATAAAGGAGGTAACGAAGAACGCACCACCCGCGGCCCCGTACAATATCCGCTCGGTATCAACATTGTGCGCCGCTCCGGCTCACGTCCAAGTGAATTTCGCCGCCACCCCGTCCTGCCGTATGCAGTCGGCCTTCGGCATTTCCACCGGAGCCCCATTCCACGCTCGGCAACTGCGGAGTTGCCGAGTGTAAGCCACTACAAGACTACCAGATTATCCATGATATTCCCGCAGACTGCAACAAGTCAGCAACGTAGTCTCGAACATACAAGAGGAAGGCGGGGGGCGCCGGCCCTTTGGGAGTTTCTCCCGCTCAAGAATAGCCTTGAGGGACTCAAATAGCTGTTATACAAGTATTGGGGACTATGGTCACACCTAAGCCGCCCAAGGCTCTCCGCAGTTGTGCTTCGACAACGTGGTCTCGAGTAGATTCTATAATAAACTAGTTCTCTACAATGTTTCTTATGTTAAAATAGAAATTTAGTAAAAGAATTTTGCAGTGTCGATGGCAAACGCAAAGAATTGCCGTTTCTATCGTTCTCATCGGTGCTTTACCTTGAATCTCTTCTTTCCAATATTTATAAAACAATGGACTCAGTAAGTGCTCCAACATTTACAGGTAAATAGAGCGTCGTTCATCCTCCCAATTAGATGCTCGTACAATTAAAGTCGAGCTGCAGAAGTGAGGTTCGCCTGGATAAAAAAATAATCCCCCAAAAAAAACATAAGTATCCCCAGGTAAATTTATTTCTATAGATATAGTTTTTGTCTATTTCAGGTTAAAATACTCAGGTCTGTGGTTTATTTGCAGGAATCCTATGCTGCAGCGTATAAAACAGATACTCATTCAAGGGTCATATGGGTTGAGGCCGGCTGCAAATATGGTTCGATTATCGAGTCCAGATTAGCGATGACCAGGATGTGGATGCATTAGCCACAAAACACGAAAATAAGGTAGAAAAGCTGACCGGCTATGTGCACACGTTGCAATTAGCAATTGAGGCTTTCCGTGGATAAACCGTATATCAATCGCATTGTTAAAATAGCAGCATGTAGATTGCCAAGTGATCCTATTGATGTTTTGGCTTGGTTGGAGCAGGTTCTCGCTCAGTGAGCAGCCAGGGAGACGCCGACATGGAAACATAAGGATAAAGGATCAGGTTAAGATCTATTCATTGGCACATCTGCATCCCTCTAGTTCCAAATAAAAGGTCCTGTCCTGTGTCTTGTTCGTTGTTGAGCGTCGAGTGGCTGCCACCTCCCAAAGGGGACAATTTAGCGCATGGTCAGAACTGCGTAGTCCCCATTAATTAACGTACCCCCAACCAACCCAGCTCAGACTTCAACCTGCGCAGCACTCCATCACCTCGGCTAACCCGTTTCGCCGGGCGGCACTAGGTCAACGTTGTAAATCATTTCCCTTCTTCTCCAATTCGAGCCGCCAGGGGTACATGACGTGAAGCATGGAGGAGACGCAGACGCCCCTCGGCGAGGCCATCAAGATATCGTGAGTAGCGTAAACCCCTCTCTTATGATACTGCCCCACCATAGGCTGACCGCAACGACAGCTGTGAACGATGTCGCCGGCGCAAGGTATGCCAACTCCCATTGAGAATACCTCACCAGCATTCTCATCTAACGCATTGTTGCAGATCAAGTGCGACCGCAAACGACCCTGTTCGCGGTGCGTCAAGGCCGGCACTGAGTGCATCCTGAGCGGCAGTGGAGAAAAGCAACGGTAAGACCACATCCAGATTTGCAGACACGTGAGACGCGCAAAGCTCATCAGCACCTTCAAAGTCCAATATCAAAAAGCTATGTCCAAGCCCTCGAGGGCCAAGTGGCGTCGCTTGAGCTGCTGCTCCGCAAACTCGCTGTCGCCGACGACACCGAGCGGGAAGACATTCTCTCTGAACTCGCCATCTCACCACCAACGTCTGACCTTCCATCAGCCAAAGCTCCCTCTGATCACAAGACCAACGCGGACCCCAAGGTTGTCGCCGCCCAAGTGCGCTCTGGGCAGTTGAGACGCCCCAAGTCGAGCAACGCCACGCAGTTCTTTGGCGGCACCAGCGCCTTTCACATCCACCTTTCAAACGAAGCATCCATCTCCCCCAGCGATGGCAGCTCGCCCCTGGACCTGAATTCCGGTGCTAATATGGGCTCGGGGCAGTCTGATAGCACCAGCGCCCTGAGCCCGAGTGACCAGGGCTACATGTATGCGCCGCACGACGAAACGTCTCAGGCATGCATGGCGGCGTACTTCAAGTACCAGTATCATTTCCACATGCTCGTTTACAGAGAATACTTTTTGCGCGATTACGATGTAGGATCTGGCAAATACTACTCTGATGCTCTTCTCTTCTCCATCTGCTCCCTGGGCGCAATGCAGCTGGATGATTCCCGATCCACCTCCGACATCTTCGCGAACCAGGCACAAGCTCTCATATACTCGGCGCTGGACAGCCCTGACCTCACAACACTGCAGGCGCTCGCCCTCCTAGGTTACCGTGAAATCGGTGTCGGCCACACGTCCAAAGGGTGGCTGTTTTGCGGCATGGCCTTCCGGTTGGCACATGAAATGGGCCTCCACCTAGATCCAAACAATTGGGATCCCACAGCAGAATCTACGAATCGCGCAACCGAGCTGGCTGTCCGCGACACCGAGATCTTGAGACGAGTCTATTGGGCCATCTTCATCGCCGACAAGCAGCTCAGTCTGTATTTTGGACGACCACCCGCCTTACACCCCAGCGAATCAGACGTCCGAAACACCATCAGATTGCAGTACCCCCCTGACTGGGAAGGCCTTCTTGACGCATACGTTTGCAAAGGAACCTCTGCCAACGAGTTTGAGGATGGAGTTGCCCTCGTGGGCTCTTTTATCTACCAGGCCGAACTTTGCAAGATTGTCCACATCATGATTACCGAATTGTTTGAAAATCGCCGAGGAAATGTTGACGACACATTAGCAGCTGCAAGGTCAAGGCAAATCCACGTATCCCTAACCAAGTGGCTGTCCAGTCTCCCAGGTACCTTGCATTGGAACCAATGGACGGTGGGCGTAGTGCAACCCTCGGTGCTTCGCATGCAGTAAGTTTGTTCCTTGTATCAATCCGGATAGCTGTTTTCTAACGCCACAAAGCATGCTCTTCCACACTGTCATGATCATCCTCCACAGGCCACCATCCCATCTGTTCGAGAAACCAGGAATCGCCGACAGCGAAGACGTTGAAATATGCTATGAGTCGCTCCAAGCCATTCTTCGATTGATGCGTACCTACTCGCGTCACTACAGGTTCAGGTCCCTATCACTGGATTTTGTCCAGACACTGTCAACAGCAGCAGGCACTATTATGATGAAGCGGTTCTTCCAGGGAGCCTCGTGGGATGATCCCGACATCTCCCGTTCTCTGGCGACCATCCTGGACGCCATGGAAGAGGTACAACACACGTGGCCGTGCGTAGGTGAGATCAAGGACTATGTGCTGAGAGCACGCAACGCGCAGTTGGTGATACCGCCAGAGGATCCCCTCAACGTGCCGGACCTTATGAACGGTCTCGAAATGAATCATTCTGTGACGGCAGACTTAATGGCCCAGTGGGGCGAAGAATTGGGAACGCTGGTAACTGACGAGTTTTTGAGCATGCAGCTCCAGGGTACGGAGCAAGGCATCCAGGTTCCCCCATTTGACTTCAACCAGAATCCCACTCTTGGGTCGTAAACTGGGGGTTTCCCCGGTCGTAGAAATTTGTATAGCAATTTGTATAAAATGGACATGAATAATAAGACAGTTAACAAGTCTCTTATCGCGCAAGTACGCGCCCAATATGAGAGAAGCACTTGCACACTGGTACTTGGCGGCGCTAACCAACCACACTTTGACGAGCAAAAAAATAGTTCCACAATCTAACTTTCCAGTAAGCCCGGCAACAGCTAAAAACAATAGAAGCTAGGCCTGTACCCGTTTTATAACGAAAAGGGATTGCTTGCCTGCAGCCAATGGGTAGCTCACAATTGCCGGCTGGGGTAAAGACGAATGTGGTGTGGGTTTAGCTACCCCAGCTCAGGCACATGGCACATGGGGGGAGAGGGGGGCGGCCGAGCCCCGGCTTTGCTTTCCGGGGTTCGTCCCGAGGCTCAAGTCCCAAATGCAGCCGCCAGTCCCCCAAAAACTCGCCGTCATAATCAACCAACACCAACAACAGTTCCCACAGCCACCCGCTGCGATACACGGACCGATGAAGACGCTCCCCCGTTGACGATACGAACACTCAAAGGTGTGCACTCCCAACTTGCATTACCACCTACTGCGGCTCCCCCCTTTCGACACTGGCCTCGGGGCCTTCTCAACCCTCGTCTTCATCCTCATCCTCATTCTCGTCCTGAACCACACATCCACAATGGCTTCCTCGCCAGCGCCCTCCTCCTCCCCCTACCCCTTCGCCACGGCGCCCGACATCATCCGCTCCCACCAGAAGGACGCCTACTTCACGGGCCGCCTGACGCAGGACCTCAGCGACCTGTTCCGGCGCCTTCGCGGCGCCCGCGCAACCCACGCCCGCGCCCCGGAGCTTCGCACCGTGGCCACGCTCCTCTACTACGTGCTCACGACGCTCCCCGGCAACCGCACCCTCGGCGAGGAGTACTGCGACCTCGTGCAGGTTGACGGCCGCGACGGGCGCCTCCCGGCCTTTGACCGCCGCGCCGCCTACGTCGTTGGCTCCATCCTCGTGCCCTACGTCGCCGGCCGCCTCCTGCCGGGCCTGCGCGCCCGCCTCCGCCGCCTCCTCGACCGCCGCGCCGAGACGCTCCGCTCCCAGGGCAAGGACACCTCGCGCGAGGCCCGCGTGTGGGACTACGTCTCCCGCCACCTGACGCCCCTGACCTCGGCCGCCCCCTTCCAGGCCGCCATCCTCGCCCTCTTCTACTTCAGCGGCACCTACTACGAGCTCGCCAAGCGCCTCCTCTCGTTCCGCTACGTCTTCACCCGCACCGTCCCCGACACACCCGATCGCGCCGGCTACGAGCTGCTCGGTGTCCTGCTCGTCGTCCAGCTGGGCGTCCAGGGCTACCTCCACGTCCGCAACACTCTGGCCGAGGCCGCCGCTCCGCGCGAGCGCAGCTCTTTCACAAACGACGTCTCCCTCGACCACGACGGCTCCTACAACAACAACAATGACCTGCTGCTCTCGAGCGGCCACGGCGGCCAGGCCCGCATAGACGTGCCCGCCGCCACCCACACGCCCGCCGCAGCCGTGCCTCGGTTCCAGCTGACCGACGACAAGGTCATGGGCTTCATCAAGGGAAGCCAGCAGAGGAAGTGCACGCTGTGCCTGGAAGAGATGAAGGACCCTGCCGCAACGCAATGCGGTCACGTCTTCTGCTGGGAGTGCATAGGTGACTGGGTCAGGGAGAAGCCTGAGTGCCCGTTGTGTAGGCGAGAAGCCATGGTGCAGCACATTTTGCCATTGCGCGTAATGTAATAACATCACTTTCACTTGCTATAGAACTTGTACATAATGATATGGATGAACAATTGTAAAAGAGAAAAAAACATGGCGTCAAGGAATTCGCGCGCTGATAAAACCATCGCCGACCCAAGAAATCTCCCGTGGTATCCTCAAGTATCTTGCTAGTACATGGAATCCCCGTATGTTCCCCAAACATAGTCCTGAAAGTGCTCAAAATAAAAATAAGAGAGAAAAGAAGATCCACCGGGAGATATGAAGAAGAGAAAAGGAAACCGTCCTTACAAAAGGCAAAAACACCATCCTCTGCCTCCTTTCATACACACCATATTACCTGCGCAGGTCTCCCTACGGGATCAAACCTCGCAATCCGGCAAAAGCGACGCGCCAGCCGGAGATCCATTCTATCCATCCGTCCCGAATAAACTCGTACAGAATCAAGACATGTCCATCAAGGTATCGTGAAATGTTGGCATCCAAAGCATCGACCCCTAAAAACTCCTTTGTCCGTTTTAATAATATCCGTTCCGTTGTTGCCCTGGGTTGCCCACTGTTGTTTTCTCCTTCGGGGTATTCTGTTGTACAGATTATTCGACTGAAAACAAGACAACCTCGCCACGGTCGTTCTGGCGAAGTCGCAGTGATCGCCAGAGTTCCTTTTCCTCCACTCCCTTGCCCAATTCACTGCCACTGGCTTGGCGTTCTCTGTGGAAACGCTTCAAGACCTTATTCATGCTGCAGCCCTTTTCGCTCTCAGGTCCCTTGTTGACAAAGCCCAGGAACACATCGGCGCGGGGCTTGAAGAGAATCACCTGGTTCTCTCCGGTCGACTCCTTTCCGTCCTTGGACTGCGGACGGTACTCAATCAGCTGGGGAGACCTCTTCTCCTTGCTGGAATGCTTCTTAGATGACGAAGAGGAAGTCTTGGGCTTGCTCTTGCTGCTGCTCTTGCTGCTACTCTTGCTTTTGACCTTGCTCTTGGCCTTCGATCCTGCCATCATGCCGAAAATGCTGTTGGTGACCTGGCCGTTCTTGGAATGCTTCGAGTGCTTCGAGTGCTTCGAGTGTTTGGTCTTCTTCAGCGGGCTTGCCGGCGAGACCTCGGGGACATCTCCTCCAGAGTAGTCTGGAGATGGGGGGAAGATGGGCCGCATCATGCGGTTGAGGCCACCAGTGAGGCCTGTGTGCAGCATGGGTGGTGCGTCCGTCATCTCTTGGTCGGGTACCTCGACGTGTAATCGCTTGCGCTTCTTGTCTTTCTTCTCGCTGCCCTCCCGGCTCTTTCGTCGCGAGTGCTTGGGTGCGGGAGTGACAAACTCAGGAGGAGGCTGGGGCTTGGGAGCGAATTGGATGAGCTGACCGTTTTCATCCAGAAGGGCGGCGGGGTCGGGAAGCTCCTCTGACTTTGGCGGCTCATATCGCACTAGCGAGGTGCTCTGTGCGGCATCGGCATCGGCTAGGTTCAACTTGGATGCGTTAGGTGTCTGGCCAGCAGACGCTGCCACAAGGAATTCAAAGACGTCGACATGATCTTCGTGAGCGGCCGGGGGAGGTGTAGGGGCCTCTGGTGGAGGCTCGGAGGGAGATCCGTTGTCATCAGAGTGGTCCTCGTAGTCGTCCCATTCGAATTCGCGGTCTTCGCCACAGTCCTCGACGTAAGCATTGTGAGCCATGGTTTCGTCGTTGTCCGTGGTTTGGAACTGGCTGATGTTGTTGTTGACGTTGTTGTTGCTGCCGTTGTTGCCGAAGTTGTTGTTGTTACCGAAGTTGTTATTGTTGAAGTTGTTGTTATTGTTATTGTTGATACTATTGGCGTCGTAGTTGTTGCCTTTTTGCTTCTTCGATTTGTCCTTATATAGAGCGCCCTGGTACTTTTGATCTTCGGTCATGCAGCTCTGGATGATGTCAGAAGAGGGGACGCAGATGCGAGTAAGGATGGACGAGAGCCGTGATTGACATCTTATCCTCTGGATGCACGTACTGTGTGTGATCGATACTGCAAGCCGGGAAAGTGCACCATACAATCGATGCAGGTAAATGTAGCACCGTGACAACGGTTTCGATGGGGATCGAGTTTCTTCTTGGTGAGGACGTCACCACAGGCCTATAGGATGAGGGTTAGAGGGAGGACGAGGATGTAGTGGGATGCAAGACGATGGAGACTGGTCCGATGCGGCGGGGTGGTGTATTGGATATTTGAAGGACGAAGCAATGGAAGGGAGCAGAAAGGAGAGTGAGTGGGCCAGTCAGTAGATCGGCACGAGAGGAAGGGGTCCCTTGGAGAAGAAGGCTGTTCGTAACAAGAAGATGGTGTGGTGGGTGATGTCAGGCGTGGACGACGATGTTTGGGGGGTGTGAGCATGGATGGAGGTGGGCTCCCGTTGGAGCTTCTATGTTTGGGACGGAGGGAGGGATGGAGGGTAGAGGGGCCAAAAACAGCAGCAGGAATGGGGGAGCATGGGGCAACGTACCTCGCAGGAGAAGGAGACCATGATGGCGGCAGTGACACTGGAGTGTCTGCGATTGGGTGCGGAGAGCTGAGGCGGGACGCGGGAGCTGAGTGGCTCGCGGTATTTACGGAGCAAGCTCGAGGCTGTTGGATGCGTGTTGCAGAAATGCAACTACTTGAGTGGACGACGCAAGGGCCTGGACAGCGGATTGATACGATTCGGCCGAGCGTTCGAAGTTGGAGGTTGAAAACGGTGCTGAGGCGGCGGAGTGCAGAGGAAAGCTGAGGCGGAGCAGAGCCTGGCTGACCTGTTGGCTGGTTGGAGCTTGGGGGGAGGATGAAAGTGAAAGCTCTTACAATTCCTTGGCGGGCCGAGTTGGGACGGAGGGCACGGTGGGATGCAAGGGGCAGGATCCCCAAGGATGGCGATGAGGATGGTGGAATGCGTCTCAGAAGGAGAGCCAAAAGCAGTGTTGACGATACGGATAGAGTTGACACGCCGAGCGAGGGGGAGTAAACAGTGGACTCGACTGTGGGATGCAGATGGAGGGGCGGCCGAGTGAGATGAGGGCCAGTGTCAGGTGGGAGGTTTGGCAAGGGTCCGTCAGTGAGCGGCGGGCACGGTTGTGTTGCGGGAGTTGTAGATGAGCAGCTATAGTGAGATGATGGAGGCGCCGGGTAGCGTGAGAGGTGCGAAGGGGGGGCGTGTGGTGGTAAGTTTTAATTAAAGAGATGACGCGGGGGAGTCGGAGAGGGACACGAGGACACGAGGGGGGTAGAAGAGGGGGAAAGCAAAAGAAAAGAAGAGAGAAGGAGGAGGGATGAGGGCGTGGAGCAGATTAAGAGGGATGGATGGAGCAACGACGCCGATTTCTCTTTGAATTGCGATTTGCTTGTGGGTGGGCGCAAAGAAAAAATTTTGGTCGGGGAGAAAACGATGGCTTTGGGCGTTGTTGTGGGTGCCCAGATGAAACTTGCGGCAAGCTAAGAGCCCAGCATGTGTAACGGCACCCGAAAAAAAACTCAAATGGACAGCGAAGGCATGGCCCAAAGGCACCAAGAGCTAGACAACAGCGCCTAGTTGGGCGATTCGGGGCGCCGCTGACCTATCAGACGTCGCAGGAGCGTTGATTATGGGCTGCGATGGGCTGCGACGACGCTGCATCGGGGACATTGTGATGGGCTGCGGTAGGCTGTGGTCGGCCGTAGTGGGCTTTACTACAAGTCTTGGAGGACCCATATGCTGCCCCCCCCCCCATCCCACCGCTACAGCGACGCCACAGCCAGCCGGGAAGAGCCCTGGACAACACACCCACCCCAGCAACGGCGCGACACCACTCCAACCAGTCCGTCCAGCAGGGCGACGCAATCGGGAAGCACCCAGGAGAAGATCACGATTGGTCTGATGGCCAACCACGGCGGGCATAGGTCAATGCCGCGCTGGGAGGGGTCACATGGGACAGCACCTTCATGGGTCGATGGAGGCACCACGATAGCAGTGTCTCATATCCTTCTCCTGGACCAGAGCAGGGCCAGAGCACACCCAGACGCGACATGTAACAGGAGCAGAGGGTGGGTATAGCAGCTTGTTCGCCGTCCCCGCCGCGCCGTCCCCCATTAATGCACATGCCCGGGGACGTCTGCATCATGGGGGCTGTTGCTGCTGTCTCCCTCTGGCTCTCTGGCGTCACCAACACGCGCGTCGTGGACCATGTTTCGCAGCTGAATGGCTGATCGCTGCTCCAGCGGTGCCCAAAGAGCCTGCACCACAGCAGCGTCACGGCGCAAACAGCAGCTCCATGCCCCATGGCGGCTCATGATTTGTGCCCACTTGGACGGCCTAACCTGCGGGCTCTACTGCAGGGCTTGGCTCAACAACCGACCCAGTTGCTCGACCACTTCAATGCACTTAGTTTGAATGCGGGGCGATAGCAGACACAGAGCAGAAAAAAAAGAAAAAAGAAGACGACAAAGAAAAAACTAGGCCCAGGGGCCGGCCCTGTTGCTAGCGAGGTCAATGGAGGGGGCCATGCAGCTTTGGCAGAAAGTTTGGTGGTCCGAGACTGGTCAGATTGTCGGATGCTCAGTCTCGTCACTCACTCTCCGTAGCCGCCGGGAGCCATTTCGAAGTCATCTCCGATCAACCACCTTGTCAGGGCCATCGAGCACCATCGAGCCAACCACGGGCCGCAAACAGGGGGACAAAAGCAACGATGAGCGCTTCTGCGAATTGAGCCTGCGCGTTTAACGCGCATCAGTTCATCTTGAAGAAGGGGCTACATCCTCGCGCTTGCAACCATCCATGACAGATTTAGCCCAGATCACATCCCTACCATGAGCAACATATGGTGTCTTAGTCGCTTCAATTGACTCAATCACTTCTCAAAAAGAAAAGAAAAAAATGCATCAACAAAGTCAACGTTTCTGGCCAGCAAACATCCCCACCTCCCCCACGATAACGTTCATCAGCTGCGTCGCTGGAGGCAAGACCAGCCACATCTTGTCACTGGTATGATTTTTTTTCTGCTTTCTGTCTTACAAGCCTGACCCTGGAACCTGTATGGATGGCCTCGCTTTGAACCATCGAATCGACGTCGTTACCAACAAGCCTCGTGCAGGGTCGCCGGGGCACAAACGACATGACGCCGGGCAGTGGGTTCGGAAGCAGTGAGAGTGACGTTTCAGGGGCTATCCCTGGACCTCAAAAAGATGCATGGGCCTAGGTTTGGTTTGGGGGAACGCTCAACTAAGACGCTCGTCATGATGTGATACAGGATTGGAACGTAGTCGCAAGCCCCTCCTCCCACCTTGGAGGGGTACTGGGGCGGAACAGCCGAGGACGGAGGCTGGATTTGGGCCATAAAAAAAATCTCAGACACGGGAAACATTCTGCATGCCATTTGGGAAACCCCTACATTTACAGGGCGCATTTCGATGCCGCACCCAGCAGATACACATCATATTCTGGCCAGATGCGCCCATCCCCTGCTCTTCCCTACGCACGAGTTGACACACACTCGTCAGCCCACAGGGGACCTGAAGCACCATCTTGGACGCCCCCGCCAGCAGCCGCCCGTGTTCCATGCTGCGAGGTGAGGGCGGCGTCTTGTCTCGCAAACAGCCACATCTCAGTTAGAGTGGACATCTCGGTCTCACAAGCTGGCCTCCCAAGGTCATGGGTTTGTAGCTGCTAGAGTTTGCGCCTGGACTATTCTTGTCTTCCCCGCAGGTCCCAATGGCGGCCACGTCCTGCCAGGAAGGGTGGTGGAATCAAAATAGAAGCATTAGCTGGCTGCGAATGGCTTTATGCAGCTGGTCTGTTCGCCGTGATGGCGAACTGGCCGGGTCGCGACCCATTGTGCAATCAATCTACCTCAATCGGCCTAATCAAAGGAGCAGGTTGATGTACGATCCGGGCTATCTCCCGCACGTGGCTTCCTGAGCGCGATAGCCAGATTTTGGACAGAAATTGGCCCATTATGGTGAGCGCTGAGATGTGGACTGGCATGAGGCGACAGGTTTGTTTATTGGGACCCATCGTGCAAAAGTCGCCAAGGCCTCTCGCTACGAGGTAAATCTACGCCAGAATCAGCCCTAGGCGTTTTGTTTCATTTCCACCGACATCATGGCCATGCTTGCGCTCGGCTTAGTTTCCCCTCGGCCATGGCTCGCCTGCGAATAGGCAATGCGCTAGGCGAACTGCAAGCTTCTGGTTTGAGTACCAGAGCGTGTGAGCTGGCAATGCATAAGCTCTCACATGATACCGAAGTGTTTTATTTTACTTCTGACCCAATTTCCCCCTATCTGCTTTGTTCCAGACTGCTTTTTCCAGTCGCCAGTACAGTGCTAAGCTGAGTCGCTGCTTTCTTTTTCTTGTCTTTGCCTGGTCGAGATTAAATGAGCGCATAGGGACTGTCGTACAATAGTAGCCAGCCCTTGTTCCCACACGTGATGAGGCATGAAAGCCGTTTTGTTTTCTGACGTCTTGATGTTTCTAATTGCAAGCGTGGCGGCTTCAGTACTCCAGCTTGGTCGTGGACAATGTATCTCAGGCAAATTTGTTGGGAGACTATACCTGTCATGCACGTCACCCATGTACCCTCATCTCCATGTCATTAGGATGGTGCCCCACCAAACCGGCGCTACTGCCACTGTCTTTCGGTCGGGCATAACATAGTTCCTGAATCTCGGCGAGCATCAGTGGCAGGTAGTGATGGGCGAAAAATAAAAAAATAAAATAAAATAGAGCATCTTGACTTCGGCGAGGGCGCTGGTCGATATAAGCCGATTGGATGGCCAGCTGAAAGTTTACCGTCACAAACCTCAGTCTGCCTGCTTCCAGCCCTGGCGGGCAAAACCTAACGTCCACCCTTCCCTTCCCTTATCTTGCGCTGGATGCTGGATGCTACCTGTGCAATTGTACATACATATCTCGTTCTCGTTATTATCATCGCCGCCGTCTCCCCTCACCACCACCTTCCACCACCTTCACCGTCGCCGCCGCCGCTGCAAGGGACCGCATCTGCTCCCTGCGCCCCGTCGACTCCGCCCTTCTCTCCGCACCATCAACCTCTCAGTGCAGCACTGTTTAGCATACTGCTCCTACACGTCTCGGCTGACCCGGCTACTCTCCACCCTTCACCAACCCTTGAAGCCGCCGGACAGTCCCCGGCCTGCAGGATGCTCCCGTAAAAGGGATCGCTCCCGTGAGAAGCAGCAGGGTCCTAACAAACAACAACAACTGAGAGGGCCCAGAGACTATTGGTTTTTTTTATTTTATTTTTACACCTCGCTCTCGCCGCTCGCCACGTTCTGCTTTCTCCTCAACTCTCCTGATTCGCCAAGCACTTCTTCCACCTCGCTGGGCCGTTTCTCCGCACTGCATCCCGTCGACCCATCCACTCGCTTAACCCAACAACGACTTCGCTCTACGTCCAGACCCGGTCCCGGTTCCGTCCCAGTCCCCGTACCATTCATTGGCTTGCTTCATCCTGCTGCTGCTGCCGCCTTTGCTGCAATTGCCTCTTGTCATTGCCTCTTGTCATTGCCATCTCTGCTGCCCTGAATCCATTTTCATACCTGTCTATCTGTGACGGCGTTGCTCCTCCCCCTAGTTGTGTACTCGTTTCGTCTTGGTTGGCCGGCTGGAAAGTGTTGGTCACCGCACTTTCGGCCTCGCAGCCACCCCAGTCTTGATAGATGCCCGGAAAAACACATCGCTCATCAACATCAAGCATGTCGACTTCAAATCCCCCAACTCCGCCGCCTTCGAACAGTTACCTGGAGCAGACGGTGTCGCTCCTGAGTTCTGTCGCCGGCTACATGCGTCTGCCTGCGCTCGCTTCCACCGTACGTTGTCAACCAAGCCCGCTTCTTCGGACAGAGCCTGCTGCATTCGCCGCGTGCCACGCTCGCACTGCATCTGTCGCCCCCCCGTCCGCAAGCATGCAGCTTCGCCTCTGATCAATGCTGACCACGCCATGCGTATACAGGGCATCGCCGCCATTCTCACCTCTCTGCTGTACTTCAAGCAAAAGTCCGTATTCCTCCGCCCTCCGTCCCATCCTCTCTGCCTCCACGCTCCCCCGTTTCCTCAGCGACCCGCTTCACACAACGCTAACACTCTTTCCCTTGCATTAGGGCACTGATTTACCCGAGCCACATTCCTGCAAACTCTCGCCTCGATATTCCCAAGCCTTCTGATTTTGGCATCAAAGATTTTGAGGAGCTGGTGATTCCGACCGACGATGGCGAGAAGCTCTCGGCCTACTACATTCGTGGCCCCCGCGGGGGCAAGAACTCCAACGTCACCATCCTGATGTTCCATGGAAATGCGGGAAATATCGGCCACCGACTGCCCATCGCCCGCATGATTGTCAACTTCATTGGGTGCAACGTATTCATGCTTGAGTACAGAGGTTATGGAGCCTCCACTGGCGAGCCGGACGAGTCGGGTTTGACCATGGACGCCCAGACAGGGCTCGAGTACCTACGGCAACGCGCCGAGACAAGAGACCACAAGATCTTGGTCTACGGCCAGAGCCTCGGCGGCGCCGTGAGCGTCAAGCTCGTGGCTAAGAACCAAGAGAGAGGGGACATTGCTGGCCTCATCCTGGAAAACACATTCCTCTCGATGCGGAAACTTATCCCATCGGTTGTGCCTCCAGCCAAATACCTCACACTACTATGTCACCAGGTGTGGCCCAGTGACTCGTTATTACCGACCATTACCAAGGTGCCAACTCTATTCTTGAGCGGCCTGCAGGACGAGATTGTGCCGTAAGTCTTCTTCTCCACATTCTAAAACTCCCCGTTTCCCATGATCTCGTGATGATCAAATTTGCATCACCCACAAAATATGAACCCCTCGGGGTCTGGATTTGAAAGCAAATATTTCCTGATGATCAACATTGACCTCTCCGTCTCATCTTGCCATTCCATGCGGTGGCAGCCAGGCTAACATTCAGCTGCAGCCCACGACACATGCGCCAGCTTTACGAACTCTCCACCGCGCCGATCAAGCGGTGGAAGCCACTGCCGGGTGGCGACCACAACTCCAGCGTCCTCGAGGAGGGTTACTTCGAGGCGGTGGCCGACTTCGTCGCCGAAGTCACGGCTGACGAGAAGCGGGATAAGACCCGCTCATAGACATATTTCAGTACCGCCGTCTCCGATTCTGGCAGGACTATTTGGACGCCCTACGAATTTAATGATACCCTAGTCTCCCATAATGCTTTGGTCGCCCAACACCTGTCGCACGCACCATGACAAGGGCATAGAACAGAACCTTAGACACAAAATGATGAGATCATGAAGAATCCGGCCTGCTTTTGGTGTGTAGGGTTGTCTCATACTCAGTGGCGTATATCCCCATGTGATGCCTGCCGCTCTCTGAGTTGGGGGCCCCGTGATGCTGGCAGACCATGCAGAGTGCCATCCTGTCTCAGTCCAGAGCCCCCATAAAAGTTATCCCCGTCTGAGCTTAGCACTCGAGTCACAAGCCAAAAAGTCTGGCATCGCCTCTCAGATCACAAATAAAGTGGGGTTTTTTCTTTTCTATTTTGCATTTTTGCAATACTCAAGTGCTGAGAGAAGGATATTTGTGCAAAGAATGATCAAAGTAAAATCAGTGAATAGAATGTATCAATTCAAGATATATAAGCTTATGTGTATTCATTTTTCTCCTCCCTATTCTATACGCATGGTGTTTCCAGAGGCTCCCCCCCGTGTGTAACACGGCAAGGGCAAACACTGTGTAACAGTCCCAGACATGTGTGCGTCGTCCAAAGTGTCACAGTGGCCCAACCGCACAAACAATGCCGCTTGTATTGTTGCATGCCATTGCGCCTAGCGAATCCTGCATCC